>OX443563.1:50999720-51352561 GCA_949372485.1 Cheilosia soror
GTCTCGGTCAAATCGTAGAAGGGTATAGTTGCCCTGTCGGTGTCTCTTGGGAATAGGTCCTCATTTAGTAGAGCCAATACATGGAGGTAGCGATGCTCTGAGATGTGTTGGGTTTCCGCAATCCTTCGGACTAGAGGGTTTGGATGGTTGGATGCATTCCCGAGTATTCTCTGGAAAAGTGTGACCATGTACTTTTCCAGGGGGGTGATGCTGGCTTCTTCGTAGAGTCTTGAACTTCTGACGTTTTTCTTTCGAATTGGATCATAGTGTAGTCCTGTGCAGATCCTTAAGAGTTTTCTCTCAAAAATGGCCAGCTTCTTCATGTACGTCTTGGAACACGAATATTTATGCTTCTTCTTTGCACTAGGTAGAGAAAACCAATTGGAAAAGAAACAAGAGAACAGGGACAAGCGTCGTATACTATTTTATAAGATGAATTACGAAATTCCAATAGCATTTTATTGTGACTTTTTTCTGAATTTTGTGAATAGTGTTCTTTGAGAAAGTGAAGTGATGGCTCGTACTAAGCAAACTGCTCGTAAATCTACTGGTGGAAAAGCACCAAGGAAACAATTGGCAACCAAGGCAGCTCGCAAAAGTGCTCCAGCAACCGGAGGTGTAAAGAAACCACATCGTTATCGTCCTGGAACTGTTGCTCTTCGTGAAATTCGTCGTTATCAAAAGAGTACTGAATTGTTGATTCGCAAATTGCCTTTCCAACGTTTAGTTCGTGAGATTGCTCAGGATTTCAAAACTGATTTGCGTTTCCAGAGTTCAGCAGTGATGGCTCTTCAAGAAGCCAGTGAAGCATATTTGGTTGGTCTTTTTGAAGATACAAATTTGTGTGCCATTCATGCCAAGCGCGTCACAATTATGCCAAAAGACATCCAATTGGCCAGACGTATCCGTGGTGAACGTGCTTAAATAAGTACATTAAAAACAATTGCTCATCGGTCCTTTTCAGGACCACAAAAAAATCTCAAAGGGATCTTTTATAATTTCAATTAAATTTTATGGAATATACAATACCTATGTATTATTATGTATGTTTTTTTAGAACGCATTTTCTTTGATAAAAAAAAAAATATATGAAATGAGAACACAGCTGCTGAACAAAACTATTTTTCGCAAGTAGAAAGCAATGGAATATCAAATATGTACAGTAGGTAGGTACATAATTATTATGTTATGCTTCGACATGCTCATGATTATGTTTGTTTAAATATTGGAAGGATAAGTACAAAAAATAGGAATTATTAATACGATAAGAAAAGTATGAAATTGAGTATGTTAATTTCTTTAGAATATAGCGCATTTTATTATCAACACAGTTGAGTGTCATACAAGGTCCTGTATTACATGTCCGATGGCTTCGTTTGGTTTAATGAAAAATGTATTACCTTCTCCATTAAAATAATTTCAAAGTCATCTTTTCAAATTTCTGTCATAATTTTTAATTTTTATTTATAAAAATATAGCTATGTGTGCATATTAGGACTGACTTGGGTAGAAATTTTGAAAAGAGAAGAAAATAAAATTATAGAAAAATAAATCTTCGTCTCGCTATATGCGAGTACCTACGGCTACTAGGTTTACTTCTGAGAATTGTTTCATACGTACATATCTACTTTTATGTCAATTAAAGTTCTGATATTTTAAGTATTATTTACATAATTGATTATTTAAAACCTATGATACTAATACAATTAAATATTGTATTTTCAAAAGAAATGAAATAAATATACTCGTTTGAATAGAAATAAAAATCGTCCAGAGAAAGTAAATCCAGCGTTTCATTACCGAACTTTGTTTAATTTTATTTATGCTAAGAATAGTAATATTAGTTGGTCCTTTAACATTTATATCAATATGTAAACTATATATTTTATGATAAATATTTATTTATCCCTTAAACTAATAGTTTTGTTTAAATAAATACGATTTTAAGCGCGTAGACTGAAAGAAATGCCTTCAACAAAGAGTTTAATATCTCTCTCCTGCTTTCGACGATGGGTAAATTTAAATAAAACTATTTAAAACAAGTACCTGTATATTATTGAAGTATCTTCTCATAATTATATTTTGATATATTTGTTTGAAACATATAAAATAATCATTTTTTTCAAAGAACTCATGGATACAAGACAGTAAAAGCGCTCAAATAAATTAAAATTTTGTGTACCTTCCCTCTCCTTGATTCTCATGGAGTTAAGCCGTGTAGAGTGGTTTTTAAAACGCATCATCAATACAAGTATTTTCTAGTGTTTTCGTGATTTTAAAAGTTAAAATTAAATAATCAAAATGGCTGATGCTGTCGTTGCTTCTCCTGCTGTAGTTTCAGCTGAAAAGAAACCGAAAAAGGCTGCTGCAAGCGGTTCAAAGAAACCAAAAACCGCTCCAACTCATCCTCCTACACAGCAAATGGTGGATGCTGCCATTAAAACCCTAAAGGAACGTGGTGGTTCATCGCTTTTGGCTATTAAAAAATACATCGCGGCTACATACAAGGTTGATGTACAAAAACTTGCTCCTTTCATCAAAAAATATTTAAAAAGTGCTGTGGTCAGTGGTAAATTAGTGCAAACCAAGGGAAAGGGTGCTGCTGGTTCATTCAAATTGTCTGCTTCAGCAAACAAAGAACCAAAAGCCAAATCTGCTGAGAAGAAAAAATCGTCTGTAAAGCCGAAAACTGCTGCAGCTGGTGAGAAAAAAGTGAAGAAGGCGTCGACAGGTGAGAAGAAAGTGAAAAAAACTGCCGCCGCTTCTAAGAAGACAGCCGAGAAGAAAAAAGTGGAAAAGTCAAAGGTAAAGGCTATCAAGAAAACAACATCAGTTAAGGCAAAACCAACAAAGCCGAAAGCTGCTGCCCCAAAAGCAAAAGTACCGAAGGCAAAAACTGCTGTTGCTAAACCAAAAAAAGTTGTTGCAGCAAAGAAGGCAAAAAAATAATTTCTTTGCACAATTCCGCAACAAGAAATTTAAAAACAAATCACAGTCCTTTTCAGGGCTACAAAATAATTCATTAATGAGATAATGCAATGGTTTTTAAATTTTGTAGTTTGTGTTGGTAAAAAAATATGATTATATCTCTCTCTCCAAGGTAATGGTACATATTACATTTACATACATAAAAAAAAACACATTTTCTTGCGTAGGTATTTACCTCCTTCCGAAACAGAATCGTATTTTGCTAAATTCATTGTTGAATAGAATTTTGTTTCTTTAAAATTCAGCCCAGGTTTGACAGAATATATTACATTATATGGCGACAGCGCAACTAAGTATTGAAATAAGGTGTAATTTCTATATATACATATTTTTTTTTCATTTTCAGATTTCCATGAAATTCTCATAAAATATTTTTTCTTTATCAGAAAATAGAATTTCCATTTGAGATCTATTTTTTCACAAGATAGCGATCCCAATACACAAATATTTTCACAGAAATTTCAAGTCAGCAAAATTGCTTATCACAGAAAAATATAATTTCCATAAATAAAAAAAAATGTTGGAAGAATAATTTCATCAATAGAATAATATGTAGTATATAAAATTGTGCTTCATTGTAGAATCTCTTAAGCGAACATTTTGAGGCCCTGAAAAGGGCCGTTGTATTTTGTATAGGTATAATGAAAAATCCAATTGGCGAGGGAAAATTACTTTGAGCTGGTATATTTGGTGACTGCTTTAGTTCCTTCACTAACAGCGTGCTTAGCGAGCTCACCAGGCAACAACAAACGGACTGCAGTTTGGATTTCCCTGCTAGTGATTGTCGAACGCTTGTTGTAATGAGCCAAACGAGATGCTTCAGCAGCGATTCTCTCGAAAATATCATTCACAAAACTGTTCATGATACTCATGGCCTTTGACGAAATTCCAGTATCAGGATGAACTTGTTTCAACACTTTGTAAATGTAGATTGCGTAGCTTTCCTTCCTCTTGCGCTTCTTCTTCTTATCGGTTTTGGTGATATTCTTCTGTGCCTTTCCGGCTTTCTTTGCTGCTTTTCCACTTGCTTTAGGCGGCATTTTATTACACTTTAATTTTCACTTCACTGTTCGCTGACAAAACGAGAACTGTGAAAAATTCCGATTTTACCCTCCCTTTTATTTCCCAATTGGACGATATATTCATCGGTACTCACACACAAAAACATTCACATGGTATACATGAAATTCAAGTATATATAGAAGCACACTACTTGGTGTTATTAATGGTGTTTCTCATAATATTGTGAAAAGTGATTCAGTGAGGGTTTGTTCCGTATTAAAAATAAAAACAGTGAAAAATGTCTGGTCGTGGTAAAGGTGGCAAAGTGAAGGGAAAGGCAAAGTCCCGCTCAAATCGTGCTGGGCTACAGTTTCCAGTTGGACGTATTCATCGTCTGCTCCGAAAGGGCAACTATGCCGAACGTGTTGGCGCTGGTGCCCCAGTATATCTAGCAGCTGTTATGGAATATTTGGCTGCTGAAGTTCTTGAATTGGCGGGAAATGCTGCTCGTGACAACAAGAAGACCAGAATTATTCCTCGTCATTTGCAACTGGCCATCCGTAATGACGAAGAATTAAATAAATTACTTTCTGGTGTTACCATTGCTCAAGGAGGAGTACTTCCAAACATCCAAGCCGTTTTGTTGCCCAAGAAGACAGAAAAAAGCGCCTAAAATGCATTGACACCACCATCTACATGAAAAATAACAAACAACCCGTCCTTTTAAGGACGACAAAATATTTAAATTAAGACTATTTAATGTTTTCAATTTTTCTTCCTAAAAAAAAAGCATATCGAATCAACATAATTTCCAATTCCAATCATAATATATAAATCTTTGGCAAATGAATCTACCACGAATATTTTATGACGCAGAAAACCCACAATTCTTGGAAAAAAAAAAACTATTTCATATCACCCCTCCAAGTTCCTTCGTCACATACATAGCAATAAAATCATAAGCAAAAAAGGAACAAAATTCTCAGAAAAAGGCAAATGAAGTAGATAGGTAGAAAATGTTCACACACTGCCGCACAAAAGTGGCGGGAAAATGCTATTTTTGCCGCCATTTCACAAGCCACGCCGTCTTTTTTTTCCTTCTCAGAATTTTATTTGAAAAGAAAAAAAAAATTTAACTTTCACATTTATTCAGCAAACACAAATTAAAAATCGATTTAAAATCACTTTAGAGATTTATTTTGTGGTCCTGAAAAGGACCGATTGTTTGAGAAAATTATTATTTTCACATTATTTAACCGCCGAAACCATAAAGAGTGCGTCCTTGTCTCTTCAATGCATATACTACATCCATGGCAGTAACTGTCTTACGCTTAGCATGTTCAGTATATGTTACAGCATCACGAATAACATTTTCTAGGAACACTTTTAAAACACCACGTGTTTCTTCGTAAATTAAACCAGAAATACGTTTAACACCACCACGACGAGCCAAGCGGCGAATTGCTGGTTTGGTAATTCCTTGGATATTATCACGCAACACTTTACGATGACGCTTAGCGCCACCCTTTCCCAAGCCTTTTCCTCCTTTACCACGACCAGTCATTTTTTAAATTTTTTTGTATGAACACTGAACTGAACTAAAGTCACTATCAAATCAAACTGTACGTTTCCGCATTACATTAATTTTTTTATTGAACTTTTATATATACAATTTGACTTAAGGCTAGTTTACAAGTGCTGATGAATAATTAATATTTTGTGTGTTGGCTCAACAACAGGGGCCCAACGGTTTACAATGATTTTTTTAAATAATTAGATTTACATAAATAAATTGTAATTGTTTTCTCAGATTCATACTCGTAGTATGCATCGTTGTCAGGGTTGACCTCAGGGTGTTCAAATCCGGGTGTCGATGTCCTTGTGGTGGTAGAGAGGGTTGTTCATCTTGGTATTATCCTCGATGGTGGGATGTCTCGGTCAAATCGTAGAAGGGTATATTTGCCCTGTCGGTGTCTCTTGGGAATAGGTCCTCGTTTAGTAGAGCCAATACATGGAGGTAGCGATGCTCTGAGATGTGTTGGGTCTCCGCAATCCTTCGGACTAGAGGGTTTGGATGGTTGGATGCATTCCCGAGTATTCTCTGGAAAAGTGTGACCATGTACTTTTCCAGGGGGGTGATCCTGGCTTCTTCGTAGAGTCTTGAACTTCTGACGTTTTTCTTTCGAATTGGATCATAGTGTAGTCCTGTGCAGATCCTTAAGAGTTTTCTCTCAAAAATGGCCAGCTTCTTCATGTACGTCTTGGAAATAGTGTACCAAATGGGAAAACCGTATGTTACTACCGGTCTTATAAGCTGTTTGTAGAGCAGCAGTTTGGTTTTTTTACTCAGTCCGTTCTGCTTCTTCATCAGCGGGTAGACTCGATGAAACGCGAATGCAGCCTTCCTGAGAACAGTGTTCAGGTGTGGGTTGAATTTGAATCGCTCGTTAAAGTTGACTCCAAGATATTTAATGTCGTTTGTGGTTGATAGCGCTGATCCATCAGGTAGTCTCAGCGTTACATTACGACAATTGGTGGCTGATCTACCTCTACTTCTTCCTCTAATTGGTCTTCTGATGCAGATTAGTTCTGATTTGGCAGTGTTGATTCGTATGCCCCATTTTTGGTAGTATTCGAAAAGTTTGCTGACATGGACTTCAACTCTTCGTGCTGCTATGGCTGGGGACATTGAGCTGCTATATGTGGCGGAGTCGTCGGCGAACAGGCAGCTATTGGTTGTGTTCTCGAGCCGAGGCTGGTCGGATGTGAAGATGTTGAAAAGTAGTGGACCCAATTTTGACCCTTGGGCTACACCGGCTCTGATGCTTTTTGTTTGGGAATGGCTGTCTTCTATTTGTACAAAAAAGGACCTGGAGTGAAGAAAGCTAAAAATTATTTTAATAAGTGGTAAAGGAAAACTTAGCTGTTTAAGTTTATGAATAAGTCCTTGAATCCACACCGAATCGAATGCCTTCTCCACATCTAGAAAGCATGCGACTGTGACTTGGTGGTTGTTGAGAGCCTTCGTGACATCATGGTGGAACTTCATTAATGGGTGCAACGTAGAATGTTTTTCCCGAAATCCAAATTGTATGTCCGGTATGATGTTGAGTTGGTTACACACATCTTTCACTCTCCGCAGGATGAGTTCCTCGAGTATTTTGCTCACACTACAAAGTAGCGATATAGGCCTATATCCTCTGACGTTGTTGGGGTCGCCTTTCTTCGGAATGGCTATTATTTTAGCGGTCTTCCATTTCCTAGGAAAGTAGCAGTTGTTGATGCAGTTGTTCATCACTATAGCTAGCAGGATCATTATTGACTGCGGCAGCTTTTTCAGGACGAAGTTGGATATTTTGTCCGGTCCAGTTGACTTCTTAGAGTGACTGTTCTGAATTATTTCAGCGATTTCCTCTGGTGTTGATAAGGTGTCATCATCCACGGGGTTGTCGGCTAGATTTGTGTCAGTGAACGCAGTAGTTGCTGTCGTCGATTCTTCGATGCTTCTGACTGTTGCATGGACTTCTGAGAGGAATACAGGATCGTTAGGAGGCGATGGGTTGAAGTTGCCTTCGAAGAATATAGCTAACGCTTCTGCCTTCTCATCAAGGGTGGTGGCGGTTCCAGGATTGGTGCCTAGTGTATCTGGCATTTTTAGACCTTTTCCGATGATTCGGTTAATTTTTTTAAAGGTATCGGGGCCGGGCTTAATGTCTTGCAACCTCTTTTGCATCTGAACATCATTGTAGTGCTGTACTGCATTCTTGAACATGATGTTAGTGCAGTTTAGTTCACTCAGAACGGTCTGATAGTCACTGTTGACCGTGTTCCATTCCCGGTTGCGTATTCTTTGGAGTCGTTTCCTTAAGCGTTGTCTGTGGTGGTATAGGTTCTGGATGTAGACTGGAAGATGGCTGTATCTGTCCTTCGACGTCTTAGGCCTCTTTTGCATATCGAGTGCTCGGTTTACTGCACTCTGAAGGTCTTCAACGGCTGTGTCTATCTCATCATTGGAGAGATTTCTTGTCGCTGGGGGTAGGGTGATATTATTTTCGACTTCTCTATGAAATAGCTCTATATCCAATTCCTTAAAGTTTATGTAGTCACCTCCTGGTTGCTCGTTCGTAAAGATCGGTTGATGAAGCCTAATAATCAGCTGCACTGCTTCATGGTCAGAGTCGCTGGTAAGAGTTTTGCACTCGTAGTTCTGTATCTCTGGGAGGATGTTTACCAGGTTAGAGGTCACCATGAAGAAGTCCAGGAAAGATGGGGTTCTGGGGAAGGTCGGTCTTGGTTGGGATACAACAACGAGGGAGTGGTTGTCATAATTGTCTTCCATCCAGTTGACAATTGCTACGCCTTCGGTGCTATCAACTGTATCGCCCCACATTTGGTGCCTTGCGTTGAAGTCTCCGCCGATCATCCCGAATGTGTGTTGGGTTAGGAGTCCGCTCAAGATTTGCAGATCGTGTTGGATATTCGGAGTGTTAGCGTTGCACTTGTTGTAAATGCTGATGACCGCCAGAGTTTCGGATGGATTCATTCGGATGACTATTCCAGTAGCTTCGAATGAGGTAAGTCCACGAATGGGGAATTGTGTGATCCTTTCCTTGTTGATGGTCTTTTTTACGAAAATGCCTGTTCCTCGTTTGCCTTCCACTTTATCAGTCTTGAAGAAATGGTAGTCTTTAAGATCCATCTTGTTCCGGCTGGTCAGCATCGTTTCACTTATAAGTGCAATATCTGGGTTGTTGGACTTCATGAAGAGGTGGAAAGCCGTTCTTTTGTTGAGGCTATATAACGAATTAACGTTATATGCAATTACACGCAGTTTCCTTATGTACTGCATAGTTGGAAAATAAAAGTGGCCAATGCCACGGATTTATTCTCTTCACTCATGCTGGAGTAATTGGGAGGGACGGCATTACGAGCCTTCTTCATGATGGCGGATAGATCGGCACCAAATACTCGATGGACTTCTTCCCCGAGGTTCACATCTCCGGTCTTGGGTTGGTTCTTCCGAATAGGATGTTGCTTCTTCATAGTTGGTGGTTGTGGTAGCTTAGATGGTGTTTTTGGTTGGTTCAGCAGTGGTTGAACTTGGGTTAAGCCCATCCTGGCTATTGAGGCGAAACTGACGGCTGGTTTTGTCAATGTGCAAGCAGATTTTGCTGCGAATTCCTTTTGCGCTTTCTTCAGTGTGACCTGCTTCTCTTTTTCAGCCAGCTTAAGTTTGTACTGCGGACATCCCTTGTAGCTCGCTGGATGACCTGTGGATTTGCAGTTTGCGCAATAGACTTCGGTGTCCGATGACTCCTTTCGCTTGCATTCTCCTGGTTGGTGATTGAGCTTGCATTTGACACAAACGTATGCCATGCCGCAATTAGTGGCGACGTGTCCGAATCGCTGACAATTCTTGCACTGCACAATGTCGTTGTTCTTGAGGCGTTCCCAGTGCACCCGTTGATTTAGCAGGATGTACGTTTCCGCAAGAGCAACACGAATATTTATGCTTCTTATTTGCACTAGGTAGAGAAAACCAATTGGAAAAGAAACAAGAGAACAGGGACAAGCGTCGTATACTATTTTATAAGATGAATTACGAAATTCCAATAGCATTTTATTGTGACTTTTTTCTGAATTTTGTGAATAGTGTTCTTTGAGAAAGTGAAGTGATGGCTCGTACTAAGCAAACTGCTCGTAAATCTACTGGTGGAAAAGCACCAAGGAAACAATTGGCAACCAAGGCAGCTCGCAAAAGTGCTCCAGCAACCGGAGGTGTAAAGAAACCACATCGTTATCGTCCTGGAACTGTTGCTCTTCGTGAAATTCGTCGTTATCAAAAGAGTACTGAATTGTTGATTCGCAAATTGCCTTTCCAACGTTTAGTTCGTGAGATTGCTCAGGATTTCAAAACTGATTAGCGTTTCCAGAGTTCAGCAGTGATGGCTCTTCAAGAAGCCAGTGAAGCATATTTGGTTGGTCTTTTTGAAGATACAAATTTGTGTGCCATTCATGCCAAGCGCGTCACAATTATGCCAAAAGACATCCAATTGGCCAGACGTATCCGTGGTGAACGTGCTTAAATAAGTACATTAAAAACAATTGCTCATCGGTCCTTTTCAGGACCACAAAAAAATCTCAAAGGGATCTTTTATAATTTCAATTAAATTTTATGGTATATACAATACCTATGTATTATTATGTATGTTTTTTTAGAACGCTTTTTCTTTGATAAAAAAAAAAATATGAAATGAGAACACAGCTGCTGAACAAAACTATTTTTCGCAAGTAGAAAGCAATGGAATATCAAATATGTACAGTAGGTAGGTACATAATTATTATGTTATGCTTCGACATGCTCATGATTATGTTTGTTTAAATATTGGAAGGATAAGTACAAAAATAGGAATTATTAATACGATAAGAAAAGTATGAAATTGAGTATGTTAATTTCTTTAGAATATAGCGCATTTTATTATCAATACAGTTGAGTGTCATACAAGGTCCTGTATTACATGTCCGATGGCTTCGTTTGGTTTAATGAAAAATGTATTACCTTCTCCATTAAAATAATTTCAAAGTCATCTTTTCAAATTTCAGTCATAATTTTTAATTTTTATTTATAAAAATATGGCTATGTGTGGATATTAGGACTGACTTGGGTAGAAATTTTGAAAAGAGAAGAAAATAAAATTATAGAAAAACAAATCTTCGTCTCGCTATATGCGAGTACCTACGGCTACTAGGTTTACTTCTGAGAATTGTTTCATACGTACATATCTACTTTTATGTCAATTAAAGTTCTGATATTTTAAGTATTATTTACATAATTGATTATTTAAAACCTATGATACTAATACAATTAAATATTGTATTTTCAAAAGAAATGAAATAAATATACTCGTTTGAATAGAAATAAAAATCGTCCAGAGAAAGTAAATCCAGCGTTTCATTACCGAACTTTGTTTAATTTTATTTATGCTAAGAATAGTAATATTAGTTGGTCCTTTAACATTTATATCAATATGTAAACTATATATTTTATGATAAATATTTATTTATCCCTTAAACTAATAGTTTTGTTTAAATAAATACGATTTTAAGCGCGTAGACTGAAAGAAATGCCTTCAACAAAGAGTTTAATATCTCTCTCCTGCTTTCGACGATGGGTAAATTTAAATAAAACTATTTAAAACAAGTACCTGTATATTATTGAAGTATCTTCTAATAATTATATTTTGATATATTTGTTTGAAACATATAAAATAATCATTTTTTTCAAAGAACTCATGGATACAAGACAGTAAAAGCGCTCAAATAAATTAAAATTTTGTGTACCTTCCCTCTCCTTGATTCTCATGGAGTTAAGCCGTGTAGAGTGGTTTTTAAAACGCATCATCAATACAAGTATTTTCTAGTGTTTTCGTGATTTTAAAAGTTAAAATTAAATAATCAAAATGGCTGATGCTGTCGTTGCTTCTCCTGCTGTAGTTTCAGCTGAAAAGAAACCGAAAAAGGCTGCTGCAAGCGGTTCAAAGAAACCAAAAACCGCTCCAACTCATCCTCCTACACAGCAAATGGTGGATGCTGCCATTAAAACCCTAAAGGAACGTGGTGGTTCATCGCTTTTGGCTATTAAAAAATACATCGCGGCTACATACAAGGTTGATGTACAAAAACTTGCTCCTTTCATCAAAAAATATTTAAAAAGTGCTGTGGTCAGTGGTAAATTAGTGCAAACCAAGGGAAAGGGTGCTGCTGGTTCATTCAAATTGTCTGCTTCAGCAAACAAAGAACCAAAAGCCAAATCTGCTGAGAAGAAAAAATCGTCTGTAAAGCCGAAAACTGCTGCAGCTGGTGAGAAAAAAGTGAAGAAGGCGTCGACAGGTGAGAAGAAAGTGAAAAAAACTGCCGCCGCTTCTAAGAAGACAGCCGAGAAGAAAAAAGTGGAAAAGTCAAAGGTAAAGGCTATCAAGAAAACAACATCAGTTAAGGCAAAACCAACAAAGCCGAAAGCTGCTGCCCCAAAAGCAAAAGTACCGAAGGCAAAAACTGCTGTTGCTAAACCAAAAAAAGTTGTTGCAGCAAAGAAGGCAAAAAAATAATTTCTTTGCACAATTCCGCAACAAGAAATTTAAAAACAAATCACAGTCCTTTTCAGGGCTACAAAATAATTCATTAATGAGATAATGCAATGGTTTTTAAATTTTGTAGTTTGTGTTGGTAAAAAAATATGATTATATCTCTCTCTCCAAGGTAATGGTACATATTACATTTACATACATAAAAAAAAACACATTTTCTTGCGTAGGTATTTACCTCCTTCCGAAACAGAATCGTATTTTGCTAAATTCATTGTTGAATAGAATTTTGTTTCTTTAAAATTCAGCCCAGGTTTGACAGAATATATTACATTATATGGCGACAGCGCAACTAAGTATTGAAATAAGGTGTAATTTCTATATATACATATTTTTTTTTCATTTTCAGATTTCCATGAAATTCTCATAAAATATTTTTTCTTTATCAGAAAATAGAATTTCCATTTGAGATCTATTTTTTCACAAGATAGCGATCCCAATACACAAATATTTTCACAGAAATTTCAAGTCAGCAAAATTGCTTATCACAGAAAAATATAATTTCCATAAATAAAAAAAAATGTTGGAAGAATAATTTCATCAATAGAATAATATGTAGTATATAAAATTGTGCTTCATTGTAGAATCTCTTAAGCGAACATTTTGAGGCCCTGAAAAGGGCCGTTGTATTTTGTATAGGTATAATGAAAAATCCAATTGGCGAGGGAAAATTACTTTGAGCTGGTATATTTGGTGACTGCTTTAGTTCCTTCACTAACAGCGTGCTTAGCGAGCTCACCAGGCAACAACAAACGGACTGCAGTTTGGATTTCCCTGCTAGTGATTGTCGAACGCTTGTTGTAATGAGCCAAACGAGATGCTTCAGCAGCGATTCTCTCGAAAATATCATTCACAAAACTGTTCATGATACTCATGGCCTTTGACGAAATTCCAGTATCAGGATGAACTTGTTTCAACACTTTGTAAATGTAGATTGCGTAGCTTTCCTTCCTCTTGCGCTTCTTCTTCTTATCGGTTTTGGTGATATTCTTCTGTGCCTTTCCGGCTTTCTTTGCTGCTTTTCCACTTGCTTTAGGCGGCATTTTATTACACTTTAATTTTCACTTCACTGTTCGCTGACAAAACGAGAACTGTGAAAAATTCCGATTTTACCCTCCCTTTTATTTCCCAATTGGACGATATATTCATCGGTACTCACACACAAAAACATTCACATGGTATACATGAAATTCAAGTATATATAGAAGCACACTACTTGGTGTTATTAATGGTGTTTCTCATAATATTGTGAAAAGTGATTCAGTGAGGGTTTGTTCCGTATTAAAAATAAAAACAGTGAAAAATGTCTGGTCGTGGTAAAGGTGGCAAAGTGAAGGGAAAGGCAAAGTCCCGCTCAAATCGTGCTGGGCTACAGTTTCCAGTTGGACGTATTCATCGTCTGCTCCGAAAGGGCAACTATGCCGAACGTGTTGGCGCTGGTGCCCCAGTATATCTAGCAGCTGTTATGGAATATTTGGCTGCTGAAGTTCTTGAATTGGCGGGAAATGCTGCTCGTGACAACAAGAAGACCAGAATTATTCCTCGTCATTTGCAACTGGCCATCCGTAATGACGAAGAATTAAATAAATTACTTTCTGGTGTTACCATTGCTCAAGGAGGAGTACTTCCAAACATCCAAGCCGTTTTGTTGCCCAAGAAGACAGAAAAAAGCGCCTAAAATGCATTGACACCACCATCTACATGAAAAATAACAAACAACCCGTCCTTTTAAGGACGACAAAATATTTAAATTAAGACTATTTAATGTTTTCAATTTTTCTTCCTAAAAAAAAAGCATATCGAATCAACATAATTTCCAATTCCAATCATAATATATAAATCTTTGGCAAATGAATCTACCACGAATATTTTATGACGCAGAAAACCCACAATTCTTGGAAAAAAAAAAACTATTTCATATCACCCCTCCAAGTTCCTTCGTCACATACATAGCAATAAAATCATAAGCAAAAAAGGAACAAAATTCTCAGAAAAAGGCAAATGAAGTAGATAGGTAGAAAATGTTCACACACTGCCGCACAAAAGTGGCGGGAAAATGCTATTTTTGCCGCCATTTCACAAGCCACGCCGTCTTTTTTTTCCTTCTCAGAATTTTATTTGAAAAGAAAAAAAAAATTTAACTTTCACATTTATTCAGCAAACACAAATTAAAAATCGATTTAAAATCACTTTAGAGATTTATTTTGTGGTCCTGAAAAGGACCGATTGTTTGAGAAAATTATTATTTTCACATTATTTAACCGCCGAAACCATAAAGAGTGCGTCCTTGTCTCTTCAATGCATATACTACATCCATGGCAGTAACTGTCTTACGCTTAGCATGTTCAGTATATGTTACAGCATCACGAATAACATTTTCTAGGAACACTTTTAAAACACCACGTGTTTCTTCGTAAATTAAACCAGAAATACGTTTAACACCACCACGACGAGCCAAGCGGCGAATTGCTGGTTTGGTAATTCCTTGGATATTATCACGCAACACTTTACGATGACGCTTAGCGCCACCCTTTCCCAAGCCTTTTCCTCCTTTACCACGACCAGTCATTTTTTAAATTTTTTTGTATGAACACTGAACTGAACTAAAGTCACTATCAAATCAAACTGTACGTTTCCGCAAGAGCAACACGAATATTTATGCTTCTTATTTGCACTAGGTAGAGAAAACCAATTGGAAAAGAAACAAGAGAACAGGGACAAGCGTCGTATACTATTTTATAAGATGAATTACGAAATTCCAATAGCATTTTATTGTGACTTTTTTCTGAATTTTGTGAATAGTGTTCTTTGAGAAAGTGAAGTGATGGCTCGTACTAAGCAAACTGCTCGTAAATCTACTGGTGGAAAAGCACCAAGGAAACAATTGGCAACCAAGGCAGCTCGCAAAAGTGCTCCAGCAACCGGAGGTGTAAAGAAACCACATCGTTATCGTCCTGGAACTGTTGCTCTTCGTGAAATTCGTCGTTATCAAAAGAGTACTGAATTGTTGATTCGCAAATTGCCTTTCCAACGTTTAGTTCGTGAGATTGCTCAGGATTTCAAAACTGATTAGCGTTTCCAGAGTTCAGCAGTGATGGCTCTTCAAGAAGCCAGTGAAGCATATTTGGTTGGTCTTTTTGAAGATACAAATTTGTGTGCCATTCATGCCAAGCGCGTCACAATTATGCCAAAAGACATCCAATTGGCCAGACGTATCCGTGGTGAACGTGCTTAAATAAGTACATTAAAAACAATTGCTCATCGGTCCTTTTCAGGACCACAAAAAAATCTCAAAGGGATCTTTTATAATTTCAATTAAATTTTATGGTATATACAATACCTATGTATTATTATGTATGTTTTTTTAGAACGCTTTTTCTTTGATAAAAAAAAAAATATGAAATGAGAACACAGCTGCTGAACAAAACTATTTTTCGCAAGTAGAAAGCAATGGAATATCAAATATGTACAGTAGGTAGGTACATAATTATTATGTTATGCTTCGACATGCTCATGATTATGTTTGTTTAAATATTGGAAGGATAAGTACAAAAATAGGAATTATTAATACGATAAGAAAAGTATGAAATTGAGTATGTTAATTTCTTTAGAATATAGCGCATTTTATTATCAATACAGTTGAGTGTCATACAAGGTCCTGTATTACATGTCCGATGGCTTCGTTTGGTTTAATGAAAAATGTATTACCTTCTCCATTAAAATAATTTCAAAGTCATCTTTTCAAATTTCAGTCATAATTTTTAATTTTTATTTATAAAAATATGGCTATGTGTGGATATTAGGACTGACTTGGGTAGAAATTTTGAAAAGAGAAGAAAATAAAATTATAGAAAAACAAATCTTCGTCTCGCTATATGCGAGTACCTACGGCTACTAGGTTTACTTCTGAGAATTGTTTCATACGTACATATCTACTTTTATGTCAATTAAAGTTCTGATATTTTAAGTATTATTTACATAATTGATTATTTAAAACCTATGATACTAATACAATTAAATATTGTATTTTCAAAAGAAATGAAATAAATATACTCGTTTGAATAGAAATAAAAATCGTCCAGAGAAAGTAAATCCAGCGTTTCATTACCGAACTTTGTTTAATTTTATTTATGCTAAGAATAGTAATATTAGTTGGTCCTTTAACATTTATATCAATATGTAAACTATATATTTTATGATAAATATTTATTTATCCCTTAAACTAATAGTTTTGTTTAAATAAATACGATTTTAAGCGCGTAGACTGAAAGAAATGCCTTCAACAAAGAGTTTAATATCTCTCTCCTGCTTTCGACGATGGGTAAATTTAAATAAAACTATTTAAAACAAGTACCTGTATATTATTGAAGTATCTTCTAATAATTATATTTTGATATATTTGTTTGAAACATATAAAATAATCATTTTTTTCAAAGAACTCATGGATACAAGACAGTAAAAGCGCTCAAATAAATTAAAATTTTGTGTACCTTCCCTCTCCTTGATTCTCATGGAGTTAAGCCGTGTAGAGTGGTTTTTAAAACGCATCATCAATACAAGTATTTTCTAGTGTTTTCGTGATTTTAAAAGTTAAAATTAAATAATCAAAATGGCTGATGCTGTCGTTGCTTCTCCTGCTGTAGTTTCAGCTGAAAAGAAACCGAAAAAGGCTGCTGCAAGCGGTTCAAAGAAACCAAAAACCGCTCCAACTCATCCTCCTACACAGCAAATGGTGGATGCTGCCATTAAAACCCTAAAGGAACGTGGTGGTTCATCGCTTTTGGCTATTAAAAAATACATCGCGGCTACATACAAGGTTGATGTACAAAAACTTGCTCCTTTCATCAAAAAATATTTAAAAAGTGCTGTGGTCAGTGGTAAATTAGTGCAAACCAAGGGAAAGGGTGCTGCTGGTTCATTCAAATTGTCTGCTTCAGCAAACAAAGAACCAAAAGCCAAATCTGCTGAGAAGAAAAAATCGTCTGTAAAGCCGAAAACTGCTGCAGCTGGTGAGAAAAAAGTGAAGAAGGCGTCGACAGGTGAGAAGAAAGTGAAAAAAACTGCCGCCGCTTCTAAGAAGACAGCCGAGAAGAAAAAAGTGGAAAAGTCAAAGGTAAAGGCTATCAAGAAAACAACATCAGTTAAGGCAAAACCAACAAAGCCGAAAGCTGCTGCCCCAAAAGCAAAAGTACCGAAGGCAAAAACTGCTGTTGCTAAACCAAAAAAAGTTGTTGCAGCAAAGAAGGCAAAAAAATAATTTCTTTGCACAATTCCGCAACAAGAAATTTAAAAACAAATCACAGTCCTTTTCAGGGCTACAAAATAATTCATTAATGAGATAATGCAATGGTTTTTAAATTTTGTAGTTTGTGTTGGTAAAAAAATATGATTATATCTCTCTCTCCAAGGTAATGGTACATATTACATTTACATACATAAAAAAAAACACATTTTCTTGCGTAGGTATTTACCTCCTTCCGAAACAGAATCGTATTTTGCTAAATTCATTGTTGAATAGAATTTTGTTTCTTTAAAATTCAGCCCAGGTTTGACAGAATATATTACATTATATGGCGACAGCGCAACTAAGTATTGAAATAAGGTGTAATTTCTATATATACATATTTTTTTTTCATTTTCAGATTTCCATGAAATTCTCATAAAATATTTTTTCTTTATCAGAAAATAGAATTTCCATTTGAGATCTATTTTTTCACAAGATAGCGATCCCAATACACAAATATTTTCACAGAAATTTCAAGTCAGCAAAATTGCTTATCACAGAAAAATATAATTTCCATAAATAAAAAAAAATGTTGGAAGAATAATTTCATCAATAGAATAATATGTAGTATATAAAATTGTGCTTCATTGTAGAATCTCTTAAGCGAACATTTTGAGGCCCTGAAAAGGGCCGTTGTATTTTGTATAGGTATAATGAAAAATCCAATTGGCGAGGGAAAATTACTTTGAGCTGGTATATTTGGTGACTGCTTTAGTTCCTTCACTAACAGCGTGCTTAGCGAGCTCACCAGGCAACAACAAACGGACTGCAGTTTGGATTTCCCTGCTAGTGATTGTCGAACGCTTGTTGTAATGAGCCAAACGAGATGCTTCAGCAGCGATTCTCTCGAAAATATCATTCACAAAACTGTTCATGATACTCATGGCCTTTGACGAAATTCCAGTATCAGGATGAACTTGTTTCAACACTTTGTAAATGTAGATTGCGTAGCTTTCCTTCCTCTTGCGCTTCTTCTTCTTATCGGTTTTGGTGATATTCTTCTGTGCCTTTCCGGCTTTCTTTGCTGCTTTTCCACTTGCTTTAGGCGGCATTTTATTACACTTTAATTTTCACTTCACTGTTCGCTGACAAAACGAGAACTGTGAAAAATTCCGATTTTACCCTCCCTTTTATTTCCCAATTGGACGATATATTCATCGGTACTCACACACAAAAACATTCACATGGTATACATGAAATTCAAGTATATATAGAAGCACACTACTTGGTGTTATTAATGGTGTTTCTCATAATATTGTGAAAAGTGATTCAGTGAGGGTTTGTTCCGTATTAAAAATAAAAACAGTGAAAAATGTCTGGTCGTGGTAAAGGTGGCAAAGTGAAGGGAAAGGCAAAGTCCCGCTCAAATCGTGCTGGGCTACAGTTTCCAGTTGGACGTATTCATCGTCTGCTCCGAAAGGGCAACTATGCCGAACGTGTTGGCGCTGGTGCCCCAGTATATCTAGCAGCTGTTATGGAATATTTGGCTGCTGAAGTTCTTGAATTGGCGGGAAATGCTGCTCGTGACAACAAGAAGACCAGAATTATTCCTCGTCATTTGCAACTGGCCATCCGTAATGACGAAGAATTAAATAAATTACTTTCTGGTGTTACCATTGCTCAAGGAGGAGTACTTCCAAACATCCAAGCCGTTTTGTTGCCCAAGAAGACAGAAAAAAGCGCCTAAAATGCATTGACACCACCATCTACATGAAAAATAACAAACAACCCGTCCTTTTAAGGACGACAAAATATTTAAATTAAGACTATTTAATGTTTTCAATTTTTCTTCCTAAAAAAAAAGCATATCGAATCAACATAATTTCCAATTCCAATCATAATATATAAATCTTTGGCAAATGAATCTACCACGAATATTTTATGACGCAGAAAACCCACAATTCTTGGAAAAAAAAAAACTATTTCATATCACCCCTCCAAGTTCCTTCGTCACATACATAGCAATAAAATCATAAGCAAAAAAGGAACAAAATTCTCAGAAAAAGGCAAATGAAGTAGATAGGTAGAAAATGTTCACACACTGCCGCACAAAAGTGGCGGGAAAATGCTATTTTTGCCGCCATTTCACAAGCCACGCCGTCTTTTTTTTCCTTCTCAGAATTTTATTTGAAAAGAAAAAAAAAATTTAACTTTCACATTTATTCAGCAAACACAAATTAAAAATCGATTTAAAATCACTTTAGAGATTTATTTTGTGGTCCTGAAAAGGACCGATTGTTTGAGAAAATTATTATTTTCACATTATTTAACCGCCGAAACCATAAAGAGTGCGTCCTTGTCTCTTCAATGCATATACTACATCCATGGCAGTAACTGTCTTACGCTTAGCATGTTCAGTATATGTTACAGCATCACGAATAACATTTTCTAGGAACACTTTTAAAACACCACGTGTTTCTTCGTAAATTAAACCAGAAATACGTTTAACACCACCACGACGAGCCAAGCGGCGAATTGCTGGTTTGGTAATTCCTTGGATATTATCACGCAACACTTTACGATGACGCTTAGCGCCACCCTTTCCCAAGCCTTTTCCTCCTTTACCACGACCAGTCATTTTTTAAATTTTTTTGTATGAACACTGAACTGAACTAAAGTCACTATCAAATCAAACTGTACGTTTCCGCAAGAGCAACACGAATATTTATGCTTCTTATTTGCACTAGGTAGAGAAAACCAATTGGAAAAGAAACAAGAGAACAGGGACAAGCGTCGTATACTATTTTATAAGATGAATTACGAAATTCCAATAGCATTTTATTGTGACTTTTTTCTGAATTTTGTGAATAGTGTTCTTTGAGAAAGTGAAGTGATGGCTCGTACTAAGCAAACTGCTCGTAAATCTACTGGTGGAAAAGCACCAAGGAAACAATTGGCAACCAAGGCAGCTCGCAAAAGTGCTCCAGCAACCGGAGGTGTAAAGAAACCACATCGTTATCGTCCTGGAACTGTTGCTCTTCGTGAAATTCGTCGTTATCAAAAGAGTACTGAATTGTTGATTCGCAAATTGCCTTTCCAACGTTTAGTTCGTGAGATTGCTCAGGATTTCAAAACTGATTAGCGTTTCCAGAGTTCAGCAGTGATGGCTCTTCAAGAAGCCAGTGAAGCATATTTGGTTGGTCTTTTTGAAGATACAAATTTGTGTGCCATTCATGCCAAGCGCGTCACAATTATGCCAAAAGACATCCAATTGGCCAGACGTATCCGTGGTGAACGTGCTTAAATAAGTACATTAAAAACAATTGCTCATCGGTCCTTTTCAGGACCACAAAAAAATCTCAAAGGGATCTTTTATAATTTCAATTAAATTTTATGGTATATACAATACCTATGTATTATTATGTATGTTTTTTTAGAACGCTTTTTCTTTGATAAAAAAAAAAATATGAAATGAGAACACAGCTGCTGAACAAAACTATTTTTCGCAAGTAGAAAGCAATGGAATATCAAATATGTACAGTAGGTAGGTACATAATTATTATGTTATGCTTCGACATGCTCATGATTATGTTTGTTTAAATATTGGAAGGATAAGTACAAAAATAGGAATTATTAATACGATAAGAAAAGTATGAAATTGAGTATGTTAATTTCTTTAGAATATAGCGCATTTTATTATCAATACAGTTGAGTGTCATACAAGGTCCTGTATTACATGTCCGATGGCTTCGTTTGGTTTAATGAAAAATGTATTACCTTCTCCATTAAAATAATTTCAAAGTCATCTTTTCAAATTTCAGTCATAATTTTTAATTTTTATTTATAAAAATATGGCTATGTGTGGATATTAGGACTGACTTGGGTAGAAATTTTGAAAAGAGAAGAAAATAAAATTATAGAAAAACAAATCTTCGTCTCGCTTATATGCGAGTACCTACGGCTACTAGGTTTACTTCTGAGAATTGTTTCATACGTACATATCTACTTTTATGTCAATTAAAGTTCTGATATTTTAAGTATTATTTACATAATTGATTATTTAAAACCTATGATACTAATACAATTAAATATTGTATTTTCAAAAGAAATGAAATAAATATACTCGTTTGAATAGAAATAAAAATCGTCCAGAGAAAGTAAATCCAGCGTTTCATTACCGAACTTTGTTTAATTTTATTTATGCTAAGAATAGTAATATTAGTTGGTCCTTTAACATTTATATCAATATGTAAACTATATATTTTATGATAAATATTTATTTATCCCTTAAACTAATAGTTTTGTTTAAATAAATACGATTTTAAGCGCGTAGACTGAAAGAAATGCCTTCAACAAAGAGTTTAATATCTCTCTCCTGCTTTCGACGATGGGTAAATTTAAATAAAACTATTTAAAACAAGTACCTGTATATTATTGAAGTATCTTCTAATAATTATATTTTGATATATTTGTTTGAAACATATAAAATAATCATTTTTTTCAAAGAACTCATGGATACAAGACAGTAAAAGCGCTCAAATAAATTAAAATTTTGTGTACCTTCCCTCTCCTTGATTCTCATGGAGTTAAGCCGTGTAGAGTGGTTTTTAAAACGCATCATCAATACAAGTATTTTCTAGTGTTTTCGTGATTTTAAAAGTTAAAATTAAATAATCAAAATGGCTGATGCTGTCGTTGCTTCTCCTGCTGTAGTTTCAGCTGAAAAGAAACCGAAAAAGGCTGCTGCAAGCGGTTCAAAGAAACCAAAAACCGCTCCAACTCATCCTCCTACACAGCAAATGGTGGATGCTGCCATTAAAACCCTAAAGGAACGTGGTGGTTCATCGCTTTTGGCTATTAAAAAATACATCGCGGCTACATACAAGGTTGATGTACAAAAACTTGCTCCTTTCATCAAAAAATATTTAAAAAGTGCTGTGGTCAGTGGTAAATTAGTGCAAACCAAGGGAAAGGGTGCTGCTGGTTCATTCAAATTGTCTGCTTCAGCAAACAAAGAACCAAAAGCCAAATCTGCTGAGAAGAAAAAATCGTCTGTAAAGCCGAAAACTGCTGCAGCTGGTGAGAAAAAAGTGAAGAAGGCGTCGACAGGTGAGAAGAAAGTGAAAAAAACTGCCGCCGCTTCTAAGAAGACAGCCGAGAAGAAAAAAGTGGAAAAGTCAAAGGTAAAGGCTATCAAGAAAACAACATCAGTTAAGGCAAAACCAACAAAGCCGAAAGCTGCTGCCCCAAAAGCAAAAGTACCGAAGGCAAAAACTGCTGTTGCTAAACCAAAAAAAGTTGTTGCAGCAAAGAAGGCAAAAAAATAATTTCTTTGCACAATTCCGCAACAAGAAATTTAAAAACAAATCACAGTCCTTTTCAGGGCTACAAAATAATTCATTAATGAGATAATGCAATGGTTTTTAAATTTTGTAGTTTGTGTTGGTAAAAAAATATGATTATATCTCTCTCTCCAAGGTAATGGTACATATTACATTTACATACATAAAAAAAAACACATTTTCTTGCGTAGGTATTTACCTCCTTCCGAAACAGAATCGTATTTTGCTAAATTCATTGTTGAATAGAATTTTGTTTCTTTAAAATTCAGCCCAGGTTTGACAGAATATATTACATTATATGGCGACAGCGCAACTAAGTATTGAAATAAGGTGTAATTTCTATATATACATATTTTTTTTTCATTTTCAGATTTCCATGAAATTCTCATAAAATATTTTTTCTTTATCAGAAAATAGAATTTCCATTTGAGATCTATTTTTTCACAAGATAGCGATCCCAATACACAAATATTTTCACAGAAATTTCAAGTCAGCAAAATTGCTTATCACAGAAAAATATAATTTCCATAAATAAAAAAAAATGTTGGAAGAATAATTTCATCAAAAGAATAATATGTAGTATATAAAATTGTGCTTCATTGTAGAATCTCTTAAGCGAACATTTTGAGGCCCTGAAAAGGGCCGTTGTATTTTGTATAGGTATAATGAAAAATCCAATTGGCGAGGGAAAATTACTTTGAGCTGGTATATTTGGTGACTGCTTTAGTTCCTTCACTAACAGCGTGCTTAGCGAGCTCACCAGGCAACAACAAACGGACTGCAGTTTGGATTTCCCTGCTAGTGATTGTCGAACGCTTGTTGTAATGAGCCAAACGAGATGCTTCAGCAGCGATTCTCTCGAAAATATCATTCACAAAACTGTTCATGATACTCATGGCCTTTGACGAAATTCCAGTATCAGGATGAACTTGTTTCAACACTTTGTAAATGTAGATTGCGTAGCTTTCCTTCCTCTTGCGCTTCTTCTTCTTATCGGTTTTGGTGATATTCTTCTGTGCCTTTCCGGCTTTCTTTGCTGCTTTTCCACTTGCTTTAGGCGGCATTTTATTACACTTTAATTTTCACTTTACTGTTCGCTGACAAAACGAGAACTGTGAAAAATTCCGATTTTACCCTCCCTTTTATTTCCCAATTGGACGATATATTCATCGGTACTCACACACAAAAACATTCACATGGTATACATGAAATTCAAGTATATATAGAAGCACACTACTTGGTGTTTCTCATAATATTGTGAAAAGTGATTCAGTGAGGGTTTGTTCCGTATTAAAAATAAAAACAGTGAAAAATGTCTGGTCGTGGTAAAGGTGGCAAAGTGAAGGGAAAGGCAAAGTCCCGCTCAAATCGTGCTGGGCTACAGTTTCCAGTTGGACGTATTCATCGTCTGCTCCGAAAGGGCAACTATGCCGAACGTGTTGGCGCTGGTGCCCCAGTATATCTAGCAGCTGTTATGGAATATTTGGCTGCTGAAGTTCTTGAATTGGCGGGAAATGCTGCTCGTGACAACAAGAAGACCAGAATTATTCCTCGTCATTTGCAACTGGCCATCCGTAATGACGAAGAATTAAATAAATTACTTTCTGGTGTTACCATTGCTCAAGGAGGAGTACTTCCAAACATCCAAGCCGTTTTGTTGCCCAAGAAGACAGAAAAAAGCGCCTAAAATGCATTGACACCACCATCTACATGAAAAATAACAAACAAACCGTCCTTTTAAGGACGACAAAATATTTAAATTAAGACTATTTAATGTTTTCAATTTTTCTTCCTAAAAAAAAAGCATATCGAATCAACATAATTTCCAATTCCAATCATAATATATAAATCTTTGGCAAATGAATCTACCACGAATATTTTATGACGCAGAAAACCCACAATTCTTGGAAAAAAAAAACTATTTCATATCACCCCTCCAAGTTCCTTCGTCACATACATAGCAATAAAATCATAAGCAAAAAAGGAACAAAATTCTCAGAAAAAGGCAAATGAAGTAGATAGGTAGAAAATGTTCACACACTGCCGCACAAAAGTGGCGGGAAAATGCTATTTTTGCCGCCATTTCACAAGCCACGCCGTCTTTTTTTTCCTTCTCAGAATTTTATTTGAAAAGAAAAAAAAAATTTAACTTTCACATTTATTCAGCAAACACAAATTAAAAATCGATTTAAAATCACTTTAGAGATTTATTTTGTGGTCCTGAAAAGGACCGATTGTTTGAGAAAATTATTATTTTCACATTATTTAACCGCCGAAACCATAAAGAGTGCGTCCTTGTCTCTTCAATGCATATACTACATCCATGGCAGTAACTGTCTTACGCTTAGCATGTTCAGTATATGTTACAGCATCACGAATAACATTTTCTAGGAACACTTTTAAAACACCACGTGTTTCTTCGTAAATTAAACCAGAAATACGTTTAACACCACCACGACGAGCCAAGCGGCGAATTGCTGGTTTGGTAATTCCTTGGATATTATCACGCAACACTTTACGATGACGCTTAGCGCCACCCTTTCCCAAGCCTTTTCCTCCTTTACCACGACCAGTCATTTTTTAAATTTTTTTGTATGAACACTGAACTGAACTAAAGTCACTATCAAATCAAACTGTACGTTTCCGCAAGAGCAACACGAATATTTATGCTTCTTCTTTGCACTAGGTAGAGAAAACCAATTGGAAAAGAAACAAGAGAACAGGGACAAGCGTCGTATACTATTTTATAAGATGAATTACGAAATTCCAATAGCATTTTATTGTGACTTTTTTCTGAATTTTGTGAATAGTGTTCTTTGAGAAAGTGAAGTGATGGCTCGTACTAAGCAAACTGCTCGTAAATCTACTGGTGGAAAAGCACCAAGGAAACAATTGGCAACCAAGGCAGCTCGCAAAAGTGCTCCAGCAACCGGAGGTGTAAAGAAACCACATCGTTATCGTCCTGGAACTGTTGCTCTTCGTGAAATTCGTCGTTATCAAAAGAGTACTGAATTGTTGATTCGCAAATTGCCTTTCCAACGTTTAGTTCGTGAGATTGCTCAGGATTTCAAAACTGATTTGCGTTTCCAGAGTTCAGCAGTGATGGCTCTTCAAGAAGCCAGTGAAGCATATTTGGTTGGTCTTTTTGAAGATACAAATTTGTGTGCCATTCATGCCAAGCGCGTCACAATTATGCCAAAAGACATCCAATTGGCCAGACGTATCCGTGGTGAACGTGCTTAAATAAGTACATTAAAAACAATTGCTCATCGGTCCTTTTCAGGACCACAAAAAAATCTCAAAGGGATCTTTTATAATTTCAATTAAATTTTATGGTATATACAATACCTATGTATTATTATGTATGTTTTTTTAGAACGCTTTTTCTTTGATAAAAAAAAAAATATGAAATGAGAACACAGCTGCTGAACAAAACTATTTTTCGCAAGTAGAAAGCAATGGAATATCAAATATGTACAGTAGGTAGGTACATAATTATTATGTTATGCTTCGACATGCTCATGATTATGTTTGTTTAAATATTGGAAGGATAAGTACAAAAATAGGAATTATTAATACGATAAGAAAAGTATGAAATTGAGTATGTTAATTTCTTTAGAATATAGCGCATTTTATTATCAATACAGTTGAGTGTCATACAAGGTCCTGTATTACATGTCCGATGGCTTCGTTTGGTTTAATGAAAAATGTATTACCTTCTCCATTAAAATAATTTCAAAGTCATCTTTTCAAATTTCAGTCATAATTTTTAATTTTTATTTATAAAAATATAGCTATGTGTGGATATTAGGACTGACTTGGGTAGAAATTTTGAAAAGAGAAGAAAATAAAATTATAGAAAAACAAATCTTCGTCTCGCTATATGCGAGTACCTACGGCTACTAGGTTTACTTCTGAGAATTGTTTCATACGTACATATCTACTTTTATGTCAATTAAAGTTCTGATATTTTAAGTATTATTTACATAATTGATTATTTAAAACCTATGATACTAATACAATTAAATATTGTATTTTCAAAAGAAATGAAATAAATATACTCGTTTGAATAGAAATAAAAATCGTCCAGAGAAAGTAAATCCAGCGTTTCATTACCGAACTTTGTTTAATTTTATTTATGCTAAGAATAGTAATATTAGTTGGTCCTTTAACATTTATATCAATATGTAAACTATATATTTTATGATAAATATTTATTTATCCCTTAAACTAATAGTTTTGTTTAAATAAATACGATTTTAAGCGCGTAGACTGAAAGAAATGCCTTCAACAAAGAGTTTAATATCTCTCTCCTGCTTTCGACGATGGGTAAATTTAAATAAAACTATTTAAAACAAGTACCTGTATATTATTGAAGTATCTTCTAATAATTATATTTTGATATATTTGTTTGAAACATATAAAATAATCATTTTTTTCAAAGAACTCATGGATACAAGACAGTAAAAGCGCTCAAATAAATTAAAATTTTGTGTACCTTCCCTCTCCTTGATTCTCATGGAGTTAAGCCGTGTAGAGTGGTTTTTAAAACGCATCATCAATACAAGTATTTTCTAGTGTTTTCGTGATTTTAAAAGTTAAAATTAAATAATCAAAATGGCTGATGCTGTCGTTGCTTCTCCTGCTGTAGTTTCAGCTGAAAAGAAACCGAAAAAGGCTGCTGCAAGCGGTTCAAAGAAACCAAAAACCGCTCCAACTCATCCTCCTACACAGCAAATGGTGGATGCTGCCATTAAAACCCTAAAGGAACGTGGTGGTTCATCGCTTTTGGCTATTAAAAAATACATCGCGGCTACATACAAGGTTGATGTACAAAAACTTGCTCCTTTCATCAAAAAATATTTAAAAAGTGCTGTGGTCAGTGGTAAATTAGTGCAAACCAAGGGAAAGGGTGCTGCTGGTTCATTCAAATTGTCTGCTTCAGCAAACAAAGAACCAAAAGCCAAATCTGCTGAGAAGAAAAAATCGTCTGTAAAGCCGAAAACTGCTGCAGCTGGTGAGAAAAAAGTGAAGAAGGCGTCGACAGGTGAGAAGAAAGTGAAAAAAACTGCCGCCGCTTCTAAGAAGACAGCCGAGAAGAAAAAAGTGGAAAAGTCAAAGGTAAAGGCTATCAAGAAAACAACATCAGTTAAGGCAAAACCAACAAAGCCGAAAGCTGCTGCCCCAAAAGCAAAAGTACCGAAGGCAAAAACTGCTGTTGCTAAACCAAAAAAAGTTGTTGCAGCAAAGAAGGCAAAAAAATAATTTCTTTGCACAATTCCGCAACAAGAAATTTAAAAACAAATCACAGTCCTTTTCAGGGCTACAAAATAATTCATTAATGAGATAATGCAATGGTTTTTAAATTTTGTAGTTTGTGTTGGTAAAAAAATATGATTATATCTCTCTCTCCAAGGTAATGGTACATATTACATTTACATACATAAAAAAAAACACATTTTCTTGCGTAGGTATTTACCTCCTTCCGAAACAGAATCGTATTTTGCTAAATTCATTGTTGAATAGAATTTTGTTTCTTTAAAATTCAGCCCAGGTTTGACAGAATATATTACATTATATGGCGACAGCGCAACTAAGTATTGAAATAAGGTGTAATTTCTATATATACATATTTTTTTTTCATTTTCAGATTTCCATGAAATTCTCATAAAATATTTTTTCTTTATCAGAAAATAGAATTTCCATTTGAGATCTATTTTTTCACAAGATAGCGATCCCAATACACAAATATTTTCACAGAAATTTCAAGTCAGCAAAATTGCTTATCACAGAAAAATATAATTTCCATAAATAAAAAAAAATGTTGGAAGAATAATTTCATCAATAGAATAATATGTAGTATATAAAATTGTGCTTCATTGTAGAATCTCTTAAGCGAACATTTTGAGGCCCTGAAAAGGGCCGTTGTATTTTGTATAGGTATAATGAAAAATCCAATTGGCGAGGGAAAATTACTTTGAGCTGGTATATTTGGTGACTGCTTTAGTTCCTTCACTAACAGCGTGCTTAGCGAGCTCACCAGGCAACAACAAACGGACTGCAGTTTGGATTTCCCTGCTAGTGATTGTCGAACGCTTGTTGTAATGAGCCAAACGAGATGCTTCAGCAGCGATTCTCTCGAAAATATCATTCACAAAACTGTTCATGATACTCATGGCCTTTGACGAAATTCCAGTATCAGGATGAACTTGTTTCAACACTTTGTAAATGTAGATTGCGTAGCTTTCCTTCCTCTTGCGCTTCTTCTTCTTATCGGTTTTGGTGATATTCTTCTGTGCCTTTCCGGCTTTCTTTGCTGCTTTTCCACTTGCTTTAGGCGGCATTTTATTACACTTTAATTTTCACTTTACTGTTCGCTGACAAAACGAGAACTGTGAAAAATTCCGATTTTACCCTCCCTTTTATTTCCCAATTGGACGATATATTCATCGGTACTCACACACAAAAACATTCACATGGTATACATGAAATTCAAGTATATATAGAAGCACACTACTTGGTGTTTCTCATAATATTGTGAAAAGTGATTCAGTGAGGGTTTGTTCCGTATTAAAAATAAAAACAGTGAAAAATGTCTGGTCGTGGTAAAGGTGGCAAAGTGAAGGGAAAGGCAAAGTCCCGCTCAAATCGTGCTGGGCTACAGTTTCCAGTTGGACGTATTCATCGTCTGCTCCGAAAGGGCAACTATGCCGAACGTGTTGGCGCTGGTGCCCCAGTATATCTAGCAGCTGTTATGGAATATTTGGCTGCTGAAGTTCTTGAATTGGCGGGAAATGCTGCTCGTGACAACAAGAAGACCAGAATTATTCCTCGTCATTTGCAACTGGCCATCCGTAATGACGAAGAATTAAATAAATTACTTTCTGGTGTTACCATTGCTCAAGGAGGAGTACTTCCAAACATCCAAGCCGTTTTGTTGCCCAAGAAGACAGAAAAAAGCGCCTAAAATGCATTGACACCACCATCTACATGAAAAATAACAAACAAACCGTCCTTTTAAGGACGACAAAATATTTAAATTAAGACTATTTAATGTTTTCAATTTTTCTTCCTAAAAAAAAAGCATATCGAATCAACATAATTTCCAATTCCAATCATAATATATAAATCTTTGGCAAATGAATCTACCACGAATATTTTATGACGCAGAAAACCCACAATTCTTGGAAAAAAAAAACTATTTCATATCACCCCTCCAAGTTCCTTCGTCACATACATAGCAATAAAATCATAAGCAAAAAAGGAACAAAATTCTCAGAAAAAGGCAAATGAAGTAGATAGGTAGAAAATGTTCACACACTGCCGCACAAAAGTGGCGGGAAAATGCTATTTTTGCCGCCATTTCACAAGCCACGCCGTCTTTTTTTTCCTTCTCAGAATTTTATTTGAAAAGAAAAAAAAAATTTAACTTTCACATTTATTCAGCAAACACAAATTAAAAATCGATTTAAAATCACTTTAGAGATTTATTTTGTGGTCCTGAAAAGGACCGATTGTTTGAGAAAATTATTATTTTCACATTATTTAACCGCCGAAACCATAAAGAGTGCGTCCTTGTCTCTTCAATGCATATACTACATCCATGGCAGTAACTGTCTTACGCTTAGCATGTTCAGTATATGTTACAGCATCACGAATAACATTTTCTAGGAACACTTTTAAAACACCACGTGTTTCTTCGTAAATTAAACCAGAAATACGTTTAACACCACCACGACGAGCCAAGCGGCGAATTGCTGGTTTGGTAATTCCTTGGATATTATCACGCAACACTTTACGATGACGCTTAGCGCCACCCTTTCCCAAGCCTTTTCCTCCTTTACCACGACCAGTCATTTTTTAAATTTTTTTGTATGAACACTGAACTGAACTAAAGTCACTATCAAATCAAACTGTACGTTTCCGCAAGAGCAACACGAATATTTATGCTTCTTCTTTGCACTAGGTAGAGAAAACCAATTGGAAAAGAAACAAGAGAACAGGGACAAGCGTCGTATACTATTTTATAAGATGAATTACGAAATTCCAATAGCATTTTATTGTGACTTTTTTCTGAATTTTGTGAATAGTGTTCTTTGAGAAAGTGAAGTGATGGCTCGTACTAAGCAAACTGCTCGTAAATCTACTGGTGGAAAAGCACCAAGGAAACAATTGGCAACCAAGGCAGCTCGCAAAAGTGCTCCAGCAACCGGAGGTGTAAAGAAACCACATCGTTATCGTCCTGGAACTGTTGCTCTTCGTGAAATTCGTCGTTATCAAAAGAGTACTGAATTGTTGATTCGCAAATTGCCTTTCCAACGTTTAGTTCGTGAGATTGCTCAGGATTTCAAAACTGATTTGCGTTTCCAGAGTTCAGCAGTGATGGCTCTTCAAGAAGCCAGTGAAGCATATTTGGTTGGTCTTTTTGAAGATACAAATTTGTGTGCCATTCATGCCAAGCGCGTCACAATTATGCCAAAAGACATCCAATTGGCCAGACGTATCCGTGGTGAACGTGCTTAAATAAGTACATTAAAAACAATTGCTCATCGGTCCTTTTCAGGACCACAAAAAAATCTCAAAGGGATCTTTTATAATTTCAATTAAATTTTATGGTATATACAATACCTATGTATTATTATGTATGTTTTTTTAGAACGCTTTTTCTTTGATAAAAAAAAAAATATGAAATGAGAACACAGCTGCTGAACAAAACTATTTTTCGCAAGTAGAAAGCAATGGAATATCAAATATGTACAGTAGGTAGGTACATAATTATTATGTTATGCTTCGACATGCTCATGATTATGTTTGTTTAAATATTGGAAGGATAAGTACAAAAATAGGAATTATTAATACGATAAGAAAAGTATGAAATTGAGTATGTTAATTTCTTTAGAATATAGCGCATTTTATTATCAATACAGTTGAGTGTCATACAAGGTCCTGTATTACATGTCCGATGGCTTCGTTTGGTTTAATGAAAAATGTATTACCTTCTCCATTAAAATAATTTCAAAGTCATCTTTTCAAATTTCAGTCATAATTTTTAATTTTTATTTATAAAAATATAGCTATGTGTGGATATTAGGACTGACTTGGGTAGAAATTTTGAAAAGAGAAGAAAATAAAATTATAGAAAAACAAATCTTCGTCTCGCTATATGCGAGTACCTACGGCTACTAGGTTTACTTCTGAGAATTGTTTCATACGTACATATCTACTTTTATGTCAATTAAAGTTCTGATATTTTAAGTATTATTTACATAATTGATTATTTAAAACCTATGATACTAATACAATTAAATATTGTATTTTCAAAAGAAATGAAATAAATATACTCGTTTGAATAGAAATAAAAATCGTCCAGAGAAAGTAAATCCAGCGTTTCATTACCGAACTTTGTTTAATTTTATTTATGCTAAGAATAGTAATATTAGTTGGTCCTTTAACATTTATATCAATATGTAAACTATATATTTTATGATAAATATTTATTTATCCCTTAAACTAATAGTTTTGTTTAAATAAATACGATTTTAAGCGCGTAGACTGAAAGAAATGCCTTCAACAAAGAGTTTAATATCTCTCTCCTGCTTTCGACGATGGGTAAATTTAAATAAAACTATTTAAAACAAGTACCTGTATATTATTGAAGTATCTTCTAATAATTATATTTTGATATATTTGTTTGAAACATATAAAATAATCATTTTTTTCAAAGAACTCATGGATACAAGACAGTAAAAGCGCTCAAATAAATTAAAATTTTGTGTACCTTCCCTCTCCTTGATTCTCATGGAGTTAAGCCGTGTAGAGTGGTTTTTAAAACGCATCATCAATACAAGTATTTTCTAGTGTTTTCGTGATTTTAAAAGTTAAAATTAAATAATCAAAATGGCTGATGCTGTCGTTGCTTCTCCTGCTGTAGTTTCAGCTGAAAAGAAACCGAAAAAGGCTGCTGCAAGCGGTTCAAAGAAACCAAAAACCGCTCCAACTCATCCTCCTACACAGCAAATGGTGGATGCTGCCATTAAAACCCTAAAGGAACGTGGTGGTTCATCGCTTTTGGCTATTAAAAAATACATCGCGGCTACATACAAGGTTGATGTACAAAAACTTGCTCCTTTCATCAAAAAATATTTAAAAAGTGCTGTGGTCAGTGGTAAATTAGTGCAAACCAAGGGAAAGGGTGCTGCTGGTTCATTCAAATTGTCTGCTTCAGCAAACAAAGAACCAAAAGCCAAATCTGCTGAGAAGAAAAAATCGTCTGTAAAGCCGAAAACTGCTGCAGCTGGTGAGAAAAAAGTGAAGAAGGCGTCGACAGGTGAGAAGAAAGTGAAAAAAACTGCCGCCGCTTCTAAGAAGACAGCCGAGAAGAAAAAAGTGGAAAAGTCAAAGGTAAAGGCTATCAAGAAAACAACATCAGTTAAGGCAAAACCAACAAAGCCGAAAGCTGCTGCCCCAAAAGCAAAAGTACCGAAGGCAAAAACTGCTGTTGCTAAACCAAAAAAAGTTGTTGCAGCAAAGAAGGCAAAAAAATAATTTCTTTGCACAATTCCGCAACAAGAAATTTAAAAACAAATCACAGTCCTTTTCAGGGCTACAAAATAATTCATTAATGAGATAATGCAATGGTTTTTAAATTTTGTAGTTTGTGTTGGTAAAAAAATATGATTATATCTCTCTCTCCAAGGTAATGGTACATATTACATTTACATACATAAAAAAAAACACATTTTCTTGCGTAGGTATTTACCTCCTTCCGAAACAGAATCGTATTTTGCTAAATTCATTGTTGAATAGAATTTTGTTTCTTTAAAATTCAGCCCAGGTTTGACAGAATATATTACATTATATGGCGACAGCGCAACTAAGTATTGAAATAAGGTGTAATTTCTATATATACATATTTTTTTTTCATTTTCAGATTTCCATGAAATTCTCATAAAATATTTTTTCTTTATCAGAAAATAGAATTTCCATTTGAGATCTATTTTTTCACAAGATAGCGATCCCAATACACAAATATTTTCACAGAAATTTCAAGTCAGCAAAATTGCTTATCACAGAAAAATATAATTTCCATAAATAAAAAAAAATGTTGGAAGAATAATTTCATCAATAGAATAATATGTAGTATATAAAATTGTGCTTCATTGTAGAATCTCTTAAGCGAACATTTTGAGGCCCTGAAAAGGGCCGTTGTATTTTGTATAGGTATAATGAAAAATCCAATTGGCGAGGGAAAATTACTTTGAGCTGGTATATTTGGTGACTGCTTTAGTTCCTTCACTAACAGCGTGCTTAGCGAGCTCACCAGGCAACAACAAACGGACTGCAGTTTGGATTTCCCTGCTAGTGATTGTCGAACGCTTGTTGTAATGAGCCAAACGAGATGCTTCAGCAGCGATTCTCTCGAAAATATCATTCACAAAACTGTTCATGATACTCATGGCCTTTGACGAAATTCCAGTATCAGGATGAACTTGTTTCAACACTTTGTAAATGTAGATTGCGTAGCTTTCCTTCCTCTTGCGCTTCTTCTTCTTATCGGTTTTGGTGATATTCTTCTGTGCCTTTCCGGCTTTCTTTGCTGCTTTTCCACTTGCTTTAGGCGGCATTTTATTACACTTTAATTTTCACTTCACTGTTCGCTGACAAAACGAGAACTGTGAAAAATTCCGATTTTACCCTCCCTTTTATTTCCCAATTGGACGATATATTCATCGGTACTCACACACAAAAACATTCACATGGTATACATGAAATTCAAGTATATATAGAAGCACACTACTTGGTGTTTCTCATAATATTGTGAAAAGTGATTCAGTGAGGGTTTGTTCCGTATTAAAAATAAAAACAGTGAAAAATGTCTGGTCGTGGTAAAGGTGGCAAAGTGAAGGGAAAGGCAAAGTCCCGCTCAAATCGTGCTGGGCTACAGTTTCCAGTTGGACGTATTCATCGTCTGCTCCGAAAGGGCAACTATGCCGAACGTGTTGGCGCTGGTGCCCCAGTATATCTAGCAGCTGTTATGGAATATTTGGCTGCTGAAGTTCTTGAATTGGCGGGAAATGCTGCTCGTGACAACAAGAAGACCAGAATTATTCCTCGTCATTTGCAACTGGCCATCCGTAATGACGAAGAATTAAATAAATTACTTTCTGGTGTTACCATTGCTCAAGGAGGAGTACTTCCAAACATCCAAGCCGTTTTGTTGCCCAAGAAGACAGAAAAAAGCGCCTAAAATGCATTGACACCACCATCTACATGAAAAATAACAAACAAACCGTCCTTTTAAGGACGACAAAATATTTAAATTAAGACTATTTAATGTTTTCAATTTTTCTTCCTAAAAAAAAAGCATATCGAATCAACATAATTTCCAATTCCAATCATAATATATAAGTCTTTGGCAAATGAATCTACCACGAATATTTTATGACGCAGAAAACCCACAATTCTTGGGAAAAAAAAACTGTGTATTGTTTCCCAGTATCCTCATACTGAAATTGTCATTGCGGGCGATTTCAATATACACAATTCCGATTGGCTTCGCCATTCTGGACAGACAACACCCGAAGGAAGGTATGTTAGGATTTTCGCTGAGATTAACAGCTTAACTCAGCTTGTAAACGAGCCTACACGGATTCCGGATGCTGCAGATCATGCCGCTAACACTTTGGACTTGTTCCTCACCTCTCATCCAGATAAATACTCTATTGGCGTAACGTCGCCTCTAGGTTCGTCGGACCATTGTGTCATTTCGGCTAAATTCTCATACACTAGCCACACAGTTAAAGAACAAGCTCCCAAAAAAACAGTATGGCATTATGAGAAAGCCAATTGGGACGGCCTTAACCTCTTTTTTGGGAGCTTTAACTGGTCACTATGCTTCCTCGATAGTGACGTGGATGCCGCCGCTGAAATGATAACAAACACCATTCTCCTGGGCATGAGATCCTTTATTCCCAACAGAAGAAAGAGTATTATGCCTAAGGAGAATGCTTGGTGCGACTCGAGCTGCAAAGAGGCTATCAGGTTGAGAGAGTTGAGTTTTCGGGCTTATAAAGCAAACCCAACCGAGGAAAACCGAAAAAAGTTTCGACGAGTCCGAAATGACTGCAACTCCGTGATACGACGTGCAAAATTTTCTCATGACCAAAACTTACGACAAAAAATACTTCACTGTCCCAGTGGTAGTAAACAGTTTTGGTCTTTCGTGAAAAATATTAAGAACTCCAGCGCGTCGTCAATTCCTACACTCGTTTACAATGACATTCCAGCTGTCAGCTCTTTGGACAAAGCAAATCTGCTGGCTGCGCAATTCGCCGCAAGCTCTAACATTCCAGATTGCACCATGTCTCCACCTGTGCTCGAGAGCGTCGAATACTTCATGGGACAAATACATTTTCGCACTCGCACAGTAGCAAGAGTATTAAAAGATCTTAACATTCACAAATCCGCTGGTCCAGATGGTATATCCCCCATAATTCTGAAGAGGTGTTCTTCAACGCTGGCAAAACCACTGCGTAAGCTTTTCCACTTGTCCTACTCTTCTGGACTCTTTCCGAGTAGATGGAAAATTGCATTTGTCCAGCCCGTTCCTAAAAAAGGCGATTCTTCTTCACCCACCAACTACCGACCCATTGCACTTACGTCCATTCTTTCCAAGGTCATGGAAACGCTGATAAACCGTCAGCTTATGAAATATCTTGAATCACGAAAACTTCTCAATGACCGGCAATACGGTTTTCGTGGCAGCAGGTCCACTGGTGATTTGATGACTTATCTCACCGAAAAGTGGAACCAATCTCTCCACCACTCTGGTGAAACGAAGATTGTTGCGCTTGATATTTCGAAAGCATTTGACAGAGTTTGGCACCAAGCTCTTTTGTCGAAAATGCGTGCCTATGGGATCGACGCGTCTCTTCTTCAATGGATTAGAAACTACCTTTCTGGCCGTTCAATTCAAGTTGTTTTGGACGGTTTCAAGTCTGCAATTCACCATATAAATGCTGGTGTTCCCCAAGGCTCTGTTTTGTCTCCGACACTCTTTCTCGTATTCATCAATGATCTCTTGTCTGTTACTTCTAATCCAATACATTCTTTCGCTGATGATAGCACCCTCAGTTTTTCATATTCGTTCCCTGAATCACGTCCCTGCTCTTCGGCCGTGGAACTGGAACGGCAACGTATGCTAAACACATTAAATTCCGATCTTGACAGCATTATAAAATGGGGTACAATCAATAGAGTGGAATTTAATGCTTCCAAAACACAATGCTGCCTTCTATCATTAAAGCGAAACCTGAACCCTCACCCATTATCCATGAATGGGACTTGCATCGACGAAACCGAACGACTTTCCATACTTGGTATGTGTGTTACCGACAAACTCCGTTGGAATGACCACATATACGAAGTCGCCAAAAACGCTGCGAAATGTCTAGGTTTCTTAAATCGGTGTAAGAAATACTTTACACCCTCCGACTTAGCTTCAATATACAAGGCCTTTATTCGGCCTAAGCTTGAGTACAACGCTCATATCTGGTCAGGTGCACCAAAAACTTCATTGCACCTACTAGACAGAATCCAAAAGCGCGCGATAAAACTTATAGGTGATAGAAATATAGCGGAGTCTATTGACCCGCTCGAACATCGCAGAAATGTTTCTTGCCTTTCTTTATTTTATCGATATTTTCACCACCGATGCTCAGATGAAATAGCTAACTGCATTCCGCCCCTTCAACAATTCACTCGCAACACCCGTCACACATCGAATGCACATCAGTTTACCCTTAAGCCTACCTTCGGACGTACTGTAAAATATAGAGATTCTTTTGTAAGTCGAACAACACGCATGTGGAATGCATTGCCTCACACGGTTTTCCCCTCTCATTACAACCCACAATTGTTTAAAACCAATGTGCACCAGTACCTCTTCTCTATCCTCCCTATTAACCCTTCCACTCGTGCTGTGCATTAGCAATTTAAGGGAACAAAAACCCCTTGAGCACTAGTGAATTATAAAAAAAAAAAAAAAAAAAACTATTTCATATCACCCCTCCAAGTTCCTTCGTCACATACATAGCAATAAAATCATAAGCAAAAACGAAACAAAATTCTCAGAAAAAGGCAAATGAAGTAGATAGGTAGAAAATGTTCACACACTGCCGCACAAAAGTGGCGGGAAAATGCTATTTTTGCCGCCATTTCACAAGCCACGCCGTCTTTTTTTTCCTTCTCAGAATTTTATTTGAAAAGAAAAAAAAAATTTAACTTTCACATTTATTCAGCAAACACAAATTAAAAATCGATTTAAAATCACTTTAGAGATTTATTTTGTGGTCCTGAAAAGGACCGATTGTTTGAGAAAATTATTATTTTCACATTATTTAACCGCCGAAACCATAAAGAGTGCGTCCTTGTCTCTTCAATGCATATACTACATCCATGGCAGTAACTGTCTTACGCTTAGCATGTTCAGTATATGTTACAGCATCACGAATAACATTTTCTAGGAACACTTTTAAAACACCACGTGTTTCTTCGTAAATTAAACCAGAAATACGTTTAACACCACCACGACGAGCCAAGCGGCGAATTGCTGGTTTGGTAATTCCTTGGATATTATCACGCAACACTTTACGATGACGCTTAGCGCCACCCTTTTCCTCCTTTACCACGACCAGTCATTTTTTAAATTTTTTTGTATGAACACTGAACTGAACTAAAGTCACTATCAAATCAAACTGTACGTTTCCGCAAGAGCAACACGAATATTTATGCTTCTTCTTTGCACTAGGTAGAGAAAACCAATTGGAAAAGAAACAAGAGAACAGGGACAAGCGTCGTATACTATTTTATAAGATGAATTACGAAATTCCAATAGCATTTTATCATTCTCTCGCCAGACACAGCAGTGAACGGTTGTGCGCGGAAAATTTTAAAATAATAAAAAGCCATTTTGCGTACCTGATCATACTGACAAAGTAAAAGTTTTCTTCAAAATATTACCTGTCAGTGCGATTAAGTGACCCAATAAAAAAGGGATCATAAATACCGCAAACAAAGGAAAATGCCAGGTAGACCACTGACACCTGAGTCAGCCCTCGCTGCCCTTGAATCACTTTTAAAGAGAATTAAGGACGACTTGGGACCTACCTATGGAGCAAGAGTGCGACAAATGCTAGAGCAATTCTCGGAAGAAGTTCCGAGAACTGTAGAAGAAGAAGAAGAGCCAGAGGACGAAGCCGATGTTTTCATGGATTCTGAGGAAAGCCAAGGATCTACCACTGAAACATCAGAAGACGAAGAGGACATCAACTCACCACCAGACAACGGCGAAATAAATCTTGCCAGCAACACCGAGGATGATGTCTCCGACAATTCAAGCCGTAGTTCATCGCCCCTTCCTGGACAAAAGCGGGCCAGAAAGTCAACCAACTCATCGACCAAGAAGTCGAAAAGGGATCAGCAGGTTAAAGAGATATCCGCTGTAGCACCAGTATCAGAAGTCCAGCAACCGACACCAGTACCGGCACCGTCAATACACCAAACGACAACAATTACACCAGCAAGTAATCTGATATCATCAACACCACAAGCACAAACATCAACAGTGGCGCAGAAGAAGAAAAATGGAATGCCACCAATCATCTGCTTTTCCGGTAACATCGCCGAAATCAGCAGATATGCCAAAGGACAAAAAATAGACTATACCCTCAAGAATGTCAACACAACGAAGACGGTCATAAATGCTGCTAATCGGGAAGGTTTTGATGCCATCAAGAACTTCCTCAAGACAAGGAAAATACAGCACCACTCATTTACACCACGAGAAGACCGACGGACGTTATTGATGCTCAAAGGGATCCACTTCTCTTACAGCACTGGTGAAATTGAGGAGGAGCTCAAAGCCGAAGGAGTACCTGTTATAAAGGTATCGGTCTTCAAATCGTCGAAAGCAAAAGGCAAGGCGTTTAACTGCTTCGTTGTAGAAGTCAACAAAGCGTTTGACGTCACCGAAGTCTGTAGGAAGACACTCCTGCTAAATCAACGGGTGCACTGGGAACGCCTCAAGAACAACGACATTGTGCAGTGCAAGAATTGTCAGCGATTCGGACACGTCGCCACTAATTGCGGCATGGCATACGTTTGTGTCAAATGCAAGCTCAATCACCAACCAGGAGAATGCAAGCGAAAGGAGTCATCGGACACCGAAGTCTATTGCGCAAACTGCAAATCCACAGGTCATCCAGCGAGCTACAAGGGATGTCCGCAGTACAAACTTAAGCTGGCTGAAAAAGAGAAGCAGGTCACACTGAAGAAAGCGCAAAAGGAATTCGCAGCAAAATCTGCTTGCACATTGACAAAACCAGCCGTCAGTTTCGCCTCAATAGCCAGGATGGGCTTAACCCAAGTTCAACCACTGCCGAACCAACCAAAAACACCATCTAAGCAACCACAACCACCAACTATGAAGAAGCAACATCCTATTCGGAAGAACCAACCCAAGACCGGAAATGTGAACCTCGGGGAAGAAGTCCATCGAGTATTTGGTGCCGATCTATCCGCCATCATGAAGAAGGCTCGTAATGCCGTCCCTCCCAATTACTCCAGCATGAGTGAAGAGAATAAATCCGTGGCATTGGCCACTTTTATTTTCCAACTATGCAGCACATAAGGAAACTGCGTGTAATTGCATATAACGTTAATTCGTTATATAGCCTCAACAAAAGAACGGCTTTCCACCTCTTCATGAAGTCCAACAACCCAGATATTGCACTTATAAGTGAAACGATGCTGACCAGCCGGAACAAGATGGATCTTAAAGACTACCATTTCTTCAAGACTGATAAAGTGGAAGGCAAACGAGGAACAGGCATTTTCGTAAAAAAGACCATCAACAAGGAAAGGATCACACAATTCCCCATTCGTGGACTTACCTCATTCGAAGCTACTGGAATAGTCATCCGAACGAATCCATCCGAAACTCTGGCGGTCATCAGCATTTACAACAAGTGCAACGCTAACACTCCGAATATCCAACACGATCTGCAAATCTTGAGCGGACTCCTAACCCAACACACATTCGGGATGATCGGCGGAGACTTCAACGCAAGGCACCAAATGTGGGGCGATACAGTTGATAGCACCGAAGGCGTAGCAATTGTCAACTGGATGGAAGACAATTATGACAACCACTCCCTCGTTGTTGTATCCCAACCAAGACCGACCTTCCCCAGAACCCCATCTTTCCTGGACTTCTTCATGGTGACCTCTAACCTGGTAAACATCCTCCCAGAGATACAGAACTACGAGTGCAAAACTCTTACCAGCGACTCTGACCATGAAGCAGTGCAGCTGATTATTAGGCTTCATCAACCGATCTTTACGAACGAGCAACCAGGAGGTGACTACATAAACTTCAAGGAATTGGATATAGAGCTATTTCATAGAGAAGTCGAAAATAATATCACCCTACCCCCAGCGACAAGAAATCTCTCCAATGATGAGATAGACACAGCCGTTGAAGACCTTCAGAGTGCAGTAAACCGAGCACTCGATATGCAAAAGAGGCCTAAGACGTCGAAGGACAGATACAGCCATCTTCCAGTCTACATCCAGAACCTATACCACCACAGACAACGCTTAAGGAAACGACTCCAAAGAATACGCAACCGGGAATGGAACACGGTCAACAGTGACTATCAGACCGTTCTGAGTGAACTAAACTGCACTAACATCATGTTCAAGAATGCAGTACAGCACTACAATGATGTTCAGATGCAAAAGAGGTTGCAAGACATTAAGCCCGGCCCCGATACCTTTAAAAAAATTAACCGAATCATCGGAAAAGGTCTAAAAATGCCAGATACACTAGGCACCAATCCTGGAACCGCCACCACCCTTGATGAGAAGGCAGAAGCGTTAGCTATATTCTTCGAAGGCAACTTCAACCCATCGCCTCCTAACGATCCTGTATTCCTCTCAGAAGTCCATGCAACAGTCAGAAGCATCGAAGAATCGACGACAGCAACTACTGCGTTCACTGACACAAATCTAGCCGACAACCCCGTGGATGATGACACCTTATCAACACCAGAGGAAATCGCTGAAATAATTCAGAACAGTCACTCTAAGAAGTCAACTGGACCGGACAAAATATCCAACTTCGTCCTGAAAAAGCTGCCGCAGTCAATAATGATCCTGCTAGCTATAGTGATGAACAACTGCATCAACAACTGCTACTTTCCTAGGAAATGGAAGACCGCTAAAATAATAGCCATTCCGAAGAAAGGCGACCCCAACAACGTCAGAGGATATAGGCCTATATCGCTACTTTGTAGTGTGAGCAAAATACTCGAGGAACTCATCCTGCGGAGAGTGAAAGATGTGTGTAACCAACTCAACATCATACCGGACATACAATTTGGATTTCGGGAAAAACATTCTACGTTGCACCCATTAATGAAGTTCCACCATGATGTCACGAAGGCTCTCAACAACCACCAAGTCACAGTCGCATGCTTTCTAGATGTGGAGAAGGCATTCGATTCGGTGTGGATTCAAGGACTTATTCATAAACTTAAACAGCTAAGTTTTCCTTTACCACTTATTAAAATAATTTTTAGCTTTCTTCACTCCAGGTCCTTTTTTGTACAAATAGAAGACAGCCATTCCCAAACAAAAAGCATCCGAGCCGGTGTAGCCCAAGGGTCAAAATTGGGTCCACTACTTTTCAACATCTTCACATCCGACCAGCCTCGGCTCGAGAACACAACCAATAGCTGCCTGTTCGCCGACGACTCCGCCACATATAGCAGCTCAATGTCCCCCGCCATAGCAGCACGAAGAGTTGAAGTCCATGTCAGCAAACTTTTCGAATACTACCAAAAATGGGGCATACGAATCAACACTGCCAAATCAGAACTAATCTGCATCAGAAGACCAATTAGAGGAAGAAGTAGAGGTAGATCAGCCACCAATTGTCGTAATGTAACGCTGAGACTACCTGATGGATCAGCGCTGTCAACCACAAACGACATTAAATATCTTGGAGTCAACTTTAACGAGCGATTCAAATTCAACCCACACCTGAACACTGTTCTCAGGAAGGCTGCATTCGCGTTTCATCGAGTCTACCCGCTGATGAAGAAGCAGAACGGACTGAGTAAAAAAACCAAACTGCTGCTCTACAAACAGCTTATAAGACCGGTAGTAACATACGGTTTTCCCATTTGGTACACTATTTCCAAGACGTACATGAAGAAGCTGGCCATTTTTGAGAGAAAACTCTTAAGGATCTGCACAGGACTACACTATGATCCAATTCGAAAGAAAAACGTCAGAAGTTCAAGACTCTACGAAGAAGCCAGGATCACCCCCCTGGAAAAGTACATGGTCACACTTTTCCAGAGAATACTCGGGAATGCATCCAACCATCCAAACCCTCTAGTCCGAAGGATTGCGGAGACCCAACACATCCCAGAGCATCGCTACCTCCATGTATTGGCTCTACTAAACGAGGACCTATTCCCAAGAGACACCGACAGGGCAAATATACCCTTCTACGATTTGACCGAGACATCCCACCATCGAGGATAATACCAAGATGAACAACCCTCTCTACCACCACAAGGACATCGACACCCGGATTTGAACACCCTGAGGTCAACCCTGACAACGATGCATACTACGAGTATGAATCTGAGAAAACAATTACAATTTATTTATGTAAATCTAATTATTTAAAAAAAATCATTGTAAACCGTTGGGCCCCTGTTGTTGAGCCAACACAAAAAATATTAATTATTCATCAGCACTTGTAAACTAGCCTTAAGTCAAATTGTATATATAAAAGTTCAATAAAAAATTAATGTAATGTAATGCAATAGCATTTTATTGTGACTTTTTTCTGAATTTTGTGAATAGTGTTCTTTGAGAAAGTGAAGTGATGGCTCGTACTAAGCAAACTGCTCGTAAATCTACTGGTGGAAAAGCACCAAGGAAACAATTGGCAACCAAGGCAGCTCGCAAAAGTGCTCCAGCAACCGGAGGTGTAAAGAAACCACATCGTTATCGTCCTGGAACTGTTGCTCTTCGTGAAATTCGTCGTTATCAAAAGAGTACTGAATTGTTGATTCGCAAATTGCCTTTCCAACGTTTAGTTCGTGAGATTGCTCAGGATTTCAAAACTGATTTGCGTTTCCAGAGTTCAGCAGTGATGGCTCTTCAAGAAGCCAGTGAAGCATATTTGGTTGGTCTTTTTGAAGATACAAATTTGTGTGCCATTCATGCCAAGCGCGTCACAATTATGCCAAAAGACATCCAATTGGCCAGACGTATCCGTGGTGAACGTGCTTAAATAAGTACATTAAAAACAATTGCTCATCGGTCCTTTTCAGGACCACAAAAAAATCTCAAAGGGATCTTTTATAATTTCAATTAAATTTTATGGTATATACAATACCTATGTATTATTATGTATGTTTTTTTAGAACGCTTTTTCTTTGATAAAAAAAAAATATGAAATGAGAACACAGCTGCTGAACAAAACTATTTTTCGCAAGTAGAAAGCAATGGAATATCAAATATGTACAGTAGGTAGGTACATAATTATTATGTTATGCTTCGACATGCTCATGATTATGTTTGTTTAAATATTGGAAGGATAAGTACAAAAATAGGAATTATTAATACGATAAGAAAAGTATGAAATTGAGTATGTTAATTTCTTTAGAATATAGCGCATTTTATTATCAATACAGTTGAGTGTCATACAAGGTCCTGTATTACATGTCCGATGGCTTCGTTTGGTTTAATGAAAAATGTATTACCTTCTCCATTAAAATAATTTCAAAGTCATCTTTTCAAATTTCAGTCATAATTTTTAATTTTTATTTATAAAAATATAGCTATGTGTGGATATTAGGACTGACTTGGGTAGAAATTTTGAAAAGAGAAGAAAATAAAATTATAGAAAAACAAATCTTCGTCTCGCTATATGCGAGTACCTACGGCTACTAGGTTTACTTCTGAGAATTGTTTCATACGTACATATCTACTTTTATGTCAATTAAAGTTCTGATATTTTAAGTATTATTTACATAATTGATTATTTAAAACCTATGATACTAATACAATTAAATATTGTATTTTCAAAAGAAATGAAATAAATATACTCGTTTGAATAGAAATAAAAATCGTCCAGAGAAAGTAAATCCAGCGTTTCATTACCGAACTTTGTTTAATTTTATTTATGCTAAGAATAGTAATATTAGTTGGTCCTTTAACATTTATATCAATATGTAAACTATATATTTTATGATAAATATTTATTTATCCCTTAAACTAATAGTTTTGTTTAAATAAATACGATTTTAAGCGCGTAGACTGAAAGAAATGCCTTCAACAAAGAGTTTAATATCTCTCTCCTGCTTTCGACGATGGGTAAATTTAAATAAAACTATTTAAAACAAGTACCTGTATATTATTGAAGTATCTTCTAATAATTATTTTTTGATATATTTGTTTGAAACATATAAAATAATCATTTTTTTCAAAGAACTCATGGATACAAGACAGTAAAAGCGCTCAAATAAATTAAAATTTTGTGTACCTTCCCTCTCCTTGATTCTCATGGAGTTAAGCCGTGTAGAGTGGTTTTTAAAACGCATCATCAATACAAGTATTTTCTAGTGTTTTCGTGATTTTAAAAGTTAAAATTAAATAATCAAAATGGCTGATGCTGTCGTTGCTTCTCCTGCTGTAGTTTCAGCTGAAAAGAAACCGAAAAAGGCTGCTGCAAGCGGTTCAAAGAAACCAAAAACCGCTCCAACTCATCCTCCTACACAGCAAATGGTGGATGCTGCCATTAAAACCCTAAAGGAACGTGGTGGTTCATCGCTTTTGGCTATTAAAAAATACATCGCGGCTACATACAAGGTTGATGTACAAAAACTTGCTCCTTTCATCAAAAAATATTTAAAAAGTGCTGTGGTCAGTGGTAAATTAGTGCAAACCAAGGGAAAGGGTGCTGCTGGTTCATTCAAATTGTCTGCTTCAGCAAACAAAGAACCAAAAGCCAAATCTGCTGAGAAGAAAAAATCGTCTGTAAAGCCGAAAACTGCTGCAGCTGGTGAGAAAAAAGTGAAGAAGGCGTCGACAGGTGAGAAGAAAGTGAAAAAAACTGCCGCCGCTTCTAAGAAGACAGCCGAGAAGAAAAAAGTGGAAAAGTCAAAGGTAAAGGCTATCAAGAAAACAACATCAGTTAAGGCAAAACCAACAAAGCCGAAAGCTGCTGCCCCAAAAGCAAAAGTACCGAAGGCAAAAACTGCTGTTGCTAAACCAAAAAAAGTTGTTGCAGCAAAGAAGGCAAAAAAATAATTTCTTTGCACAATTCCGCAACAAGAAATTTAAAAACAAATCACAGTCCTTTTCAGGGCTACAAAATAATTCATTAATGAGATAATGCAATGGTTTTTAAATTTTGTAGTTTGTGTTGGTAAAAAAATATGATTATATCTCTCTCTCCAAGGTAATGGTACATATTACATTTACATACATAAAAAAAAACACATTTTCTTGCGTAGGTATTTACCTCCTTCCGAAACAGAATCGTATTTTGCTAAATTCATTGTTGAATAGAATTTTGTTTCTTTAAAATTCAGCCCAGGTTTGACAGAATATATTACATTATATGGCGACAGGGCAAAATCCTCAACTTGTTGTTCCTTCCCGCGGGCGCCCGTCTGAAAATGGCCAATCAGCTTGTCTGGTTGGTGTCAGCCAAGGATTTATGCTTACGCTTTAATCGTATGTCGTGATCCATTAGTTGAGGTGGGAGAAAACCCTAAAATCGTACCTGATACCAGAGGTGGAGAGAGCGTATAGTAAACCGTGCTTCTGGTTGCAATCGGCCGGAGGTAAAACCGGCTATTAACGAGCTCCCTCAGACGCCTTGGCGCGGGTCTGTTGTATTTAGCCTTACCCAGGTATAGCGGCGCTGCCTGGGCTGACCTTTATATTTCCGGCTCTACTCGTGGGGACTAATTTAACGTAACAGAAAAATGGACAAAACAAAAAAAACAAATATCAAAAAACAAAAAGCAATTAACGCTAGGGGGGAATCGGAGCTGAGCGAAGGAGAGTTATCTTCTTCTTCAACTGTCTCCCTCCTGGCGTTAGAATTGGAGGAAGGGAGGTTGCTGGCTAGCGATAGTGGGGAGTCTGATGACACTCTCACTAACGTTAGCCTTTTCACTTGTGAGCAGGCTGGGACTCTCACAGGTGAATCAAAGGGTAACGCGGTGGAGGAAAAAGTTGAGACAGCTGGAACATCCGCTGTCAGTGAGGCTTTATCCGATATCGCAAAAGAACAGGAAAAGGCATTGGCCGAGGAAAAGGCTGAGGTAGCTGGAACTTCCGCTACCAATGAAGCTAGATCCGACGTCAATGCTAGTCAGGGTAATGCTCAAGAAGGGGGAAAAGCGGGAACAGCTGGCTCGTCCGCTGTGACCGGTGCTCCCTCCGACTTAAACAGCAAAGGTGCGAAGCATAATCAGCACCAGAAGGCAAAGGCTGCAATACGTGGCGCAAAGCGCAAGGTGGCCAAATATGAGGGTTGCGATCCCAGCACTCTCAGCAAATGGGAAAAGTCTTCTTTTGAAAGAGCAAAGGCTACTTTGGCCGCTCCACCGCTCAATCAAAAGAAGACAAAAAAGAGGGCTACTGTGCAGACGAGGGAGGAAGCCGGACCGGCGCCCTCTACGTCCTACGCAGCAATTGCAAAGGGGAAGAAGAATTCTGCTGAGACGGGTTTCAGCAGCAAGAGAGGCAGGTCGGACGACGTCGCGGAGCCCAATGACGCGAAGAAGATGAAGGCTGGGACTTCATCGGCACTTCGTCGAGGGCAAAGCGACCCGAAAGATGAGCTTCTCCTTGCTGTAGTAAACGAGCGGGAACCTTGCGGTCGTCTGACAATCGACCAGTGGAAATACGTCGAAGAAAAATTCCAAGACGCCCTGTGGAAGGAGTTGTCCGACACAGGAAACGCGGAACTTTTATTTGACGGTGCTGGTTGGGAAGGAGGGCGCAAGGTTGTCGCTTGTGGAAACACTTCTTCGGTGGAATTCTTGAGAGGGTTCATCCTGGAGTGCAGCGACTCATGGGAAGGCATAAAACTTAAATGCATGACGGTGGCGGAGTTGGCGCAGTACACTCCGCCGACGGCATGGGTTTGGGTTCCGTGCCCTTATACTTACCCAGAGAAGCTCCTAGGGCTTCTCCATGTGCAAAATCGGGAACTCAAAGCCGACACATGGAGAGTCCTAAAGACGGGACCACGACGGCAATATGGCCAGCACTTCTTGCTGTCCTTAAATAAGGAAAGTCTTCCATACCTGGAGAAATCCAACGGTATGGTAAGATATAGTATGGGAAGAGTTATGGTAAAAACGACCAAGGGCAAGGATGAGGAGGAGCCGCCTGTTAATGATGATGGAAGCGCTGCAGATAAACCTGCATCATAGTAGGGCAGCGACGGCCTGTTTGTTGGAGTACATCATCAAGCAGGACGTCGCGGCAATACTGATACAGGAGCCTTGGATCAATAAGAACAACGAGATCCAAGGTCTCAAGAACAGGAATTACACGTTGTTCTATAAGGGAAAAGGTAAAATCAGGACTTGTATCTTAATTAAAAACCATATAAGGGCTTTTCTTTTGAATAATTACAGTTCAGGAGACTTGACTGCAGTAATCTGCGAAAGGGAAGACGGTAAACCGCTATGTCTAACATCAGCCTACCTCCCATACGACTCTGAGGTAGTTATCCCGGAGAAGTTGAAGAAGCTGGCTGGACAGACAAACTGGATGCACGTAATGGGCTGTGATGCAAATGCCCATCACTCTCAATGGGGCAGCAGTGACATTAATGCAAGAGGTGAGTGTCTTTATGATTTTATTATAACGTCCAACCTCATAATATGTAATAGAGGGAATTCACCTACTTTTGTAGTCAGAAACAGGGAGGAGGTTTTAGACATCACCCTTGTCTCTAATACAGATAAGTTGTTAGTTGGAAATTGGAGGGTTGTGGAAGAAGCGTCTTTGTCAGATCATCGATGGATACGTTTCAACGTCAACTTCCATAGTAGGGCATGTAGTTTTCATAGGAATCCTAGAAAAGCAGATTGGGATAAATATACGGTAATGGTAAATCAGCATCTTGACACCCAGCCCGGTCCTGGCAATACTGCCAAGGACCTGGATAGGGCGGTTGAGCTGATAAACCAAACACTGACAACGGCATTTGAGAAGGTATGCCCGGAAAATAAGACACCAAAAAGGGTACAGCCGAAATGGTGGAATAGGGAGATAGGGCTGAAACAGAAGGAAGTAAGGAAACTCTACAATAGGGCGAAGTTGGTCAGGGACGACACCACATGGAATGAGTATACCGAAAGTAAAAGGCAATTCAAATATTTAATCAGGAAATCCAAACGAGTTTCGTGGAAACTTTTCTGCGAATCAATCTCGGATACAGATAAGGCTTCGAGACTACGCAAAGTACTCTCAAAAGAGGCAAGTGTACCTAGCTACCTCAAAAAGAAAGACGGTACCTGGGCCGAAAGCAGTCAGGAGGTTCTGGTAACCCTGGTGGAATCTCACTTTCCCGGGGCTACTATCCCAGAGGATTCTGAGCTGCAAGGTCGTATGGATATCAACTGTGACCCCCTCACGAGGGGGGAGATAGTTGATCTCATAAATCGGAGAAAAGTGCGGTGGGCTTTGCAGTCCTTCAAACCGTATAAATCCTCGGGCCCAGATGGAATTTTGCCGATCATGCTGCAAAAGGCACCTGAGAGGGTGATTCGGAAAATTACGGAGATTCTAAGGCAGAGTCTGAATTTAGGGTACATACCAGCAGCATGGCGGGAGGTGAAAGTGGTTTTCATTCCCAAAGCTGGCAAGCAGGGGCATACAACAGCGAAGGATTTCAGACCAATCAGTCTGTCATCCTTTATGCTAAAAACCCTAGAGCGGCTATTAGAAGTTCATATCAGGAGCAAATGCAATAATGGATTCTTAAGCGAATCGCAACATGCATACATGAAGGGAAAGTCAGTAGAAACAGCTTTACATAATGTAGTAGGGAAGATTGAAAGAAGCTTACACTTGGGCGAGTTTGCTCTAGCAGCTTTTCTGGATATTGAGGGGGCTTTTAACAATGTAGAGGGCAAGGCTATAATGCGTGCCATGTCTAATATGAACATTGGACACAGCATAGTTTTATGGGTATGCAACATGCTTGCAAGTAGGAAAATAAACTGCTCCCTGGGACAAAGTTCCATTAGAATGTCGGTTACCAGGGGAACACCACAGGGGGGAGTCCTTTCACCTCTCCTTTGGGTGCTTGTTATGGATGACATTTTGAAGAAACTGAGCTCCAGGGGAATAAGTGCCACAGCATATGCTGATGACCTAGTTATTATCATTCAGGGAAAGTTTTTAAACACTCTAAGTGAAATTATGGACAGTGCATTAAGGAAAGTCAATTTATGGGCAAAGGGCTGTGGACTTAACGTCAACCCCTCCAAAACGGAACTGGTACTCTTCACCAGAAAGCACAAGATACCACACTTTAACCTCCCTAAACTGGAAGGAGTGGAATTGCCTCTGTCTGACAAGGCAAAGTATCTTGGGGTCATTCTGGACAGAAAACTGAACTGGAATGCAAATGTAGTGGAAAGAATTAAAAAGGCGTATAACGCTCTTTTTATTTGTAAAAAAATAGTAGGCAGGACTTGGGGCCTAAAACCTGCTATGGTGCACTGGCTATATACAGTGGTGGTTAGACCCATACTCACATATGGCGCACTAGTATGGTGGACGGCGACGAAAAAGAAAACAACAGTTGGCAAACTAGCGTCGGTGCAGAGAGCGTCCAGCGTAGCAATAACGGGTGCACTTCGCAGCACCCCTACGGCAGCGCTGGACACCTTTCTACACCTTACGCCACTTGACTTGCACATAAAGCAACTTGCGGGGAGTAGTGCACTACGGCTCGCAACACTGGGCTACTTTAGAGAGGGCAGTTTTGGACACTGTTCAATACTAACGGAGTTACTCCCGGGTGTACAGGTGCAAACTGATGAAATACACCCCTTGGTCGACTTTGACACTCCGTACGAAGTGTCTTACCCGGAAAGATATGAATGGCAAAGGGATAAAGTAATTAAGCATTACGAAATAGCGGTCTACACGGACGGCTCAAAAACAGCGGAAGGTACGGGTGCTGGAATCTACTCCGTAGATCCAGATCTAAAAGTGTCTATACGACTACCGGATACAAGCAGTGTCTTCCAATCAGAAGTTCTGGCTGTTATGAAGGCGGCAGAGCTAATGCGGATGAGATCTATATCTGGAAGGGATATAGCCATCTACATCGATAGCCAGGCTGCACTCAAGGCACTGGAATCTACGAACATCAATTCTGAATTAGTCAGGAACTGTCGCACAATGCTCAAGGCATTATGCAGTCAGAACCGAGTGAGACTGTGCTGGGTACCAGGACACTGCGGTATAGTTGGAAATGAGCAGGCGGATGAGCTTGCGAGGATAGGCGGGGAATTGCATGACGGAGGAGATGTTGATATTAAACCACCTCCTTGTATCATAAAAAGCAATATTAGGAATAAAATAAACAAGGAAGCCGACCGGAGGTGGAAGGACCTCACCGGTCACGCGGTATCTAAGGCACTTTGGCCGCAATACGACCGTAAAAGATCTAGGGAAATCCTCAAACTAGGCAGGGAACAGCTCAGGACACTGATCGGCATATTATCAGGGCACTGCCTTCTTAGAAAACATGCAAGAAGACTAGGGCTAGCAGACTCGGACACTTGTAGATTCTGCAGTGACCTGCAAGCCGAAGAGGACATAACACATATACTGTGCGAATGTGAGGCAATATGTCGCAGTAGAAGAAAATTTTTGGGCAGGTACTTCTTCCAACATTTAGGGGAGATAGACAATACCAACCTCAAGGGGCTACTTGGTTTTTGCAGGGAAATTGGGGTTTTCTCAAGGGCAAGTGTTTAGGTGTTTTTCCATTGTAGGTCACTGCAATTGGTTCCCCCTAGGGATCGCGATGGGCCCTTATGGTGCCTAGTGCCGTATGAGTCATCTCATACCCCTTTTTAACCTAACCTAACCTAACCTATGGCGACAGCGCAACTAAGTATTGAAATAAGGTGTAATTTCTATATATACATATTTTTTTTTCATTTTCAGATTTCCATGAAATTCTCATAAAATATTTTTTCTTTATCAGAAAATAGAATTTCCATTTGAGATCTATTTTTTCACAAGATAGCGATCCCAATACACAAATATTTTCACAGAAATTTCAAGTCAGCAAAATTGCTTATCACAGAAAAATATAATTTCCATAAATAAAAAAAAATGTTGGAAGAATAATTTCATCAATAGAATAATATGTAGTATATAAAATTGTGCTTCATTGTAGAATCTCTTAAGCGAACATTTTGAGGCCCTGAAAAGGGCCGTTGTATTTTGTATAGGTATAATGAAAAATCCAATTGGCGAGGGAAAATTACTTTGAGCTGGTATATTTGGTGACTGCTTTAGTTCCTTCACTAACAGCGTGCTTAGCGAGCTCACCAGGCAACAACAAACGGACTGCAGTTTGGATTTCCCTGCTAGTGATTGTCGAACGCTTGTTGTAATGAGCCAAACGAGATGCTTCAGCAGCGATTCTCTCGAAAATATCATTCACAAAACTGTTCATGATACTCATGGCCTTTGACGAAATTCCAGTATCAGGATGAACTTGTTTCAACACTTTGTAAATGTAGATTGCGTAGCTTTCCTTCCTCTTGCGCTTCTTCTTCTTATCGGTTTTGGTGATATTCTTCTGTGCCTTTCCGGCTTTCTTTGCTGCTTTTCCACTTGCTTTAGGCGGCATTTTATTACACTTTAATTTTCACTTCACTGTTCGCTGACAAAACCAGAACTGTGAAAAATTCCGATTTTACCCTCCCTTTTATTTCCCAATTGGACGATATATTCATCGGTACTCACACACAAAAACATTCACATGGTATACATGAAATTCAAGTATATATAGAAGCACACTACTTGGTGTTTCTCATAATATTGTGAAAAGTGATTCAGTGAGGGTTTGTTCCGTATTAAAAATAAAAACAGTGAAAAATGTCTGGTCGTGGTAAAGGTGGCAAAGTGAAGGGAAAGGCAAAGTCCCGCTCAAATCGTGCTGGGCTACAGTTTCCAGTTGGACGTATTCATCGTCTGCTCCGAAAGGGCAACTATGCCGAACGTGTTGGCGCTGGTGCCCCAGTATATCTAGCAGCTGTTATGGAATATTTGGCTGCTGAAGTTCTTGAATTGGCGGGAAATGCTGCTCGTGACAACAAGAAGACCAGAATTATTCCTCGTCATTTGCAACTGGCCATCCGTAATGACGAAGAATTAAATAAATTACTTTCTGGTGTTACCATTGCTCAAGGAGGAGTACTTCCAAACATCCAAGCCGTTTTGTTGCCCAAGAAGACAGAAAAAAGCGCCTAAAATGCATTGACACCACCATCTACATGAAAAATAACAAACAAACCGTCCTTTTAAGGACGACAAAATATTTAAATTAAGACTATTTAATGTTTTCAATTTTTCTTCCTAAAAAAAAAGCATATCGAATCAACATAATTTCCAATTCCAATCATAATATATAAATCTTTGGCAAATGAATCTACCACGAATATTTTATGACGCAGAAAACCCACAATTCTTGGAAAAAAAAAACTATTTCATATCACCCCTCCAAGTTCCTTCGTCACATACATAGCAATAAAATCATAAGCAAAAAAGGAACAAAATTCTCAGAAAAAGGCAAATGAAGTAGATAGGTAGAAAATGTTCACACACTGCCGCACAAAAGTGGCGGGAAAATGCTATTTTTGCCGCCATTTCACAAGCCACGCCGTCTTTTTTTTCCTTCTCAGAATTTTATTTGAAAAGAAAAAAAAAATTTAACTTTCACATTTATTCAGCAAACACAAATTAAAAATCGATTTAAAATCACTTTAGAGATTTATTTTGTGGTCCTGAAAAGGACCGATTGTTTGAGAAAATTATTATTTTCACATTATTTAACCGCCGAAACCATAAAGAGTGCGTCCTTGTCTCTTCAATGCATATACTACATCCATGGCAGTAACTGTCTTACGCTTAGCATGTTCAGTATATGTTACAGCATCACGAATAACATTTTCTAGGAACACTTTTAAAACACCACGTGTTTCTTCGTAAATTAAACCAGAAATACGTTTAACACCACCACGACGAGCCAAGCGGCGAATTGCTGGTTTGGTAATTCCTTGGATATTATCACGCAACACTTTACGATGACGCTTAGCGCCACCCTTTCCCAAGCCTTTTCCTCCTTTACCACGACCAGTCATTTTTTAAATTTTTTTGTATGAACACTGAACTGAACTAAAGTCACTATCAAATCAAACTGTACGTTTCCGCATTTATTTACATTAATTTTTTTATTGAACTTTTATATATACAATTTGACTTAAGGCTAGTTTACAAGTGCTGATGAATAATTAATATTTTGTGTGTTGGCTCAACAACAGGGGCCCAACGGTTTACAATGATTTTTTTTTTAAATAATTAGATTTACATAAATAAATTGTAATTGTTTTCTCAGATTCATACTCGTAGTATGCATCGTTGTCAGGGTTGACCTCAGGGTGTTCAAATCCGGGTGTCGATGTCCTTGTGGTGGTAGAGAGGGTTGTTCATCTTGGTATTATCCTCGATGGTGGGATGTCTCGGTCAAATCGTAGAAGGGTATAGTTGCCCTGTCGGTGTCTCTTGGGAATAGGTCCTCATTTAGTAGAGCCAATACATGGAGGTAGCGATGCTCTGAGATGTGTTGGGTTTCCGCAATCCTTCGGACTAGAGGGTTTGGATGGTTGGATGCATTCCCGAGTATTCTCTGGAAAAGTGTGACCATGTACTTTTCCAGGGGGGTGATGCTGGCTTCTTCGTAGAGTCTTGAACTTCTGACGTTTTTCTTTCGAATTGGATCATAGTGTAGTCCTGTGCAGATCCTTAAGAGTTTTCTCTCAAAAATGGCCAGCTTCTTCATGTACGTCTTGGAAATAGTGTACCAAATGGGAAAACCGTATGTTACTACCGGTCTTATAAGCTGTTTGTAGAGCAGCAGTTTGGTTTTTTTACTCAGTCCGTTCTGCTTCTTCATCAGCGGGTAGACTCGATGAAACGCGAATGCAGCCTTCCTGAGAACAGTGTTCAGGTGTGGGTTGAATTTGAATCGCTCGTTAAAGTTGACTCCAAGATATTTAATGTCGTTTGTGGTTGACAGCGCTGATCCATCAGGTAGTCTCAGTGTTACATTACGACAATTGGTGGCTGATCTACCTCTACTTCTTCCTCTAATTGGTCTTCTGATGCAGATTAGTTCTGATTTGGCAGTGTTGATTCGTATGCCCCATTTTTGGTAGTATTCGAAAAGTTTGCTGACATGGACTTCAACTCTTCGTGCTGCTATGGCGGGGGATATTGAGCTGCTATATGTGGCGGAGTCGTCGGCGAACAGGCAGCTATTGGTTGTGTTCTCGAGCCGAGGCTGGTCGGATGTGAAGATGTTGAAAAGTAGTGGACCCAATTTTGACCCTTGGGCTACACCGGCTCGGATGCTTTTTGTTTGGGAATGGCTGTCTTCTATTTGTACAAAAAAGGACCTGGAGTGAAGAAAGCTAAAAATTATTTTAATAAGTGGTAAAGGAAAACTTAGCTGTTTAAGTTTATGAATAAGTCCTTGAATCCACACCGAATCGAATGCCTTCTCCACATCTAGAAAGCATGCGACTGTGACTTGGTGGTTGTTGGGAGCCTTCGTGACATCATGGTGGAACTTCATTAATGGGTGCAACGTAGAATGTTTTTCCCGAAATCCAAATTGTATGTCCGGTATGATGTTGAGTTGGTTACACACATCTTTCACTCTCCGCAGGATGAGTTCCTCGAGTATTTTGCTCACACTACAAAGTAGCGATATAGGCCTATATCCTCTGACGTTGTTGGGGTCGCCTTTCTTCGGAATGGCTATTATTTTAGCGGTCTTCCATTTCCTAGGAAAGTAGCAGTTGTTGATGCAGTTGTTCATCACTATGGCTAGCAGGATCATTATTGACTGCGGCAGCTTTTTCAGGACGAAGTTGGATATTTTGTCCGGTCCAGTTGACTTCTTAGAGTGACTGTTCTGAATTATTTCAGCGATTTCCTCTGGTGTTGATAAGGTGTCATCATCCACGGGGTTGTCGGCTAGATTTGTGTCAGTGAACGCAGTAGTTGCTGTCGTCGATTCTTCGATGCTTCTGACTGTTGCATGGACTTCTGAGAGGAATACAGGATCGTTAGGAGGCGATGGGTTGAAGTTGCCTTCGAAGAATATAGCTAACGCTTCTGCCTTCTCATCAAGGGTGGTGGCGGTTCCAGGATTGGTGCCTAGTGTATCTGGCATTTTTAGACCTTTTCCGATGATTCGGTTAATTTTTTTAAAGGTATCGGGGCCGGGCTTAATGTCTTGCAACCTCTTTTGCATCTGAACATCGTTGTAGTGCTGTACTGCATTCTTGAACATGATGTTAGTGCAGTTTAGTTCACTCAGAACGGTCTGATAGTCACTGTTGACCGTGTTCCATTCCCGGTTGCGTATTCTTTGGAGTCGTTTCCTTAAGCGTTGTCTGTGGTGGTAAAGGTTCTGGATGTAGACTGGAAGGTGGCTGTATCTGTCCTTCGACGTCTTAGGCCTCTTTTGCATATCGAGTGCTCGGTTTACTGCACTCTGAAGGTCTTCAACGGCTGTGTCTATCTCATCATTGGAGAGATTTCTTGTCGCTGGGGGTAGGGTGATATTATTTTCGACTTCTCTATGAAATAGCTCTATATCCAATTCCTTGAAGTTTATGTAGTCACCTCCTGGTTGCTCGTTCGTAAAGATCGGTTGATGAAGCCTAATAATCAGCTGCACTGCTTCATGGTCAGAGTCGCTGGTAAGAGTTTTGCACTCGTAGTTCTGTATCTCTGGGAGGATGTTTACCAGGTTAGAGGTCACCATGAAGAAGTCCAGGAAAGATGGGGTTCTGGGGAAGGTCGGTCTTGGTTGGGATACAACAACGAGGGAGTGGTTGTCATAATTGTCTTCCATCCAGTTGACAATTGCTACGCCTTCGGTGCTATCAACCGTATCTCCCCACATTTGGTGCCTTGCGTTGAAGTCTCCGCCGATCATCCCGAATGTGTGTTGGGTTAGGAGTCCGCTCAAGATTTGCAGATCGTGTTGGATATTCGGAGTGTTAGCGTTGCACTTGTTGTAAATGCTGATGACCGCCAGAGTTTCGGATGGATTCATTCGGATGACTATTCCAGTAGCTTCGAATGAGGTAAGTCCACGAATGGGGAATTGTGTGATCCTTTCCTTGTTGATGGTCTTTTTTACGAAAATGCCTGTTCCTCGTTTGCCTTCCACTTTATCAGTCTTGAAGAAATGGTAGTCTTTAAGATCCATCTTGTTCCGGCTGGTCAGCATCGTTTCACTTATAAGTGCAATATCTGGGTTGTTGGACTTCATGAAGAGGTGGAAAGCCGTTCTTTTGTTGAGGCTATATAACGAATTAACGTTATATGCAATTACACGCAGTTTCCTTATGTACTGCATAGTTGGAAAATAAAAGTGGCCAATGCCACGGATTTATTCTCTTCACTCATGCTGGAGTAATTGGGAGGGACGGCATTACGAGCCTTCTTCATGATGGCGGATAGATCGGCACCAAATACTCGATGGACTTCTTCCCCGAGGTTCACATCTCCGGTCTTGGGTTGGTTCTTCCGAATAGGATGTTGCTTCTTCATAGTTGGTGGTTGTGGTAGCTTAGATGGTGTTTTTGGTTGGTTCAGCAGTGGTTGAACTTGGGTTAAGCCCATCCTGGCTATTGAGGCGAAACTGACGGCTGGTTTTGTCAATGTGCAAGCAGATTTTGCTGCGAATTCCTTTTGCGCTTTCTTCAGTGTGACCTGCTTCTCTTTTTCAGCCAGCTTAAGTTTGTACTGCGGACATCCCTTGTAGCTCGCTGGATGACCTGTGGATTTGCAGTTTGCGCAATAGACTTCGGTGTCCGATGACTCCTTTCGCTTGCATTCTCCTGGTTGGTGATTGAGCTTGCATTTGACACAAACGTATGCCATGCCGCAATTAGTGGCGACGTGTCCGAATCGCTGACAATTCTTGCACTGCACAATGTCGTTGTTCTTGAGGCGTTCCCAGTGCACCCGTTGATTTAGCAGGAGTGTCTTCCTACAGACTTCGGTGACGTCAAATGCTTTGTTGACTTCTACAACGAAGCAGTTAAACGCCTTGCCTTTTGCTTTCGACGATTTGAAGACCGAAACCTTTATAACAGGTACTCCTTCGGCTTTGAGCTCCTCCTCAATTTCACCAGTGCTGTAAGAGAAGTGGATCCCTTTGAGCATCAATAACGTCCGTCGGTCTTCTCGTGGTGTAAATGAGTGGTGCTGTATTTTCCTTGTCTTGAGGAAGTTCTTGATGGCATCAAAACCTTCCCGATTAGCAGCATTTATGACCGTCTTAGTTGTGTTGACATTCTTGAGGGTATAGTCTATTTTTTGTCCTTTGGCATATCTGCTGATTTCGGCGATGTTACCGGAAAAGCAGATGATTGGTGGCATTCCATTTTTCTTCTTCTGCGCCACTGTTGATGTTTGTGCTTGTGGTGTTGATGATATCAGATTACTTGCTGGTGTAATTGTTGTTGTTTGGTGTATTGACGTGGCCGGTACTGGTGTCGGTTGCTGGACTTCTGATACTGGTGCTACAGCGGATATCTCTTTAACCTGCTGATCCCTTTTCGACTTCTTGGTCGATGAGTTGGTTGACTTTCTGGCCCGCTTTTGTCCAGGAAGGGGCGACGAACTACGGCTTGAATTGTCGGAGACATCATCCTCGGTGTTGCTGGCAAGATTTATTTCGCCGTTGTCTGGTGGTGAGTTGATGTCCTCTTCGTCTTCTGATGTTTCAGTGGTAGATCCTTGGCTTTCCTCAGAATCCATGAAAACATCGGCTTCGTCCTCTGGCTCTTCTTCTTCTTCTTCTACAGTTCTCGGAACTTCTTCCGAGAATTGTTCTAGCATTTGTCGCACTCTTGCTCCATAGGTAGGTCCCAAGTCGTCCTTAATTCTCTTTAAAAGTGATTCAAGGGCAGCGAGGGCTGACTCAGGTGTCAGTGGTCTACCTGGCATTTTCCTTTGTTTGCGGTATTTATGATCCCTCTTTTTTTTTTTTTGTTTTTTATTGGGTCACTTAATCACACTGACAGGTAATATTTTGAAGAAAACTTTTACTTTGTCAGTATGATCAGGTACGCAAAATGACTTTTTATTATTTTAAAATTTTCCGCGCACAACCGTTCACTGCTGTGTCTGGCGAGAGAATGATGTGTACGTTTCCGCAAGAGCAACACGAATATTTATGCTTCTTCTTTGCACTAGGTAGAGAAAACCAATTGGAAAAGAAACAAGAGAACAGGGACAAGCGTCGTATACTATTTTATAAGATGAATTACGAAATTCCAATAGCATTTTATTGTGACTTTTTTCTGAATTTTGTGAATAGTGTTCTTTGAGAAAGTGAAGTGATGGCTCGTACTAAGCAAACTGCTCGTAAATCTACTGGTGGAAAAGCACCAAGGAAACAATTGGCAACCAAGGCAGCTCGCAAAAGTGCTCCAGCAACCGGAGGTGTAAAGAAACCACATCGTTATCGTCCTGGAACTGTTGCTCTTCGTGAAATTCGTCGTTATCAAAAGAGTACTGAATTGTTGATTCGCAAATTGCCTTTCCAACGTTTAGTTCGTGAGATTGCTCAGGATTTCAAAACTGATTTGCGTTTCCAGAGTTCAGCAGTGATGGCTCTTCAAGAAGCCAGTGAAGCATATTTGGTTGGTCTTTTTGAAGATACAAATTTGTGTGCCATTCATGCCAAGCGCGTCACAATTATGCCAAAAGACATCCAATTGGCCAGACGTATCCGTGGTGAACGTGCTTAAATAAGTACATTAAAAACAATTGCTCATCGGTCCTTTTCAGGACCACAAAAAAATCTCAAAGGGATCTTTTATAATTTCAATTAAATTTTATGGTATATACAATACCTATGTATTATTATGTATGTTTTTTTAGAACGCTTTTTCTTTGATAAAAAAAAAAATATGAAATGAGAACACAGCTGCTGAACAAAACTATTTTTCGCAAGTAGAAAGCAATGGAATATCAAATATGTACAGTAGGTAGGTACATAATTATTATGTTATGCTTCGACATGCTCATGATTATGTTTGTTTAAATATTGGAAGGATAAGTACAAAAATAGGAATTATTAATACGATAAGAAAAGTATGAAATTGAGTATGTTAATTTCTTTAGAATATAGCGCATTTTATTATCAATACAGTTGAGTGTCATACAAGGTCCTGTATTACATGTCCGATGGCTTCGTTTGGTTTAATGAAAAATGTATTACCTTCTCCATTAAAATAATTTCAAAGTCATCTTTTCAAATTTCAGTCATAATTTTTAATTTTTATTTATAAAAATATAGCTATGTGTGGATATTAGGACTGACTTGGGTAGAAATTTTGAAAAGAGAAGAAAATAAAATTATAGAAAAACAAATCTTCGTCTCGCTATATGCGAGTACCTACGGCTACTAGGTTTACTTCTGAGAATTGTTTCATACGTACATATCTACTTTTATGTCAATTAAAGTTCTGATATTTTAAGTATTATTTACATAATTGATTATTTAAAACCTATGATACTAATACAATTAAATATTGTATTTTCAAAAGAAATGAAATAAATATACTCGTTTGAATAGAAATAAAAATCGTCCAGAGAAAGTAAATCCAGCGTTTCATTACCGAACTTTGTTTAATTTTATTTATGCTAAGAATAGTAATATTAGTTGGTCCTTTAACATTTATATCAATATGTAAACTATATATTTTATGATAAATATTTATTTATCCCTTAAACTAATAGTTTTGTTTAAATAAATACGATTTTAAGCGCGTAGACTGAAAGAAATGCCTTCAACAAAGAGTTTAATATCTCTCTCCTGCTTTCGACGATGGGTAAATTTAAATAAAACTATTTAAAACAAGTACCTGTATATTATTGAAGTATCTTCTAATAATTATATTTTGATATATTTGTTTGAAACATATAAAATAATCATTTTTTTCAAAGAACTCATGGATACAAGACAGTAAAAGCGCTCAAATAAATTAAAATTTTGTGTACCTTCCCTCTCCTTGATTCTCATGGAGTTAAGCCGTGTAGAGTGGTTTTTAAAACGCATCATCAATACAAGTATTTTCTAGTGTTTTCGTGATTTTAAAAGTTAAAATTAAATAATCAAAATGGCTGATGCTGTCGTTGCTTCTCCTGCTGTAGTTTCAGCTGAAAAGAAACCGAAAAAGGCTGCTGCAAGCGGTTCAAAGAAACCAAAAACCGCTCCAACTCATCCTCCTACACAGCAAATGGTGGATGCTGCCATTAAAACCCTAAAGGAACGTGGTGGTTCATCGCTTTTGGCTATTAAAAAATACATCGCGGCTACATACAAGGTTGATGTACAAAAACTTGCTCCTTTCATCAAAAAATATTTAAAAAGTGCTGTGGTCAGTGGTAAATTAGTGCAAACCAAGGGAAAGGGTGCTGCTGGTTCATTCAAATTGTCTGCTTCAGCAAACAAAGAACCAAAAGCCAAATCTGCTGAGAAGAAAAAATCGTCTGTAAAGCCGAAAACTGCTGCAGCTGGTGAGAAAAAAGTGAAGAAGGCGTCGACAGGTGAGAAGAAAGTGAAAAAAACTGCCGCCGCTTCTAAGAAGACAGCCGAGAAGAAAAAAGTGGAAAAGTCAAAGGTAAAGGCTATCAAGAAAACAACATCAGTTAAGGCAAAACCAACAAAGCCGAAAGCTGCTGCCCCAAAAGCAAAAGTACCGAAGGCAAAAACTGCTGTTGCTAAACCAAAAAAAGTTGTTGCAGCAAAGAAGGCAAAAAAATAATTTCTTTGCACAATTCCGCAACAAGAAATTTAAAAACAAATCACAGTCCTTTTCAGGGCTACAAAATAATTCATTAATGAGATAATGCAATGGTTTTTAAATTTTGTAGTTTGTGTTGGTAAAAAAATATGATTATATCTCTCTCTCCAAGGTAATGGTACATATTACATTTACATACATAAAAAAAAACACATTTTCTTGCGTAGGTATTTACCTCCTTCCGAAACAGAATCGTATTTTGCTAAATTCATTGTTGAATAGAATTTTGTTTCTTTAAAATTCAGCCCAGGTTTGACAGAATATATTACATTATATGGCGACAGCGCAACTAAGTATTGAAATAAGGTGTAATTTCTATATATACATATTTTTTTTTCATTTTCAGATTTCCATGAAATTCTCATAAAATATTTTTTCTTTATCAGAAAATAGAATTTCCATTTGAGATCTATTTTTTCACAAGATAGCGATCCCAATACACAAATATTTTCACAGAAATTTCAAGTCAGCAAAATTGCTTATCACAGAAAAATATAATTTCCATAAATAAAAAAAAATGTTGGAAGAATAATTTCATCAATAGAATAATATGTAGTATATAAAATTGTGCTTCATTGTAGAATCTCTTAAGCGAACATTTTGAGGCCCTGAAAAGGGCCGTTGTATTTTGTATAGGTATAATGAAAAATCCAATTGGCGAGGGAAAATTACTTTGAGCTGGTGTATTTGGTGACTGCTTTAGTTCCTTCACTAACAGCGTGCTTAGCGAGCTCACCAGGCAACAACAAACGGACTGCAGTTTGGATTTCCCTGCTAGTGATTGTCGAACGCTTGTTGTAATGAGCCAAACGAGATGCTTCAGCAGCGATTCTCTCGAAAATATCATTCACAAAACTGTTCATGATACTCATGGCCTTTGACGAAATTCCAGTATCAGGATGAACTTGTTTCAACACTTTGTAAATGTAGATTGCGTAGCTTTCCTTCCTCTTGCGCTTCTTCTTCTTATCGGTTTTGGTGATATTCTTCTGTGCCTTTCCGGCTTTCTTTGCTGCTTTTCCACTTGCTTTAGGCGGCATTTTATTACACTTTAATTTTCACTTCACTGTTCGCTGACAAAACCAGAACTGTGAAAAATTCCGATTTTACCCTCCCTTTTATTTCCCAATTGGACGATATATTCATCGGTACTCACACACAAAAACATTCACATGGTATACATGAAATTCAAGTATATATAGAAGCACACTACTTGGTGTTTCTCATAATATTGTGAAAAGTGATTCAGTGAGGGTTTGTTCCGTATTAAAAATAAAAACAGTGAAAAATGTCTGGTCGTGGTAAAGGTGGCAAAGTGAAGGGAAAGGCAAAGTCCCGCTCAAATCGTGCTGGGCTACAGTTTCCAGTTGGACGTATTCATCGTCTGCTCCGAAAGGGCAACTATGCCGAACGTGTTGGCGCTGGTGCCCCAGTATATCTAGCAGCTGTTATGGAATATTTGGCTGCTGAAGTTCTTGAATTGGCGGGAAATGCTGCTCGTGACAACAAGAAGACCAGAATTATTCCTCGTCATTTGCAACTGGCCATCCGTAATGACGAAGAATTAAATAAATTACTTTCTGGTGTTACCATTGCTCAAGGAGGAGTACTTCCAAACATCCAAGCCGTTTTGTTGCCCAAGAAGACAGAAAAAAGCGCCTAAAATGCATTGACACCACCATCTACATGAAAAATAACAAACAAACCGTCCTTTTAAGGACGACAAAATATTTAAATTAAGACTATTTAATGTTTTCAATTTTTCTTCCTAAAAAAAAAGCATATCGAATCAACATAATTTCCAATTCCAATCATAATATATAAATCTTTGGCAAATGAATCTACCACGAATATTTTATGACGCAGAAAACCCACAATTCTTGGAAAAAAAAAACTATTTCATATCACCCCTCCAAGTTCCTTCGTCACATACATAGCAATAAAATCATAAGCAAAAAAGGAACAAAATTCTCAGAAAAAGGCAAATGAAGTAGATAGGTAGAAAATGTTCACACACTGCCGCACAAAAGTGGCGGGAAAATGCTATTTTTGCCGCCATTTCACAAGCCACGCCGTCTTTTTTTTCCTTCTCAGAATTTTATTTGAAAAGAAAAAAAAAATTTAACTTTCACATTTATTCAGCAAACACAAATTAAAAATCGATTTAAAATCACTTTAGAGATTTATTTTGTGGTCCTGAAAAGGACCGATTGTTTGAGAAAATTATTATTTTCACATTATTTAACCGCCGAAACCATAAAGAGTGCGTCCTTGTCTCTTCAATGCATATACTACATCCATGGCAGTAACTGTCTTACGCTTAGCATGTTCAGTATATGTTACAGCATCACGAATAACATTTTCTAGGAACACTTTTAAAACACCACGTGTTTCTTCGTAAATTAAACCAGAAATACGTTTAACACCACCACGACGAGCCAAGCGGCGAATTGCTGGTTTGGTAATTCCTTGGATATTATCACGCAACACTTTACGATGACGCTTAGCGCCACCCTTTCCCAAGCCTTTTCCTCCTTTACCACGACCAGTCATTTTTTAAATTTTTTTGTATGAACACTGAACTGAACTAAAGTCACTATCAAATCAAACTGTACGTTTCCGCAAGAGCAACACGAATATTTATGCTTCTTCTTTGCACTAGGTAGAGAAAACCAATTGGAAAAGAAACAAGAGAACAGGGACAAGCGTCGTATACTATTTTATAGGATGAATTACGAAATTCCAATAGCATTTTATTGTGACTTTTTTCTGAATTTTGTGAATAGTGTTCTTTGAGAAAGTGAAGTGATGGCTCGTACTAAGCAAACTGCTCGTAAATCTACTGGTGGAAAAGCACCAAGGAAACAATTGGCAACCAAGGCAGCTCGCAAAAGTGCTCCAGCAACCGGAGGTGTAAAGAAACCACATCGTTATCGTCCTGGAACTGTTGCTCTTCGTGAAATTCGTCGTTATCAAAAGAGTACTGAATTGTTGATTCGAAAATTGCCTTTCCAACGTTTAGTTCGTGAGATTGCTCAGGATTTCAAAACTGATTTGCGTTTCCAGAGTTCAGCAGTGATGGCTCTTCAAGAAGCCAGTGAAGCATATTTGGTTGGTCTTTTTGAAGATACAAATTTGTGTGCCATTCATGCCAAGCGCGTCACAATTATGCCAAAAGACATCCAATTGGCCAGACGTATCCGTGGTGAACGTGCTTAAATAAGTACATTAAAAACAATTGCTCATCGGTCCTTTTCAGGACCACAAAAAAATCTCAAAGGGATCTTTTATAATTTCAATTAAATTTTATGGTATATACAATACCTATGTATTATTATGTATGTTTTTTTAGAACGCTTTTTCTTTGATAAAAAAAAAAATATGAAATGAGAACACAGCTGCTGAACAAAACTATTTTTCGCAAGTAGAAAGCAATGGAATATCAAATATGTACAGTAGGTAGGTACATAATTATTATGTTATGCTTCGACATGCTCATGATTATGTTTGTTTAAATATTGGAAGGATAAGTACAAAAATAGGAATTATTAATACGATAAGAAAAGTATGAAATTGAGTATGTTAATTTCTTTAGAATATAGCGCATTTTATTATCAATACAGTTGAGTGTCATACAAGGTCCTGTATTACATGTCCGATGGCTTCGTTTGGTTTAATGAAAAATGTATTACCTTCTCCATTAAAATAATTTCAAAGTCATCTTTTCAAATTTCAGTCATAATTTTTAATTTTTATTTATAAAAATATAGCTATGTGTGGATATTAGGACTGACTTGGGTAGAAATTTTGAAAAGAGAAGAAAATAAAATTATAGAAAAACAAATCTTCGTCTCGCTATATGCGAGTACCTACGGCTACTAGGTTTACTTCTGAGAATTGTTTCATACGTACATATCTACTTTTATGTCAATTAAAGTTCTGATATTTTAAGTATTATTTACATAATTGATTATTTAAAACCTATGATACTAATACAATTAAATATTGTATTTTCAAAAGAAATGAAATAAATATACTCGTTTGAATAGAAATAAAAATCGTCCAGAGAAAGTAAATCCAGCGTTTCATTACCGAACTTTGTTTAATTTTATTTATGCTAAGAATAGTAATATTAGTTGGTCCTTTAACATTTATATCAATATGTAAACTATATATTTTATGATAAATATTTATTTATCCCTTAAACTAATAGTTTTGTTTAAATAAATACGATTTTAAGCGCGTAGACTGAAAGAAATGCCTTCAACAAAGAGTTTAATATCTCTCTCCTGCTTTCGACGATGGGTAAATTTAAATAAAACTATTTAAAACAAGTACCTGTATATTATTGAAGTATCTTCTAATAATTATATTTTGATATATTTGTTTGAAACATATAAAATAATCATTTTTTTCAAAGAACTCATGGATACAAGACAGTAAAAGCGCTCAAATAAATTAAAATTTTGTGTACCTTCCCTCTCCTTGATTCTCATGGAGTTAAGCCGTGTAGAGTGGTTTTTAAAACGCATCATCAATACAAGTATTTTCTAGTGTTTTCGTGATTTTAAAAGTTAAAATTAAATAATCAAAATGGCTGATGCTGTCGTTGCTTCTCCTGCTGTAGTTTCAGCTGAAAAGAAACCGAAAAAGGCTGCTGCAAGCGGTTCAAAGAAACCAAAAACCGCTCCAACTCATCCTCCTACACAGCAAATGGTGGATGCTGCCATTAAAACCCTAAAGGAACGTGGTGGTTCATCGCTTTTGGCTATTAAAAAATACATCGCGGCTACATACAAGGTTGATGTACAAAAACTTGCTCCTTTCATCAAAAAATATTTAAAAAGTGCTGTGGTCAGTGGTAAATTAGTGCAAACCAAGGGAAAGGGTGCTGCTGGTTCATTCAAATTGTCTGCTTCAGCAAACAAAGAACCAAAAGCCAAATCTGCTGAGAAGAAAAAATCGTCTGTAAAGCCGAAAACTGCTGCAGCTGGTGAGAAAAAAGTGAAGAAGGCGTCGACAGGTGAGAAGAAAGTGAAAAAAACTGCCGCCGCTTCTAAGAAGACAGCCGAGAAGAAAAAAGTGGAAAAGTCAAAGGTAAAGGCTATCAAGAAAACAACATCAGTTAAGGCAAAACCAACAAAGCCGAAAGCTGCTGCCCCAAAAGCAAAAGTACCGAAGGCAAAAACTGCTGTTGCTAAACCAAAAAAAGTTGTTGCAGCAAAGAAGGCAAAAAAATAATTTCTTTGCACAATTCCGCAACAAGAAATTTAAAAACAAATCACAGTCCTTTTCAGGGCTACAAAATAATTCATTAATGAGATAATGCAATGGTTTTTAAATTTTGTAGTTTGTGTTGGTAAAAAAATATGATTATATCTCTCTCTCCAAGGTAATGGTACATATTACATTTACATACATAAAAAAAAACACATTTTCTTGCGTAGGTATTTACCTCCTTCCGAAACAGAATCGTATTTTGCTAAATTCATTGTTGAATAGAATTTTGTTTCTTTAAAATTCAGCCCAGGTTTGACAGAATATATTACATTATATGGCGACAGGGCAAAATCCTCAACTTGTTGTTCCTTCCCGCGGGCGCCCGTCTGAAAATGGCCAATCAGCTTGTCTGGTTGGTGTCAGCCAAGGATTTATGCTTACGCTTTAATCGTATGTCGTGATCCATTAGTTGAGGTGGGAGAAAACCCTAAAATCGTACCTGATACCAGAGGTGGAGAGAGCGTATAGTAAACCGTGCTTCTGGTTGCAATCGGCCGGAGGTAAAACCGGCTATTAACGAGCTCCCTCAGACGCCTTGGCGCGGGTCTGTTGTATTTAGCCTTACCCAGGTATAGCGGCGCTGCCTGGGCTGACCTTTATATTTCCGGCTCTACTCGTGGGGACTAATTTAACGTAACAGAAAAATGGACAAAACAAAAAAAACAAATATCAAAAAACAAAAAGCAATTAACGCTAGGGGGGAATCGGAGCTGAGCGAAGGAGAGTTATCTTCTTCTTCAACTGTCTCCCTCCTGGCGTTAGAATTGGAGGAAGGGAGGTTGCTGGCTAGCGATAGTGGGGAGTCTGATGACACTCTCACTAACGTTAGCCTTTTCACTTGTGAGCAGGCTGGGACTCTCACAGGTGAATCAAAGGGTAACGCGGTGGAGGAAAAAGTTGAGACAGCTGGAACATCCGCTGTCAGTGAGGCTTTATCCGATATCGCAAAAGAACAGGAAAAGGCATTGGCCGAGGAAAAGGCTGAGGTAGCTGGAACTTCCGCTACCAATGAAGCTAGATCCGACGTCAATGCTAGTCAGGGTAATGCTCAAGAAGGGGGAAAAGCGGGAACAGCTGGCTCGTCCGCTGTGACCGGTGCTCCCTCCGACTTAAACAGCAAAGGTGCGAAGCATAATCAGCACCAGAAGGCAAAGGCTGCAATACGTGGCGCAAAGCGCAAGGTGGCCAAATATGAGGGTTGCGATCCCAGCACTCTCAGCAAATGGGAAAAGTCTTCTTTTGAAAGAGCAAAGGCTACTTTGGCCGCTCCACCGCTCAATCAAAAGAAGACAAAAAAGAGGGCTACTGTGCAGACGAGGGAGGAAGCCGGACCGGCGCCCTCTACGTCCTACGCAGCAATTGCAAAGGGGAAGAAGAATTCTGCTGAGACGGGTTTCAGCAGCAAGAGAGGCAGGTCGGACGACGTCGCGGAGCCCAATGACGCGAAGAAGATGAAGGCTGGGACTTCATCGGCACTTCGTCGAGGGCAAAGCGACCCGAAAGATGAGCTTCTCCTTGCTGTAGTAAACGAGCGGGAACCTTGCGGTCGTCTGACAATCGACCAGTGGAAATACGTCGAAGAAAAATTCCAAGACGCCCTGTGGAAGGAGTTGTCCGACACAGGAAACGCGGAACTTTTATTTGACGGTGCTGGTTGGGAAGGAGGGCGCAAGGTTGTCGCTTGTGGAAACACTTCTTCGGTGGAATTCTTGAGAGGGTTCATCCTGGAGTGCAGCGACTCATGGGAAGGCATAAAACTTAAATGCATGACGGTGGCGGAGTTGGCGCAGTACACTCCGCCGACGGCATGGGTTTGGGTTCCGTGCCCTTATACTTACCCAGAGAAGCTCCTAGGGCTTCTCCATGTGCAAAATCGGGAACTCAAAGCCGACACATGGAGAGTCCTAAAGACGGGACCACGACGGCAATATGGCCAGCACTTCTTGCTGTCCTTAAATAAGGAAAGTCTTCCATACCTGGAGAAATCCAACGGTATGGTAAGATATAGTATGGGAAGAGTTATGGTAAAAACGACCAAGGGCAAGGATGAGGAGGAGCCGCCTGTTAATGATGATGGAAGCGCTGCAGATAAACCTGCATCATAGTAGGGCAGCGACGGCCTGTTTGTTGGAGTACATCATCAAGCAGGACGTCAGTATCAGCATCTTGACACCCAGCCCGGTCCTGGCAATACTGCCAAGGACCTGGATAGGGCGGTTGAGCTGATAAACCAAACACTGACAACGGCATTTGAGAAGGTATGCCCGGAAAATAAGACACCAAAAAGGGTACAGCCGAAATGGTGGAATAGGGAGATAGGGCTGAAACAGAAGGAAGTAAGGAAACTCTACAATAGGGCGAAGTTGGTCAGGGACGACACCACATGGAATGAGTATACCGAAAGTAAAAGGCAATTCAAATATTTAATCAGGAAATCCAAACGAGTTTCGTGGAAACTTTTCTGCGAATCAATCTCGGATACAGATAAGGCTTCGAGACTACGCAAAGTACTCTCAAAAGAGGCAAGTGTACCTAGCTACCTCAAAAAGAAAGACGGTACCTGGGCCGAAAGCAGTCAGGAGGTTCTGGTAACCCTGGTGGAATCTCACTTTCCCGGGGCTACTATCCCAGAGGATTCTGAGCTGCAAGGTCGTATGGATATCAACTGTGACCCCCTCACGAGGGGGGAGATAGTTGATCTCATAAATCGGAGAAAAGTGCGGTGGGCTTTGCAGTCCTTCAAACCGTATAAATCCTCGGGCCCAGATGGAATTTTGCCGATCATGCTGCAAAAGGCACCTGAGAGGGTGATTCGGAAAATTACGGAGATTCTAAGGCAGAGTCTGAATTTAGGGTACATACCAGCAGCATGGCGGGAGGTGAAAGTGGTTTTCATTCCCAAAGCTGGCAAGCAGGGGCATACAACAGCGAAGGATTTCAGACCAATCAGTCTGTCATCCTTTATGCTAAAAACCCTAGAGCGGCTATTAGAAGTTCATATCAGGAGCAAATGCAATAATGGATTCTTAAGCGAATCGCAACATGCATACATGAAGGGAAAGTCAGTAGAAACAGCTTTACATAATGTAGTAGGGAAGATTGAAAGAAGCTTACACTTGGGCGAGTTTGCTCTAGCAGCTTTTCTGGATATTGAGGGGGCTTTTAACAATGTAGAGGGCAAGGCTATAATGCGTGCCATGTCTAATATGAACATTGGACACAGCATAGTTTTATGGGTATGCAACATGCTTGCAAGTAGGAAAATAAACTGCTCCCTGGGACAAAGTTCCATTAGAATGTCGGTTACCAGGGGAACACCACAGGGGGGAGTCCTTTCACCTCTCCTTTGGGTGCTTGTTATGGATGACATTTTGAAGAAACTGAGCTCCAGGGGAATAAGTGCCACAGCATATGCTGATGACCTAGTTATTATCATTCAGGGAAAGTTTTTAAACACTCTAAGTGAAATTATGGACAGTGCATTAAGGAAAGTCAATTTATGGGCAAAGGGCTGTGGACTTAACGTCAACCCCTCCAAAACGGAACTGGTACTCTTCACCAGAAAGCACAAGATACCACACTTTAACCTCCCTAAACTGGAAGGAGTGGAATTGCCTCTGTCTGACAAGGCAAAGTATCTTGGGGTCATTCTGGACAGAAAACTGAACTGGAATGCAAATGTAGTGGAAAGAATTAAAAAGGCGTATAACGCTCTTTTTATTTGTAAAAAAATAGTAGGCAGGACTTGGGGCCTAAAACCTGCTATGGTGCACTGGCTATATACAGTGGTGGTTAGACCCATACTCACATATGGCGCACTAGTATGGTGGACGGCGACGAAAAAGAAAACAACAGTTGGCAAACTAGCGTCGGTGCAGAGAGCGTCCAGCGTAGCAATAACGGGTGCACTTCGCAGCACCCCTACGGCAGCGCTGGACACCTTTCTACACCTTACGCCACTTGACTTGCACATAAAGCAACTTGCGGGGAGTAGTGCACTACGGCTCGCAACACTGGGCTACTTTAGAGAGGGCAGTTTTGGACACTGTTCAATACTAACGGAGTTACTCCCGGGTGTACAGGTGCAAACTGATGAAATACACCCCTTGGTCGACTTTGACACTCCGTACGAAGTGTCTTACCCGGAAAGATATGAATGGCAAAGGGATAAAGTAATTAAGCATTACGAAATAGCGGTCTACACGGACGGCTCAAAAACAGCGGAAGGTACGGGTGCTGGAATCTACTCCGTAGATCCAGATCTAAAAGTGTCTATACGACTACCGGATACAAGCAGTGTCTTCCAATCAGAAGTTCTGGCTGTTATGAAGGCGGCAGAGCTAATGCGGATGAGATCTATATCTGGAAGGGATATAGCCATCTACATCGATAGCCAGGCTGCACTCAAGGCACTGGAATCTACGAACATCAATTCTGAATTAGTCAGGAACTGTCGCACAATGCTCAAGGCATTATGCAGTCAGAACCGAGTGAGACTGTGCTGGGTACCAGGACACTGCGGTATAGTTGGAAATGAGCAGGCGGATGAGCTTGCGAGGATAGGCGGGGAATTGCATGACGGAGGAGATGTTGATATTAAACCACCTCCTTGTATCATAAAAAGCAATATTAGGAATAAAATAAACAAGGAAGCCGACCGGAGGTGGAAGGACCTCACCGGTCACGCGGTATCTAAGGCACTTTGGCCGCAATACGACCGTAAAAGATCTAGGGAAATCCTCAAACTAGGCAGGGAACAGCTCAGGACACTGATCGGCATATTATCAGGGCACTGCCTTCTTAGAAAACATGCAAGAAGACTAGGGCTAGCAGACTCGGACACTTGTAGATTCTGCAGTGACCTGCAAGCCGAAGAGGACATAACACATATACTGTGCGAATGTGAGGCAATATGTCGCAGTAGAAGAAAATTTTTGGGCAGGTACTTCTTCCAACATTTAGGGGAGATAGACAATACCAACCTCAAGGGGCTACTTGGTTTTTGCAGGGAAATTGGGGTTTTCTCAAGGGCAAGTGTTTAGGTGTTTTTCCATTGTAGGTCACTGCAATTGGTTCCCCCTAGGGATCGCGATGGGCCCTTATGGTGCCTAGTGCCGTATGAGTCATCTCATACCCCTTTTTAACCTAACCTAACCTAACCTATGGCGACAGCGCAACTAAGTATTGAAATAAGGTGTAATTTCTATATATACATATTTTTTTTTCATTTTCAGATTTCCATGAAATTCTCATAAAATATTTTTTCTTTATCAGAAAATAGAATTTCCATTTGAGATCTATTTTTTCACAAGATAGCGATCCCAATACACAAATATTTTCACAGAAATTTCAAGTCAGCAAAATTGCTTATCACAGAAAAATATAATTTCCATAAATAAAAAAAAATGTTGGAAGAATAATTTCATCAATAGAATAATATGTAGTATATAAAATTGTGCTTCATTGTAGAATCTCTTAAGCGAACATTTTGAGGCCCTGAAAAGGGCCGTTGTATTTTGTATAGGTATAATGAAAAATCCAATTGGCGAGGGAAAATTACTTTGAGCTGGTATATTTGGTGACTGCTTTAGTTCCTTCACTAACAGCGTGCTTAGCGAGCTCACCAGGCAACAACAAACGGACTGCAGTTTGGATTTCCCTGCTAGTGATTGTCGAACGCTTGTTGTAATGAGCCAAACGAGATGCTTCAGCAGCGATTCTCTCGAAAATATCATTCACAAAACTGTTCATGATACTCATGGCCTTTGACGAAATTCCAGTATCAGGATGAACTTGTTTCAACACTTTGTAAATGTAGATTGCGTAGCTTTCCTTCCTCTTGCGCTTCTTCTTCTTATCGGTTTTGGTGATATTCTTCTGTGCCTTTCCGGCTTTCTTTGCTGCTTTTCCACTTGCTTTAGGCGGCATTTTATTACACTTTAATTTTCACTTCACTGTTCGCTGACAAAACCAGAACTGTGAAAAATTCCGATTTTACCCTCCCTTTTATTTCCCAATTGGACGATATATTCATCGGTACTCACACACAAAAACATTCACATGGTATACATGAAATTCAAGTATATATAGAAGCACACTACTTGGTGTTTCTCATAATATTGTGAAAAGTGATTCAGTGAGGGTTTGTTCCGTATTAAAAATAAAAACAGTGAAAAATGTCTGGTCGTGGTAAAGGTGGCAAAGTGAAGGGAAAGGCAAAGTCCCGCTCAAATCGTGCTGGGCTACAGTTTCCAGTTGGACGTATTCATCGTCTGCTCCGAAAGGGCAACTATGCCGAACGTGTTGGCGCTGGTGCCCCAGTATATCTAGCAGCTGTTATGGAATATTTGGCTGCTGAAGTTCTTGAATTGGCGGGAAATGCTGCTCGTGACAACAAGAAGACCAGAATTATTCCTCGTCATTTGCAACTGGCCATCCGTAATGACGAAGAATTAAATAAATTACTTTCTGGTGTTACCATTGCTCAAGGAGGAGTACTTCCAAACATCCAAGCCGTTTTGTTGCCCAAGAAGACAGAAAAAAGCGCCTAAAATGCATTGACACCACCATCTACATGAAAAATAACAAACAAACCGTCCTTTTAAGGACGACAAAATATTTAAATTAAGACTATTTAATGTTTTCAATTTTTCTTCCTAAAAAAAAAGCATATCGAATCAACATAATTTCCAATTCCAATCATAATATATAAATCTTTGGCAAATGAATCTACCACGAATATTTTATGACGCAGAAAACCCACAATTCTTGGAAAAAAAAAACTATTTCATATCACCCCTCCAAGTTCCTTCGTCACATACATAGCAATAAAATCATAAGCAAAAAAGGAACAAAATTCTCAGAAAAAGGCAAATGAAGTAGATAGGTAGAAAATGTTCACACACTGCCGCACAAAAGTGGCGGGAAAATGCTATTTTTGCCGCCATTTCACAAGCCACGCCGTCTTTTTTTTCCTTCTCAGAATTTTATTTGAAAAGAAAAAAAAAATTTAACTTTCACATTTATTCAGCAAACACAAATTAAAAATCGATTTAAAATCACTTTAGAGATTTATTTTGTGGTCCTGAAAAGGACCGATTGTTTGAGAAAATTATTATTTTCACATTATTTAACCGCCGAAACCATAAAGAGTGCGTCCTTGTCTCTTCAATGCATATACTACATCCATGGCAGTAACTGTCTTACGCTTAGCATGTTCAGTATATGTTACAGCATCACGAATAACATTTTCTAGGAACACTTTTAAAACACCACGTGTTTCTTCGTAAATTAAACCAGAAATACGTTTAACACCACCACGACGAGCCAAGCGGCGAATTGCTGGTTTGGTAATTCCTTGGATATTATCACGCAACACTTTACGATGACGCTTAGCGCCACCCTTTCCCAAGCCTTTTCCTCCTTTACCACGACCAGTCATTTTTTAAATTTTTTTGTATGAACACTGAACTGAACTAAAGTCACTATCAAATCAAACTGTACGTTTCCGCAAGAGCAACACGAATATTTATGCTTCTTCTTTGCACTAGGTAGAGAAAACCAATTGGAAAAGAAACAAGAGAACAGGGACAAGCGTCGTATACTATTTTATAAGATGAATTACGAAATTCCAATAGCATTTTATTGTGACTTTTTTCTGAATTTTGTGAATAGTGTTCTTTGAGAAAGTGAAGTGATGGCTCGTACTAAGCAAACTGCTCGTAAATCTACTGGTGGAAAAGCACCAAGGAAACAATTGGCAACCAAGGCAGCTCGCAAAAGTGCTCCAGCAACCGGAGGTGTAAAGAAACCACATCGTTATCGTCCTGGAACTGTTGCTCTTCGTGAAATTCGTCGTTATCAAAAGAGTACTGAATTGTTGATTCGCAAATTGCCTTTCCAACGTTTAGTTCGTGAGATTGCTCAGGATTTCAAAACTGATTTGCGTTTCCAGAGTTCAGCAGTGATGGCTCTTCAAGAAGCCAGTGAAGCATATTTGGTTGGTCTTTTTGAAGATACAAATTTGTGTGCCATTCATGCCAAGCGCGTCACAATTATGCCAAAAGACATCCAATTGGCCAGACGTATCCGTGGTGAACGTGCTTAAATAAGTACATTAAAAACAATTGCTCATCGGTCCTTTTCAGGACCACAAAAAAATCTCAAAGGGATCTTTTATAATTTCAATTAAATTTTATGGTATATACAATACCTATGTATTATTATGTATGTTTTTTTAGAACGCTTTTTCTTTGATAAAAAAAAAAATATGAAATGAGAACACAGCTGCTGAACAAAACTATTTTTCGCAAGTAGAAAGCAATGGAATATCAAATATGTACAGTAGGTAGGTACATAATTATTATGTTATGCTTCGACATGCTCATGATTATGTTTGTTTAAATATTGGAAGGATAAGTACAAAAATAGGAATTATTAATACGATAAGAAAAGTATGAAATTGAGTATGTTAATTTCTTTAGAATATAGCGCATTTTATTATCAATACAGTTGAGTGTCATACAAGGTCCTGTATTACATGTCCGATGGCTTCGTTTGGTTTAATGAAAAATGTATTACCTTCTCCATTAAAATAATTTCAAAGTCATCTTTTCAAATTTCAGTCATAATTTTTAATTTTTATTTATAAAAATATAGCTATGTGTGGATATTAGGACTGACTTGGGTAGAAATTTTGAAAAGAGAAGAAAATAAAATTATAGAAAAACAAATCTTCGTCTCGCTATATGCGAGTACCTACGGCTACTAGGTTTACTTCTGAGAATTGTTTCATACGTACATATCTACTTTTATGTCAATTAAAGTTCTGATATTTTAAGTATTATTTACATAATTGATTATTTAAAACCTATGATACTAATACAATTAAATATTGTATTTTCAAAAGAAATGAAATAAATATACTCGTTTGAATAGAAATAAAAATCGTCCAGAGAAAGTAAATCCAGCGTTTCATTACCGAACTTTGTTTAATTTTATTTATGCTAAGAATAGTAATATTAGTTGGTCCTTTAACATTTATATCAATATGTAAACTATATATTTTATGATAAATATTTATTTATCCCTTAAACTAATAGTTTTGTTTAAATAAATACGATTTTAAGCGCGTAGACTGAAAGAAATGCCTTCAACAAAGAGTTTAATATCTCTCTCCTGCTTTCGACGATGGGTAAATTTAAATAAAACTATTTAAAACAAGTACCTGTATATTATTGAAGTATCTTCTAATAATTATATTTTGATATATTTGTTTGAAACATATAAAATAATCATTTTTTTCAAAGAACTCATGGATACAAGACAGTAAAAGCGCTCAAATAAATTAAAATTTTGTGTACCTTCCCTCTCCTTGATTCTCATGGAGTTAAGCCGTGTAGAGTGGTTTTTAAAACGCATCATCAATACAAGTATTTTCTAGTGTTTTCGTGATTTTAAAAGTTAAAATTAAATAATCAAAATGGCTGATGCTGTCGTTGCTTCTCCTGCTGTAGTTTCAGCTGAAAAGAAACCGAAAAAGGCTGCTGCAAGCGGTTCAAAGAAACCAAAAACCGCTCCAACTCATCCTCCTACACAGCAAATGGTGGATGCTGCCATTAAAACCCTAAAGGAACGTGGTGGTTCATCGCTTTTGGCTATTAAAAAATACATCGCGGCTACATACAAGGTTGATGTACAAAAACTTGCTCCTTTCATCAAAAAATATTTAAAAAGTGCTGTGGTCAGTGGTAAATTAGTGCAAACCAAGGGAAAGGGTGCTGCTGGTTCATTCAAATTGTCTGCTTCAGCAAACAAAGAACCAAAAGCCAAATCTGCTGAGAAGAAAAAATCGTCTGTAAAGCCGAAAACTGCTGCAGCTGGTGAGAAAAAAGTGAAGAAGGCGTCGACAGGTGAGAAGAAAGTGAAAAAAACTGCCGCCGCTTCTAAGAAGACAGCCGAGAAGAAAAAAGTGGAAAAGTCAAAGGTAAAGGCTATCAAGAAAACAACATCAGTTAAGGCAAAACCAACAAAGCCGAAAGCTGCTGCCCCAAAAGCAAAAGTACCGAAGGCAAAAACTGCTGTTGCTAAACCAAAAAAAGTTGTTGCAGCAAAGAAGGCAAAAAAATAATTTCTTTGCACAATTCCGCAACAAGAAATTTAAAAACAAATCACAGTCCTTTTCAGGGCTACAAAATAATTCATTAATGAGATAATGCAATGGTTTTTAAATTTTGTAGTTTGTGTTGGTAAAAAAATATGATTATATCTCTCTCTCCAAGGTAATGGTACATATTACATTTACATACATAAAAAAAAACACATTTTCTTGCGTAGGTATTTACCTCCTTCCGAAACAGAATCGTATTTTGCTAAATTCATTGTTGAATAGAATTTTGTTTCTTTAAAATTCAGCCCAGGTTTGACAGAATATATTACATTATATGGCGACAGCGCAACTAAGTATTGAAATAAGGTGTAATTTCTATATATACATATTTTTTTTTCATTTTCAGATTTCCATGAAATTCTCATAAAATATTTTTTCTTTATCAGAAAATAGAATTTCCATTTGAGATCTATTTTTTCACAAGATAGCGATCCCAATACACAAATATTTTCACAGAAATTTCAAGTCAGCAAAATTGCTTATCACAGAAAAATATAATTTCCATAAATAAAAAAAAATGTTGGAAGAATAATTTCATCAATAGAATAATATGTAGTATATAAAATTGTGCTTCATTGTAGAATCTCTTAAGCGAACATTTTGAGGCCCTGAAAAGGGCCGTTGTATTTTGTATAGGTATAATGAAAAATCCAATTGGCGAGGGAAAATTACTTTGAGCTGGTGTATTTGGTGACTGCTTTAGTTCCTTCACTAACAGCGTGCTTAGCGAGCTCACCAGGCAACAACAAACGGACTGCAGTTTGGATTTCCCTGCTAGTGATTGTCGAACGCTTGTTGTAATGAGCCAAACGAGATGCTTCAGCAGCGATTCTCTCGAAAATATCATTCACAAAACTGTTCATGATACTCATGGCCTTTGACGAAATTCCAGTATCAGGATGAACTTGTTTCAACACTTTGTAAATGTAGATTGCGTAGCTTTCCTTCCTCTTGCGCTTCTTCTTCTTATCGGTTTTGGTGATATTCTTCTGTGCCTTTCCGGCTTTCTTTGCTGCTTTTCCACTTGCTTTAGGCGGCATTTTATTACACTTTAATTTTCACTTCACTGTTCGCTGACAAAACGAGAACTGTGAAAAATTCCGATTTTACCCTCCCTTTTATTTCCCAATTGGACGATATATTCATCGGTACTCACACACAAAAACATTCACATGGTATACATGAAATTCAAGTATATATAGAAGCACACTACTTGGTGTTTCTCATAATATTGTGAAAAGTGATTCAGTGAGGGTTTGTTCCGTATTAAAAATAAAAACAGTGAAAAATGTCTGGTCGTGGTAAAGGTGGCAAAGTGAAGGGAAAGGCAAAGTCCCGCTCAAATCGTGCTGGGCTACAGTTTCCAGTTGGACGTATTCATCGTCTGCTCCGAAAGGGCAACTATGCCGAACGTGTTGGCGCTGGTGCCCCAGTATATCTAGCAGCTGTTATGGAATATTTGGCTGCTGAAGTTCTTGAATTGGCGGGAAATGCTGCTCGTGACAACAAGAAGACCAGAATTATTCCTCGTCATTTGCAACTGGCCATCCGTAATGACGAAGAATTAAATAAATTACTTTCTGGTGTTACCATTGCTCAAGGAGGAGTACTTCCAAACATCCAAGCCGTTTTGTTGCCCAAGAAGACAGAAAAAAGCGCCTAAAATGCATTGACACCACCATCTACATGAAAAATAACAAACAAACCGTCCTTTTAAGGACGACAAAATATTTAAATTAAGACTATTTAATGTTTTCAATTTTTCTTCCTAAAAAAAAAGCATATCGAATCAACATAATTTCCAATTCCAATCATAATATATAAATCTTTGGCAAATGAATCTACCACGAATATTTTATGACGCAGAAAACCCACAATTCTTGGAAAAAAAAAACTATTTCATATCACCCCTCCAAGTTCCTTCGTCACATACATAGCAATAAAATCATAAGCAAAAAAGGAACAAAATTCTCAGAAAAAGGCAAATGAAGTAGATAGGTAGAAAATGTTCACACACTGCCGCACAAAAGTGGCGGGAAAATGCTATTTTTGCCGCCATTTCACAAGCCACGCCGTCTTTTTTTTCCTTCTCAGAATTTTATTTGAAAAGAAAAAAAAAATTTAACTTTCACATTTATTCAGCAAACACAAATTAAAAATCGATTTAAAATCACTTTAGAGATTTATTTTGTGGTCCTGAAAAGGACCGATTGTTTGAGAAAATTATTATTTTCACATTATTTAACCGCCGAAACCATAAAGAGTGCGTCCTTGTCTCTTCAATGCATATACTACATCCATGGCAGTAACTGTCTTACGCTTAGCATGTTCAGTATATGTTACAGCATCACGAATAACATTTTCTAGGAACACTTTTAAAACACCACGTGTTTCTTCGTAAATTAAACCAGAAATACGTTTAACACCACCACGACGAGCCAAGCGGCGAATTGCTGGTTTGGTAATTCCTTGGATATTATCACGCAACACTTTACGATGACGCTTAGCGCCACCCTTTCCCAAGCCTTTTCCTCCTTTACCACGACCAGTCATTTTTTAAATTTTTTTGTATGAACACTGAACTGAACTAAAGTCACTATCAAATCAAACTGTACGTTTCCGTTACATTTACATTAATTTTTTTATTGAACTTTTATATATACAATTTGACTTAAGGCTAGTTTACAAGTGCTGATGAATAATTAATATTTTGTGTGTTGGCTCAACAACAGGGGCCCAACGGTTTACAATGATTTTTTTTTTTAAATAATTAGATTTACATAAATAAATTGTAATTGTTTTCTCAGATTCATACTCGTAGTATGCATCGTTGTCAGGGTTGACCTCAGGGTGTTCAAATCCGGGTGTCGATGTCCTTGTGGTGGTAGAGAGGGTTGTTCATCTTGGTATTATCCTCGATGGTGGGATGTCTCGGTCAAATCGTAGAAGGGTATAGTTGCCCTGTCGGTGTCTCTTGGGAATAGGTCCTCATTTAGTAGAGCCAATACATGGAGGTAGCGATGCTCTGAGATGTGTTGGGTTTCCGCAATCCTTCGGACTAGAGGGTTTGGATGGTTGGATGCATTCCCGAGTATTCTCTGGAAAAGTGTGACCATGTACTTTTCCAGGGGGGTGATGCTGGCTTCTTCGTAGAGTCTTGAACTTCTGACGTTTTTCTTTCGAATTGGATCATAGTGTAGTCCTGTGCAGATCCTTAAGAGTTTTCTCTCAAAAATGGCCAGCTTCTTCATGTACGTCTTGGAAATAGTGTACCAAATGGGAAAACCGTATGTTACTACCGGTCTTATAAGCTGTTTGTAGAGCAGCAGTTTGGTTTTTTTACTCAGTCCGTTCTGCTTCTTCATCAGCGGGTAGACTCGATGAAACGCGAATGCAGCCTTCCTGAGAACAGTGTTCAGGTGTGGGTTGAATTTGAATCGCTCGTTAAAGTTGACTCCAAGATATTTAATGTCGTTTGTGGTTGACAGCGCTGATCCATCAGGTAGTCTCAGTGTTACATTACGACAATTGGTGGCTGATCTACCTCTACTTCTTCCTCTAATTGGTCTTCTGATGCAGATTAGTTCTGATTTGGCAGTGTTGATTCGTATGCCCCATTTTTGGTAGTATTCGAAAAGTTTGCTGACATGGACTTCAACTCTTCGTGCTGCTATGGCGGGGGACATTGAGCTGCTATATGTGGCGGAGTCGTCGGCGAACAGGCAGCTATTGGTTGTGTTCTCGAGCCGAGGCTGGTCGGATGTGAAGATGTTGAAAAGTAGTGGACCCAATTTTGACCCTTGGGCTACACCGGCTCGGATGCTTTTTGTTTGGGAATGGCTGTCTTCTATTTGTACAAAAAAGGACCTGGAGTGAAGAAAGCTAAAAATTATTTTAATAAGTGGTAAAGGAAAACTTAGCTGTTTAAGTTTATGAATAAGTCCTTGAATCCACACCGAATCGAATGCCTTCTCCACATCTAGAAAGCATGCGACTGTGACTTGGTGGTTGTTGAGAGCCTTCGTGACATCATGGTGGAACTTCATTAATGGGTGCAACGTAGAATGTTTTTCCCGAAATCCAAATTGTATGTCCGGTATGATGTTGAGTTGGTTACACACATCTTTCACTCTCCGCAGGATGAGTTCCTCGAGTATTTTGCTCACACTACAAAGTAGCGATATAGGCCTATATCCTCTGACGTTGTTGGGGTCGCCTTTCTTCGGAATGGCTATTATTTTAGCGGTCTTCCATTTCCTAGGAAAGTAGCAGTTGTTGATGCAGTTGTTCATCACTATGGCTAGCAGGATCATTATTGACTGCGGCAGCTTTTTCAGGACGAAGTTGGATATTTTGTCCGGTCCAGTTGACTTCTTAGAGTGACTGTTCTGAATTATTTCAGCGATTTCCTCTGGTGTTGATAAGGTGTCATCATCCACGGGGTTGTCGGCTAGATTTGTGTCAGTGAACGCAGTAGTTGCTGTCGTCGATTCTTCGATGCTTCTGACTGTTGCATGGACTTCTGAGAGGAATACAGGATCGTTAGGAGGCGATGGGTTGAAGTTGCCTTCGAAGAATATAGCTAACGCTTCTGCCTTCTCATCAAGGGTGGTGGCGGTTCCAGGATTGGTGCCTAGTGTATCTGGCATTTTTAGACCTTTTCCGATGATTCGGTTAATTTTTTTAAAGGTATCGGGGCCGGGCTTAATGTCTTGCAACCTCTTTTGCATCTGAACATCGTTGTAGTGCTGTACTGCATTCTTGAACATGATGTTAGTGCAGTTTAGTTCACTCAGAACGGTCTGATAGTCACTGTTGACCGTGTTCCAACTGTACGTTTCCGCAAGAGCAACACGAATATTTATGCTTCTTCTTTGCACTAGGTAGAGAAAACCAATTGGAAAAGAAACAAGAGAACAGGGACAAGCGTCGTATACTATTTTATAAGATGAATTACGAAATTCCAATAGCATTTTATTGTGACTTTTTTCTGAATTTTGTGAATAGTGTTCTTTGAGAAAGTGAAGTGATGGCTCGTACTAAGCAAACTGCTCGTAAATCTACTGGTGGAAAAGCACCAAGGAAACAATTGGCAACCAAGGCAGCTCGCAAAAGTGCTCCAGCAACCGGAGGTGTAAAGAAACCACATCGTTATCGTCCTGGAACTGTTGCTCTTCGTGAAATTCGTCGTTATCAAAAGAGTACTGAATTGTTGATTCGCAAATTGCCTTTCCAACGTTTAGTTCGTGAGATTGCTCAGGATTTCAAAACTGATTTGCGTTTCCAGAGTTCAGCAGTGATGGCTCTTCAAGAAGCCAGTGAAGCATATTTGGTTGGTCTTTTTGAAGATACAAATTTGTGTGCCATTCATGCCAAGCGCGTCACAATTATGCCAAAAGACATCCAATTGGCCAGACGTATCCGTGGTGAACGTGCTTAAATAAGTACATTAAAAACAATTGCTCATCGGTCCTTTTCAGGACCACAAAAAAATCTCAAAGGGATCTTTTATAATTTCAATTAAATTTTATGGAATATACAATACCTATGTATTATTATGTATGTTTTTTTAGAACGCATTTTCTTTGATAAAAAAAAAAATATATGAAATGAGAACACAGCTGCTGAACAAAACTATTTTTCGCAAGTAGAAAGCAATGGAATATCAAATATGTACAGTAGGTAGGTACATAATTATTATGTTATGCTTCGACATGCTCATGATTATGTTTGTTTAAATATTGGAAGGATAAGTACAAAAAATAGGAATTATTAATACGATAAGAAAAGTATGAAATTGAGTATGTCAATTTCTTTAGAATATAGCGCATTTTATTATCAACACAGTTGAGTGTCATACAAGGTCCTGTATTACATGTCCGATGGCTTCGTTTGGTTTAATGAAAAATGTATTACCTTCTCCATTAAAATAATTTCAAAGTCATCTTTTCAAATTTCTGTCATAATTTTTAATTTTTATTTATAAAAATATAGCTATGTGTGCATATTAGGACTGACTTGGGTAGAAATTTTGAAAAGAGAAGAAAATAAAATTATAGAAAAATAAATCTTCGTCTCGCTATATGCGAGTACCTACGGCTACTAGGTTTACTTCTGAGAATTGTTTCATACGTACATATCTACTTTTATGTCAATTAAAGTTCTGATATTTTAAGTATTATTTACATAATTGATTATTTAAAACCTATGATACTAATACAATTAAATATTGTATTTTCAAAAGAAATGAAATAAATATACTCGTTTGAATAGAAATAAAAATCGTCCAGAGAAAGTAAATCCAGCGTTTCATTACCGAACTTTGTTTAATTTTATTTATGCTAAGAATAGTAATATTAGTTGGTCCTTTAACATTTATATCAATATGTAAACTATATATTTTATTAACACTCAAAATTCGCTATGAATGGAGAAACTTACGGAATTGTCTACTCCAGGTGGTAATGGCAGCAGCCATAATCCATCCGTAGTCTTCTCGACTATGGCCGGGGCACGGATTCTGGAGGCCCCAACATTCATACCCGAACCCATAAGCGACTCATGCGGCTCTATGTCCGATTCACTCGGCAGATTGAGCATGAGACACGCTGTGGCTCATGGCACTGCTACTGACGGTCAGGCTCGAGATACCGCCATGGTTGAACGGGCTCCTGAAGAGGCGGGCCTTGAGCTGCGCCTGTCTAAGGGACAGCGGAAGAAGAAAAGGAAGAAGCTGATGAATTTGCAGCGCAAAGATGCTTTATCGGCTGAAGGCGCTAGCACTTCTCTAAGCTCTTTGGTGGTGCCTGTGAAAAGGAACAGGTCGGTAGAGGTCTCACCAACTGAAACCAACCAACCCCTTGGATCGGGCACTGCCTCCTCTTCTGCTGACCCGAAAAGCAAGAGGAAGCGACCCAAGCTCGAAAAGAGAAAAAACCCCCCTCAAGTCTGTGTGTCTGCTCGTGCACGGTCTCCAAATGAAGCCGGGGCTACTACCAGCAATGGAAGTAGTACTGGCGGACGGAAACCGGACGTCGCGATCGCACCTACAGGCGAGAGCACCCCATGCTCTTCAATCGTTGGAGCTGCCCGTGCACTGGTAACGAATGCAGGTGCTGAAATCAACTCAGGTTGCAGTACCAGCGGACAGAACTTTGTCGTCGCGGATGGCTCTGACGGTCGGAGAGAATATTTTGAACGCAGAACAGCTGAGGTGCGAGATAAGAGGCCGTCTTATAAGGATGCCGCTGTCTCCTCTTTGGCAGTTCGTATAGGGAAAGCAGGCAATGACAATAGCATGAGCGATGCAGAGTGCAAACACTGCAAAGCCCATCTTTTGGAGCTTGCCACGGCAACAAATGCCTGTATCCAGGTTGAGGGATGTGAGTTCAAGGACGGAACCTTCATGGTGAAGACCTCCTCGCAGCAAACCTCGGAATGGGTCAGCAGTATGGTGCCGAAGATCCCTCCTCACGGGACCACAACTTTTGAGGTCTACAAACCACCCAAGCTCACGCGAGCTGTCTGCTGGATCCCTGGGAAACTAGAGAAATCGGCGGATGTGCTAAAGCGTTTGCACGCCCAGAATCCTGATCTTGACACAAAAGCCTGGATTGTCCGTTCTCACAGACAGAGTAAAAACCGTCACAACGAAGATGGTAGCTCTCTGGTTGTGGGCATAGACAGGGCTTCTGTTGAGATCATTAAGTCTAGGTACGACATGCGACCCTATCTGCATCTTGGCAGGATTCCTTTCCATTTCAATGCTAAGTAGTGCAAATAGTGGGCGAAACCCAGAGTTTACATCCATTTTGTTTACTCAGATTAATCTACAGCACTGCAAGGCTGCTACCGCTCTTCTAAGTAGGAGACTTGCTGTCAGTAGGACAAAAAACCGCATAACATCCATCCAGGAACCATGGGTGTGGAAAAATCGCATCTGTGGCCTGAGTGAATTGAGCGGTTCTCACCACGTTCTTTACGACAAACTGTCCGAGAGACCTAGGACATGTCTTGTTGTATCGAAATCCCTCACGGCAGTTAAAATCGAACGGTTCTGTGGCCAAGATTTGGTTGCTGCACATATCACTTACCATGCAAACGGCAACTGGGAAACCTTTGTTGTTGCATCGGCTTACTTTCCCTATGACTCTCTAACTCCTCCACCACCAAAGGCAGTTGTTGAGCTCATAGAGTACTGCGAGTCTAAAAAGATTGGTCTTATCCTATGTTGCGACGCTAATGCCCAAAACACTGTTTGGGGCAGCAGCAAATGTAATATACGTGGGGATCGTCTTCTGGACTTCATCCTCTCGTCTGACATCACCATCAACAATGTGGGTTGTCGACCTACATTTGTTACAGCCAGGAGACAGCAAGTAATTGATATTACTCTGTCCAACAGGCACTCCAAGTCTATCAAAAATTGGAGGGTATCGCCAGATAGCACTTTGTCAGATCATCGATACATCGAATTTCAAATCTACTGTGAAGTTTCGCCTTCGCAAGAGAGGAGAAATCCGAGAAAAACGAACTGGGCACGGTTTAGGGAGGAACTTGGCAACTCTGTTAAAGTTCCACTTAAATTAAGATCAATACAAAGGGTAGAGAGGTCTGCTCAGGAGCTGAACAGCGTCCTTATCCGTTGTTTTGAACAAGCGTGTCCGGTTACAAAAAACTCCTGTAGAAAACCGGTACCTTGGTGGAATACCGAACTACAGTGTATTCGTAGAGAAACCAGGAAGCTTCTAAATCGGTCTTTAAAAACCAACTTGGAGGAAGACTGGAATCTCTATCGATCGAAGCAAAAAGAATTTAAGAGACTTATTCGAAAATCGAAAAATGACTCTTATAGGAAATTTTGTGAGGAGGTCGAATCACTAAGTGCAACCAGTAGGCTTGTTAAAGTCCTCAAAAGGGACGGACCAAGCAAACTGGAATCGCTCCAAAAATCTGATGGCACCTACACTGAGACAAAGGCGGAGACTTTTAGTCTTCTGCTGGAGACTCACTTCCCGGGAAATCAGATCACTACGCGTTCTTCAGTGGTACCGGCAACGGTGGCCACTACGGAACTGACAAACTCCACGCGGCGTAGCTGGTATATTGCATCCAGAGTGGTGACTGATGACGCTATCAAATATGCAATTGCATCGTTTGACAGTTTCAAGTCACCTGGTCCGGATGGAATTTACCCGGCTATGCTGAAACAAGGTTTTAGTCAGCTGATGCCGACGTTGAAAAGAATTTTCACCGCTAGCTTGGCCTTGGCCTACATACCTTCCCTTTGGCGTATGGTTAAAGTCGTGTTCATACCAAAAATCGGTAAGACTGACTATACTCTCGCCAAAAGTTTCAGACCCATAAGTCTGTCTTCCTTCTTGCTGAAAAGCTTGGAGAGACTGGTTGAGCTGCACATGCGCAATGTTGCTCTTCGATTGCATCCTCTTTCTGAGACGCAACATGCTTATCAACGCGGAAAATCCTGTGAAACTGCGCTTCAGAACCTCGTTGGTAGGATCGAAAGTGCTCTAGATCGGAAGGAGTACGCGTTGGGTATTTTCGTCGATATTGAGGGTGCTTTTGATAATGCGACCTTTGATAGCATGTGTAATGCAGCCAGACATCACGGTATAGATGAAACGTTGGTGTTGTGGATTAAAGCAATGCTAATGCACAGAACGTTGATTGCCGAAGCGGATTGTGGCAAATGCGTCATGACAGGGGTAAACAGGGGCTGCCCTCAAGGTGGTGTTTTGTCTCCCCTCTTATGGTGCATGGTAGTAGACTCTCTGCTGACGACTCTCAATCTTCCTGGAACCTATACACAAGCATACGCGGACGATGTCGCCGTTCTGTCTGTCGGTTCAGACCTTGGGACTGTCTGCTCTCTGGCGCAGAGATCCTTGGGTTTGATCGATGATTGGTGCACAATGAATGGGCTTGCAGTGAACCCTCTTAAAACTACGGTTGTTCTCTTCACGAGAAGGAGGAATATCACTGGTCTGTCTCAACTTGTGCTAAAAGGTGTCACTATTCCGATTTCTGATGAAGTCAAATATCTGGGAGTAATCCTCGATAGAAAACTTCTTTGGTCCAAGCATGTTGAATCAAAAACCGATAAAGCGCTGTCGACTTTCTGGCAGTGCAAAGGCGCTTTTGGGAAGACATGGGGCTTATCTCCTAAAAGGGTCCTATGGATCTATACGGCAATGGTAAGACCACTTCTCTCATATGCATCGGTTGTGTGGTGGAACAGGCTTTCGCGGAAACGTGTTATGGCCTCTTTCGCCAAACTCCAAAGAACGGTTTGCCTTGGCTGCACAGGGGCCTTCCCCAGCACTCCGGGCTCTGCTCTAGATGCTATGATGAACCTCCCCCCCCTTGATATTTTTATCATGGGGTGTACGCTGAAAACCATCTCCCGGTTAAAGAGAGGTGGCTTTTGGTACCACGCGCATTGGAGTTTTGATGAACTTGTGCGAGAATTATCCTTTGACCCCTGTCTTATGGATATGCCGTCTGACGCAATGACACCAGAAATCCTACTGCGACAAAACTACCACGTCAACTTTCCTCAGGCAACTGAATGGCTTTTGCCAGACTCAGAGCCAGGGAAGGAATGCCATCGTGTTTTCACGGATGGCTCAAAAACCGGACAGGGGTCTGGTTCTGGAGTCTTCGTGGAAAGCGAGAACATTAGACTACACTACCCCTTGGGTAACCATGCGACTGTCTTCCAGGCGGAGATTTTCGCTATCCTTATGGCTATGCGCTATATTGTGACAAACAGGTGGAGGGCTAGAAGCATATGCGTTTGCAGTGATAGCCAAGCTGCTTTAAAAGCGCTGCTCAACCCTCTTACCTCGTCCAAGTTAGTGATCGAACTCAAGCTTTCTCTGAACTTGGTCGGTAGGCTAAACACGGTCAAACTTGTTTGGGTCCCAGGTCACACTGGTATCCAGGGAAACGAGATCGCTGATGAGCTGGCCAGGTTGGGTTCAGAAGAAGATTTCTTAGGACCTGAACCTGCGTTGGGTTTGCCTGCATCTGTGGTTAGGTCATCCATTGATACTTGGGTTTCTCGTGAACACGAGCGTCGTTGGCGTGACTGTGCTGGGTGTAGACAGACCAAACGACTGCGTCCGGACATCTGCAAGAGGTCCTCGTCTTTCCTTCTGTCTCTCAGGAGAATCGACTGCAGACTTCTTGTGGGCGTTCTTTCGGGCCACCAAGCTTTTGCCAAACATTTAAATGTGCTAGGCTTGAGCAACACCACCATCTGTCCTGCTTGTGGAGAGGATGACGATACAGCGGAGCACTTCCTCTGTAGTTGTCCTGCCTTTGCTCGCATCAGGTGGCGGATCTTTGGGGCTGACGTGGTGAGTGCCGAACATCTAAGCTCTTCATCACTGAAGCTCCTTCTCATCTTTCTTCGAAAGACGGGAAAACTAAGTACAGCAATGTAAGGTGTCTGTTTGGCAGTACAATGGACCAGTAGTTGTGTCTGAGTGCTCCATCGGATAGTAACAACCTCCGACAAAAGAAAAAAAAAAAAAAAAAAAAAAAAAAAAATATATTTTATGATAAATATTTATTTATCCCTTAAACTAATAGTTTTGTTTAAATAAATACGATTTTAAGCGCGTAGACTGAAAGAAATGCCTTCAACAAAGAGTTTAATATCTCTCTCCTGCTTTCGACGATGGGTAAATTTAAATAAAACTATTTAAAACAAGTACCTGTATATTATTGAAGTATCTTCTAATAATTATATTTTGATATATTTGTTTGAAACATATAAAATAATCATTTTTTTCAAAGAACTCATGGATACAAGACAGTAAAAGCGCTCAAATAAATTAAAATTTTGTGTACCTTCCCTCTCCTTGATTCTCATGGAGTTAAGCCGTGTAGAGTGGTTTTTAAAACGCATCATCAATACAAGTATTTTCTAGTGTTTTCGTGATTTTAAAAGTTAAAATTAAATAATCAAAATGGCTGATGCTGTCGTTGCTTCTCCTGCTGTAGTTTCAGCTGAAAAGAAACCGAAAAAGGCTGCTGCAAGCGGTTCAAAGAAACCAAAAACCGCTCCAACTCATCCTCCTACACAGCAAATGGTGGATGCTGCCATTAAAACCCTAAAGGAACGTGGTGGTTCATCGCTTTTGGCTATTAAAAAATACATCGCGGCTACATACAAGGTTGATGTACAAAAACTTGCTCCTTTCATCAAAAAATATTTAAAAAGTGCTGTGGTCAGTGGTAAATTAGTGCAAACCAAGGGAAAGGGTGCTGCTGGTTCATTCAAATTGTCTGCTTCAGCAAACAAAGAACCAAAAGCCAAATCTGCTGAGAAGAAAAAATCGTCTGTAAAGCCGAAAACTGCTGCAGCTGGTGAGAAAAAAGTGAAGAAGGCGTCGACAGGTGAGAAGAAAGTGAAAAAAACTGCCGCCGCTTCTAAGAAGACAGCCGAGAAGAAAAAAGTGGAAAAGTCAAAGGTAAAGGCTATCAAGAAAACAACATCAGTTAAGGCAAAACCAACAAAGCCGAAAGCTGCTGCCCCAAAAGCAAAAGTACCGAAGGCAAAAACTGCTGTTGCTAAACCAAAAAAAGTTGTTGCAGCAAAGAAGGCAAAAAAATAATTTCTTTGCACAATTCCGCAACAAGAAATTTAAAAACAAATCACAGTCCTTTTCAGGGCTACAAAATAATTCATTAATGAGATAATGCAATGGTGTTTAAATTTTGTAGTTTGTGTTGGTAAAAAAATATGATTATATCTCTCTCTCCAAGGTAATGGTACATATTACATTTACATACATAAAAAAAAACACATTTTCTTGCGTAGGTATTTACCTCCTTCCGAAACAGAATCGTATTTTGCTAAATTCATTGTTGAATAGAATTTTGTTTCTTTAAAATTCAGCCCAGGTTTGACAGAATATATTACATTATATGGCGACAGCGCAACTAATTATTGAAATAAGGTGTAATTTCTATATATACATATTTTTTTTCATTTTCAGATTTCCATGAAATTCTCATAAAATATTTTTTCTTTATCAGAAAATAGAATTTCCATTTGAGATCTATTTTTTCACAAGATAGCGATCCCAATACACAAATATTTTCACAGAAATTTCAAGTCAGCAAAATTGCTTATCACAGAAAAATATAATTTCCATAAATAAAAAAAAATGTTGGAAGAATAATTTCATCAATAGAATAATATGTAGTATATAAAATTGTGCTTCATTGTAGAATCTCTTAAGCGAACATTTTGAGGCCCTGAAAAGGGCCGTTGTATTTTGTATAGGTATAATGAAAAATCCAATTGGCGAGGGAAAATTACTTTGAGCTGGTATATTTGGTGACTGCTTTAGTTCCTTCACTAACAGCGTGCTTAGCGAGCTCACCAGGCAACAACAAACGGACTGCAGTTTGGATTTCCCTGCTAGTGATTGTCGAACGCTTGTTGTAATGAGCCAAACGAGATGCTTCAGCAGCGATTCTCTCGAAAATATCATTCACAAAACTGTTCATGATACTCATGGCCTTTGACGAAATTCCAGTATCAGGATGAACTTGTTTCAACACTTTGTAAATGTAGATTGCGTAGCTTTCCTTCCTCTTGCGCTTCTTCTTCTTATCGGTTTTGGTGATATTCTTCTGTGCCTTTCCGGCTTTCTTTGCTGCTTTTCCACTTGCTTTAGGCGGCATTTTATTACACTTTAATTTTCACTTCACTGTTCGCTGACAAAACGAGAACTGTGAAAAATTCCGATTTTACCCTCCCTTTTATTTCCCAATTGGACGATATATTCATCGGTACTCACACACAAAAACATTCACATGGTATACATGAAATTCAAGTATATATAGAAGCACACTACTTGGTGTTTCTCATCATCATCATTCTCTCGCCAGACACAGCAGTGAACGGTTGTGCGCGGAAAATTTTAAAATAATAAAAAGTCATTTTGCGTACCTGATCATACTGACAAAGTAAAAGTTTTCTTCAAAATATTACCTGTCAGTGTGATTAAGTGACCCAATAAAAAAAAAAAAAAAAAAAAGAGGGTTATAAATACCGCAAACAAAGGAAAATGCCAGGTAGACCACTGACACCTGAGTCAGCCCTCGCTGCCCTTGAATCACTTTTAAAGAGAATTAAGGACGACTTGGGACCTACCTATGGAGCAAGAGTGCGACAAATGCTAGAACAATTCTCGGAAGAAGTTCCGAGAACTGTAGAAGAAGAAGAAGAAGAGCCAGAGGACGAAGCCGATGTTTTCATGGATTCTGAGGAAAGCCAAGGATCTACCACTGAAACATCAGAAGACGAAGAGGACATCAACTCACCACCAGACAACGGCGAAATAAATCTTGCCAGCAACACCGAGGATGATGTCTCCGACAATTCAAGCCGTAGTTCGTCGCCCCTTCCTGGACAAAAGCGGGCCAGAAAGTCAACCAACTCATCGACCAAGAAGTCGAAAAGGGATCAGCAGGTTAAAGAGATATCCGCTGTAGCACCAGTATCAGAAGTCCAGCAACCGACACCAGTACCGGCACCGTCAATACACCAAACGACAACAATTACACCAGCAAGTAATCTGATATCATCAACACCACAAGCACAAACATCAACAGTGGCGCAGAAGAGGAAAAATGGAATGCCACCAATCATCTGCTTTTCCGGTAACATCGCCGAAATCAGCAGATATGCCAAAGGACAAAAAATAGACTATACCCTCAAGAATGTCAACACAACGAAGACGGTCATAAATGCTGCTAATCGGGAAGGTTTTGATGCCATCAAGAACTTCCTCAAGACAAGGAAAATACAGCACCACTCATTTACACCACGAGAAGACCGACGGACGTTATTGATGCTCAAAGGGATCCACTTCTCTTACAGCACTGGTGAAATTGAGGAGGAGCTCAAAGCCGAAGGAGTACCTGTTATAAAGGTTTCGGTCTTCAAATCGTCGAAAGCAAAAGGCAAGGCGTTTAACTGCTTCGTTGTAGAAGTCAACAAAGCATTTGACGTCACCGAAGTCTGTAGGAAGACACTCCTGCTAAATCAACGGGTGCACTGGGAACGCCTCAAGAACAACGACATTGTGCAGTGCAAGAATTGTCAGCGATTCGGACACGTCGCCACTAATTGCGGCATGGCATACGTTTGTGTCAAATGCAAGCTCAATCACCAACCAGGAGAATGCAAGCGAAAGGAGTCATCGGACACCGAAGTCTATTGCGCAAACTGCAAATCCACAGGTCATCCAGCGAGCTACAAGGGATGTCCGCAGTACAAACTTAAGCTGGCTGAAAAAGAGAAGCAGGTCACACTGAAGAAAGCGCAAAAGGAATTCGCAGCAAAATCTGCTTGCACATTGACAAAACCAGCCGTCAGTTTCGCCTCAATAGCCAGGATGGGCTTAACCCAAGTTCAACCACTGCCGAACCAACCAAAAACACCATCTAAGCAACCACAACCACCAACTATGAAGAAGCAACATCCTATTCGGAAGAACCAACCCAAGACCGGAAATGTGAACCTCGGGGAAGAAGTCCATCGAGTATTTGGTGCCGATCTATCCGCCATCATGAAGAAGGCTCGTAATGCCGTCCCTCCCAATTACTCCAGCATGAGTGAAGAGAATAAATCCGTGGCATTGGCCACTTTTATTTTCCAACTATGCAGTACATAAGGAAACTGCGTGTAATTGCATATAACGTTAATTCGTTATATAGCCTCAACAAAAGAACGGCTTTCCACCTCTTCATGAAGTCCAACAACCCAGATATTGCACTTATAAGTGAAACGATGCTGACCAGCCGGAACAAGATGGATCTTAAAGACTACCATTTCTTCAAGACTGATAAAGTGGAAGGCAAACGAGGAACAGGCATTTTCGTAAAAAAGACCATCAACAAGGAAAGGATCACACAATTCCCCATTCGTGGACTTACCTCATTCGAAGCTACTGGAATAGTCATCCGAACGAATCCATCCGAAACTCTGGCGGTCATCAGCATTTACAACAAGTGCAACGCTAACACTCCGAATATCCAACACGATCTGCAAATCTTGAGCGGACTCCTAACCCAACACACATTCGGGATGATCGGCGGAGACTTCAACGCAAGGCACCAAATGTGGGGCGATACAGTTGATAGCACCGAAGGCGTAGCAATTGTCAACTGGATGGAAGACAATTATGACAACCACTCCCTCGTTGTTGTATCCCAACCAAGACCGACCTTCCCCAGAACCCCATCTTTCCTGGACTTCTTCATGGTGACCTCTAACCTGGTAAACATCCTCCCAGAGATACAGAACTACGAGTGCAAAACTCTTACCAGCGACTCTGACCATGAAGCAGTGCAGCTGATTATTAGGCTTCATCAACCGATCTTTACGAACGAGCAACCAGGAGGTGACTACATAAACTTTAAGGAATTGGATATAGAGCTATTTCATAGAGAAGTCGAAAATAATATCACCCTACCCCCAGCGACAAGAAATCTCTCCAATGATGAGATAGACACAGCCGTTGAAGACCTTCAGAGTGCAGTAAACCGAGCACTCGATATGCAAAAGAGGCCTAAGACGTCGAAGGACAGATACAGCCATCTTCCAGTCTACATCCAGAACCTATACCACCACAGACAACGCTTAAGGAAACGACTCCAAAGAATACGCAACCGGGAATGGAACACGGTCAACAGTGACTATCAGACCGTTCTGAGTGAACTAAACTGCACTAACATCATGTTCAAGAATGCAGTACAGCACTACAATGATGTTCAGATGCAAAAGAGGTTGCAAGACATTAAGCCCGGCCCCGATACCTTTAAAAAAATTAACCGAATCATCGGAAAAGGTCTAAAAATGCCAGATACACTAGGCACCAATCCTGGAACCGCCACCACCCTTGATGAGAAGGCAGAAGCGTTAGCTATATTCTTCGAAGGCAACTTCAACCCATCGCCTCCTAACGATCCTGTATTCCTCTCAGAAGTCCATGCAACAGTCAGAAGCATCGAAGAATCGACGACAGCAACTACTGCGTTCACTGACACAAATCTAGCCGACAACCCCGTGGATGATGACACCTTATCAACACCAGAGGAAATCGCTGAAATAATTCAGAACAGTCACTCTAAGAAGTCAACTGGACCGGACAAAATATCCAACTTCGTCCTGAAAAAGCTGCCGCAGTCAATAATGATCCTGCTAGCTATAGTGATGAACAACTGCATCAACAACTGCTACTTTCCTAGGAAATGGAAGACCGCTAAAATAATAGCCATTCCGAAGAAAGGCGACCCCAACAACGTCAGAGGATATAGGCCTATATCGCTACTTTGTAGTGTGAGCAAAATACTCGAGGAACTCATCCTGCGGAGAGTGAAAGATGTGTGTAACCAACTCAACATCATACCGGACATACAATTTGGATTTCGGGAAAAACATTCTACGTTGCACCCATTAATGAAGTTCCACCATGATGTCACGAAGGCTCTCAACAACCACCAAGTCACAGTCGCATGCTTTCTAGATGTGGAGAAGGCATTCGATTCGGTGTGGATTCAAGGACTTATTCATAAACTTAAACAGCTAAGTTTTCCTTTACCACTTATTAAAATAATTTTTAGCTTTCTTCACTCCAGGTCCTTTTTTGTACAAATAGAAGACAGCCATTCCCAAACAAAAAGCATCAGAGCCGGTGTAGCCCAAGGGTCAAAATTGGGTCCACTACTTTTCAACATCTTCACATCCGACCAGCCTCGGCTCGAGAACACAACCAATAGCTGCCTGTTCGCCGACGACTCCGCCACATATAGCAGCTCAATGTCCCCAGCCATAGCAGCACGAAGAGTTGAAGTCCATGTCAGCAAACTTTTCGAATACTACCAAAAATGGGGCATACGAATCAACACTGCCAAATCAGAACTAATCTGCATCAGAAGACCAATTAGAGGAAGAAGTAGAGGTAGATCAGCCACCAATTGTCGTAATGTAACGCTGAGACTACCTGATGGATCAGCGCTATCAACCACAAACGACATTAAATATCTTGGAGTCAACTTTAACGAGCGATTCAAATTCAACCCACACCTGAACACTGTTCTCAGGAAGGCTGCATTCGCGTTTCATCGAGTCTACCCGCTGATGAAGAAGCAGAACGGACTGAGTAAAAAAACCAAACTGCTGCTCTACAAACAGCTTATAAGACCGGTAGTAACATACGGTTTTCCCATTTGGTACACTATTTCCAAGACGTACATGAAGAAGCTGGCCATTTTTGAGAGAAAACTCTTAAGGATCTGCACAGGACTACACTATGATCCAATTCGAAAGAAAAACGTCAGAAGTTCAAGACTCTACGAAGAAGCCAGGATCACCCCCCTGGAAAAGTACATGGTCACACTTTTCCAGAGAATACTCGGGAATGCATCCAACCATCCAAACCCTCTAGTCCGAAGGATTGCGGAGACCCAACACATCTCAGAGCATCGCTACCTCCATGTATTGGCTCTACTAAACGAGGACCTATTCCCAAGAGACACCGACAGGGCAAATATACCCTTCTACGATTTGACCGAGACATCCCACCATCGAGGATAATACCAAGATGAACAACCCTCTCTACCACCACAAGGACATCGACACCCGGATTTGAACACCCTGAGGTCAACCCTGACAACGATGCATACTACGAGTATGAATCTGAGAAAACAATTACAATTTATTTATGTAAATCTAATTATTTAAAAAAATCATTGTAAACCGTTGGGCCCCTGTTGTTGAGCCAACACACAAAATATTAATTATTCATCAGCACTTGTAAACTAGCCTTAAGTCAAATTGTATATATAAAAGTTCAATAAAAAAATTAATGTAAATAGTGTTTCTCATAATATTGTGAAAAGTGATTCAGTGAGGGTTTGTTCCGTATTAAAAATAAAAACAGTGAAAAATGTCTGGTCGTGGTAAAGGTGGCAAAGTGAAGGGAAAGGCAAAGTCCCGCTCAAATCGTGCTGGGCTACAGTTTCCAGTTGGACGTATTCATCGTCTGCTCCGAAAGGGCAACTATGCCGAACGTGTTGGCGCTGGTGCCCCAGTATATCTAGCAGCTGTTATGGAATATTTGGCTGCTGAAGTTCTTGAATTGGCGGGAAATGCTGCTCGTGACAACAAGAAGACCAGAATTATTCCTCGTCATTTGCAACTGGCCATCCGTAATGACGAAGAATTAAATAAATTACTTTCTGGTGTTACCATTGCTCAAGGAGGAGTACTTCCAAACATCCAAGCCGTTTTGTTGCCCAAGAAGACAGAAAAAAGCGCCTAAAATGCATTGACACCACCATCTACATGAAAAATAACAAACAAACCGTCCTTTTAAGGACGACAAAATATTTAAATTAAGACTATTTAATGTTTTCAATTTTTCTTCCTAAAAAAAAAGCATATCGAATCAACATAATTTCCAATTCCAATCATAATATATAAATCTTTGGCAAATGAATCTACCACGAATATTTTATGACGCAGAAAACCCACAATTCTTGGAAAAAAAAAAAACTATTTCATATCACCCCTCCAAGTTCCTTCGTCACATACATAGCAATAAAATCATAAGCAAAAAAGGAACAAAATTCTCAGGAAAAGGCAAATGAAGTAGATAGGTAGAAAATGTTCACACACTGCCGCACAAAAGTGGCGGGAAAATGCTATTTTTGCCGCCATTTCACAAGCCACGCCGTCTTTTTTTTCCTTCTCAGAATTTTATTTGAAAAGAAAAAAAAAAATTTAACTTTCACATTTATTCAGCAAACACAAATTAAAAATCGATTTAAAATCACTTTAGAGATTTATTTTGTGGTCCTGAAAAGGACCGATTGTTTGAGAAAATTATTATTTTCACATTATTTAACCGCCGAAACCATAAAGAGTGCGTCCTTGTCTCTTCAATGCATATACTACATCCATGGCAGTAACTGTCTTACGCTTAGCATGTTCAGTATATGTTACAGCATCACGAATAACATTTTCTAGGAACACTTTTAAAACACCACGTGTTTCTTCGTAAATTAAACCAGAAATACGTTTAACACCACCACGACGAGCCAAGCGGCGAATTGCTGGTTTGGTAATTCCTTGGATATTATCACGCAACACTTTACGATGACGCTTAGCGCCACCCTTTCCCAAGCCTTTTCCTCCTTTACCACGACCAGTCATTTTTTAAATTTTTTTGTATGAACACTGAACTGAACTAAAGTCACTATCAAATCAAACTGTACGTTTCCGCAAGAGCAACACGAATATTTATGCTTCTTCTTTGCACTAGGTAGAGAAAACCAATTGGAAAAGAAACAAGAGAACAGGGACAAGCGTCGTATACTATTTTATAAGATGAATTACGAAATTCCAATAGCATTTTATTGTGACTTTTTTCTGAATTTTGTGAATAGTGTTCTTTGAGAAAGTGAAGTGATGGCTCGTACTAAGCAAACTGCTCGTAAATCTACTGGTGGAAAAGCACCAAGGAAACAATTGGCAACCAAGGCAGCTCGCAAAAGTGCTCCAGCAACCGGAGGTGTAAAGAAACCACATCGTTATCGTCCTGGAACTGTTGCTCTTCGTGAAATTCGTCGTTATCAAAAGAGTACTGAATTGTTGATTCGCAAATTGCCTTTCCAACGTTTAGTTCGTGAGATTGCTCAGGATTTCAAAACTGATTTGCGTTTCCAGAGTTCAGCAGTGATGGCTCTTCAAGAAGCCAGTGAAGCATATTTGGTTGGTCTTTTTGAAGATACAAATTTGTGTGCCATTCATGCCAAGCGCGTCACAATTATGCCAAAAGACATCCAATTGGCCAGACGTATCCGTGGTGAACGTGCTTAAATAAGTACATTAAAAACAATTGCTCATCGGTCCTTTTCAGGACCACAAAAAAATCTCAAAGGGATCTTTTATAATTTCAATTAAATTTTATGGAATATACAATACCTATGTATTATTATGTATGTTTTTTTAGAACGCATTTTCTTTGATAAAAAAAAAAATATATGAAATGAGAACACAGCTGCTGAACAAAACTATTTTTCGCAAGTAGAAAGCAATGGAATATCAAATATGTACAGTAGGTAGGTACATAATTATTATGTTATGCTTCGACATGCTCATGATTATGTTTGTTTAAATATTGGAAGGATAAGTACAAAAAATAGGAATTATTAATACGATAAGAAAAGTATGAAATTGAGTATGTCAATTTCTTTAGAATATAGCGCATTTTATTATCAACACAGTTGAGTGTCATACAAGGTCCTGTATTACATGTCCGATGGCTTCGTTTGGTTTAATGAAAAATGTATTACCTTCTCCATTAAAATAATTTCAAAGTCATCTTTTCAAATTTCTGTCATAATTTTTAATTTTTATTTATAAAAATATAGCTATGTGTGCATATTAGGACTGACTTGGGTAGAAATTTTGAAAAGAGAAGAAAATAAAATTATAGAAAAATAAATCTTCGTCTCGCTATATGCGAGTACCTACGGCTACTAGGTTTACTTCTGAGAATTGTTTCATACGTACATATCTACTTTTATGTCAATTAAAGTTCTGATATTTTAAGTATTATTTACATAATTGATTATTTAAAACCTATGATACTAATACAATTAAATATTGTATTTTCAAAAGAAATGAAATAAATATACTCGTTTGAATAGAAATAAAAATCGTCCAGAGAAAGTAAATCCAGCGTTTCATTACCGAACTTTGTTTAATTTTATTTATGCTAAGAATAGTAATATTAGTTGGTCCTTTAACATTTATATCAATATGTAAACTATATATTTTATGATAAATATTTATTTATCCCTTAAACTAATAGTTTTGTTTAAATAAATACGATTTTAAGCGCGTAGACTGAAAGAAATGCCTTCAACAAAGAGTTTAATATCTCTCTCCTGCTTTCGACGATGGGTAAATTTAAATAAAACTATTTAAAACAAGTACCTGTATATTATTGAAGTATCTTCTAATAATTATATTTTGATATATTTGTTTGAAACATATAAAATAATCATTTTTTTCAAAGAACTCATGGATACAAGACAGTAAAAGCGCTCAAATAAATTAAAATTTTGTGTACCTTCCCTCTCCTTGATTCTCATGGAGTTAAGCCGTGTAGAGTGGTTTTTAAAACGCATCATCAATACAAGTATTTTCTAGTGTTTTCGTGATTTTAAAAGTTAAAATTAAATAATCAAAATGGCTGATGCTGTCGTTGCTTCTCCTGCTGTAGTTTCAGCTGAAAAGAAACCGAAAAAGGCTGCTGCAAGCGGTTCAAAGAAACCAAAAACCGCTCCTACACAGCAAATGGTGGATGCTGCCATTAAAACCCTAAAGGAACGTGGTGGTTCATCGCTTTTGGCTATTAAAAAATACATCGCGGCTACATACAAGGTTGATGTACAAAAACTTGCTCCTTTCATCAAAAAATATTTAAAAAGTGCTGTGGTCAGTGGTAAATTAGTGCAAACCAAGGGAAAGGGTGCTGCTGGTTCATTCAAATTGTCTGCTTCAGCAAACAAAGAACCAAAAGCCAAATCTGCTGAGAAGAAAAAATCGTCTGTAAAGCCGAAAACTGCTGCAGCTGGTGAGAAAAAAGTGAAGAAGGCGTCGACAGGTGAGAAGAAAGTGAAAAAAACTGCCGCCGCTTCTAAGAAGACAGCCGAGAAGAAAAAAGTGGAAAAGTCAAAGGTAAAGGCTATCAAGAAAACAACATCAGTTAAGGCAAAACCAACAAAGCCGAAAGCTGCTGCCCCAAAAGCAAAAGTACCGAAGGCAAAAACTGCTGTTGCTAAACCAAAAAAAGTTGTTGCAGCAAAGAAGGCAAAAAAATAATTTCTTTGCACAATTCCGCAACAAGAAATTTAAAAACAAATCACAGTCCTTTTCAGGGCTACAAAATAATTCATTAATGAGATAATGCAATGGTTTTTAAATTTTGTAGTTTGTGTTGGTAAAAAAATATGATTATATCTCTCTCTCCAAGGTAATGGTACATATTACATTTACATACATAAAAAAAAACACATTTTCTTGCGTAGGTATTTACCTCCTTCCGAAACAGAATCGTATTTTGCTAAATTCATTGTTGAATAGAATTTTGTTTCTTTAAAATTCAGCCCAGGTTTGACAGAATATATTACATTATATGGCGACAGCGCAACTAAGTATTGAAATAAGGTGTAATTTCTATATATACATATTTTTTTTTCATTTTCAGATTTCCATGAAATTCTCATAAAATATTTTTTCTTTATCAGAAAATAGAATTTCCATTTGAGATCTATTTTTTCACAAGATAGCGATCCCAATACACAAATATTTTCACAGAAATTTCAAGTCAGCAAAATTGCTTATCACAGAAAAATATAATTTCCATAAATAAAAAAAAATGTTGGAAGAATAATTTCATCAATAGAATAATATGTAGTATATAAAATTGTGCTTCATTGTAGAATCTCTTAAGCGAACATTTTGAGGCCCTGAAAAGGGCCGTTGTATTTTGTATAGGTATAATGAAAAATCCAATTGGCGAGGGAAAATTACTTTGAGCTGGTATATTTGGTGACTGCTTTAGTTCCTTCACTAACAGCGTGCTTAGCGAGCTCACCAGGCAACAACAAACGGACTGCAGTTTGGATTTCCCTGCTAGTGATTGTCGAACGCTTGTTGTAATGAGCCAAACGAGATGCTTCAGCAGCGATTCTCTCGAAAATATCATTCACAAAACTGTTCATGATACTCATGGCCTTTGACGAAATTCCAGTATCAGGATGAACTTGTTTCAACACTTTGTAAATGTAGATTGCGTAGCTTTCCTTCCTCTTGCGCTTCTTCTTCTTATCGGTTTTGGTGATATTCTTCTGTGCCTTTCCGGCTTTCTTTGCTGCTTTTCCACTTGCTTTAGGCGGCATTTTATTACACTTTAATTTTCACTTCACTGTTCGCTGACAAAACGAGAACTGTGAAAAATTCCGATTTTACCCTCCCTTTTATTTCCCAATTGGACGATATATTCATCGGTACTCACACACAAAAACATTCACATGGTATACATGAAATTCAAGTATATATAGAAGCACACTACTTGGTGTTTCTCATAATATTGTGAAAAGTGATTCAGTGAGGGTTTGTTCCGTATTAAAAATAAAAACAGTGAAAAATGTCTGGTCGTGGTAAAGGTGGCAAAGTGAAGGGAAAGGCAAAGTCCCGCTCAAATCGTGCTGGGCTACAGTTTCCAGTTGGACGTATTCATCGTCTGCTCCGAAAGGGCAACTATGCCGAACGTGTTGGCGCTGGTGCCCCAGTATATCTAGCAGCTGTTATGGAATATTTGGCTGCTGAAGTTCTTGAATTGGCGGGAAATGCTGCTCGTGACAACAAGAAGACCAGAATTATTCCTCGTCATTTGCAACTGGCCATCCGTAATGACGAAGAATTAAATAAATTACTTTCTGGTGTTACCATTGCTCAAGGAGGAGTACTTCCAAACATCCAAGCCGTTTTGTTGCCCAAGAAGACAGAAAAAAGCGCCTAAAATGCATTGACACCACCATCTACATGAAAAATAACAAACAAACCGTCCTTTTAAGGACGACAAAATATTTAAATTAAGACTATTTAATGTTTTCAATTTTTCTTCCTAAAAAAAAAGCATATCGAATCAACATAATTTCCAATTCCAATCATAATATATAAATCTTTGGCAAATGAATCTACCACGAATATTTTATGACGCAGAAAACCCACAATTCTTGGAAAAAAAAAACTATTTCATATCACCCCTCCAAGTTCCTTCGTCACATACATAGCAATAAAATCATAAGCAAAAAAGGAACAAAATTCTCAGAAAAAGGCAAATGAAGTAGATAGGTAGAAAATGTTCACACACTGCCGCACAAAAGTGGCGGGAAAATGCTATTTTTGCCGCCATTTCACAAGCCACGCCGTCTTTTTTTTCCTTCTCAGAATTTTATTTGAAAAGAAAAAAAAAATTTAACTTTCACATTTATTCAGCAAACACAAATTAAAAATCGATTTAAAATCACTTTAGAGATTTATTTTGTGGTCCTGAAAAGGACCGATTGTTTGAGAAAATTATTATTTTCACATTATTTAACCGCCGAAACCATAAAGAGTGCGTCCTTGTCTCTTCAATGCATATACTACATCCATGGCAGTAACTGTCTTACGCTTAGCATGTTCAGTATATGTTACAGCATCACGAATAACATTTTCTAGGAACACTTTTAAAACACCACGTGTTTCTTCGTAAATTAAACCAGAAATACGTTTAACACCACCACGACGAGCCAAGCGGCGAATTGCTGGTTTGGTAATTCCTTGGATATTATCACGCAACACTTTACGATGACGCTTAGCGCCACCCTTTCCCAAGCCTTTTCCTCCTTTACCACGACCAGTCATTTTTTAAATTTTTTTGTATGAACACTGAACTGAACTAAAGTCACTATCAAATCAAACTGTACGTTTCCGCAAGAGCAACACGAATATTTATGCTTCTTCTTTGCACTAGGTAGAGAAAACCAATTGGAAAAGAAACAAGAGAACAGGGACAAGCGTCGTATACTATTTTATAAGATGAATTACGAAATTCCAATAGCATTTTATTGTGACTTTTTTCTGAATTTTGTGAATAGTGTTCTTTGAGAAAGTGAAGTGATGGCTCGTACTAAGCAAACTGCTCGTAAATCTACTGGTGGAAAAGCACCAAGGAAACAATTGGCAACCAAGGCAGCTCGCAAAAGTGCTCCAGCAACCGGAGGTGTAAAGAAACCACATCGTTATCGTCCTGGAACTGTTGCTCTTCGTGAAATTCGTCGTTATCAAAAGAGTACTGAATTGTTGATTCGCAAATTGCCTTTCCAACGTTTAGTTCGTGAGATTGCTCAGGATTTCAAAACTGATTTGCGTTTCCAGAGTTCAGCAGTGATGGCTCTTCAAGAAGCCAGTGAAGCATATTTGGTTGGTCTTTTTGAAGATACAAATTTGTGTGCCATTCATGCCAAGCGCGTCACAATTATGCCAAAAGACATCCAATTGGCCAGACGTATCCGTGGTGAACGTGCTTAAATAAGTACATTAAAAACAATTGCTCATCGGTCCTTTTCAGGACCACAAAAAAATCTCAAAGGGATCTTTTATAATTTCAATTAAATTTTATGGAATATACAATACCTATGTATTATTATGTATGTTTTTTTAGAACGCATTTTCTTTGATAAAAAAAAAAATATATGAAATGAGAACACAGCTGCTGAACAAAACTATTTTTCGCAAGTAGAAAGCAATGGAATATCAAATATGTACAGTAGGTAGGTACATAATTATTATGTTATGCTTCGACATGCTCATGATTATGTTTGTTTAAATATTGGAAGGATAAGTACAAAAAATAGGAATTATTAATACGATAAGAAAAGTATGAAATTGAGTATGTCAATTTCTTTAGAATATAGCGCATTTTATTATCAACACAGTTGAGTGTCATACAAGGTCCTGTATTACATGTCCGATGGCTTCGTTTGGTTTAATGAAAAATGTATTACCTTCTCCATTAAAATAATTTCAAAGTCATCTTTTCAAATTTCTGTCATAATTTTAAATTTTTATTTATAAAAATATAGCTATGTGTGCATATTAGGACTGACTTGGGTAGAAATTTTGAAAAGAGAAGAAAATAAAATTATAGAAAAATAAATCTTCGTCTCGCTATATGCGAGTACCTACGGCTACTAGGTTTACTTCTGAGAATTGTTTCATACGTACATATCTACTTTTATGTCAATTAAAGTTCTGATATTTTAAGTATTATTTACATAATTGATTATTTAAAACCTATGATACTAATACAATTAAATATTGTATTTTCAAAAGAAATGAAATAAATATACTCGTTTGAATAGAAATAAAAATCGTCCAGAGAAAGTAAATCCAGCGTTTCATTACCGAACTTTGTTTAATTTTATTTATGCTAAGAATAGTAATATTAGTTGGTCCTTTAACATTTATATCAATATGTAAACTATATATTTTATGATAAATATTTATTTATCCCTTAAACTAATAGTTTTGTTTAAATAAATACGATTTTAAGCGCGTAGACTGAAAGAAATGCCTTCAACAAAGAGTTTAATATCTCTCTCCTGCTTTCGACGATGGGTAAATTTAAATAAAACTATTTAAAACAAGTACCTGTATATTATTGAAGTATCTTCTAATAATTATATTTTGATATATTTGTTTGAAACATATAAAATAATCATTTTTTTCAAAGAACTCATGGATACAAGACAGTAAAAGCGCTCAAATAAATTAAAATTTTGTGTACCTTCCCTCTCCTTGATTCTCATGGAGTTAAGCCGTGTAGAGTGGTTTTTAAAACGCATCATCAATACAAGTATTTTCTAGTGTTTTCGTGATTTTAAAAGTTAAAATTAAATAATCAAAATGGCTGATGCTGTCGTTGCTTCTCCTGCTGTAGTTTCAGCTGAAAAGAAACCGAAAAAGGCTGCTGCAAGCGGTTCAAAGAAACCAAAAACCGCTCCAACTCATCCTCCTACACAGCAAATGGTGGATGTGGATGCTGCCATTAAAACCCTAAAGGAACGTGGTGGTTCATCGCTTTTGGCTATTAAAAAATACATCGCGGCTACATACAAGGTTGATGTACAAAAACTTGCTCCTTTCATCAAAAAATATTTAAAAAGTGCTGTGGTCAGTGGTAAATTAGTGCAAACCAAGGGAAAGGGTGCTGCTGGTTCATTCACATTGTCTGCTTCAGCAAACAAAGAACCAAAAGCCAAATCTGCTGAGAAGAAAAAATCGTCTGTAAAGCCGAAAACTGCTGCAGCTGGTGAGAAAAAAGTGAAGAAGGCGTCGACAGGTGAGAAGAAAGTGAAAAAAACTGCCGCCGCTTCTAAGAAGACAGCCGAGAAGAAAAAAGTGGAAAAGTCAAAGGTAAAGGCTATCAAGAAAACAACATCAGTTAAGGCAAAACCAACAAAGCCGAAAGCTGCTGCCCCAAAAGCAAAAGTACCGAAGGCAAAAACTGCTGTTGCTAAACCAAAAAAAGTTGTTGCAGCAAAGAAGGCAAAAAAATAATTTCTTTGCACAATTCCGCAACAAGAAATTTAAAAACAAATCACAGTCCTTTTCAGGGCTACAAAATAATTCATTAATGAGATAATGCAATGGTTTTTAAATTTTGTAGTTTGTGTTGGTAAAAAAATATGATTATATCTCTCTCTCCAAGGTAATGGTACATATTACATTTACATACATAAAAAAAAACACATTTTCTTGCGTAGGTATTTACCTCCTTCCGAAACAGAATCGTATTTTGCTAAATTCATTGTTGAATAGAATTTTGTTTCTTTAAAATTCAGCCCAGGTTTGACAGAATATATTACATTATATGGCGACAGCGCAACTAAGTATTGAAATAAGGTGTAATTTCTATATATACATATTTTTTTTTCATTTTCAGATTTCCATGAAATTCTCATAAAATATTTTTTCTTTATCAGAAAATAGAATTTCCATTTGAGATCTATTTTTTCACAAGATAGCGATCCCAATACACAAATATTTTCACAGAAATTTCAAGTCAGCAAAATTGCTTATCACAGAAAAATATAATTTCCATAAATAAAAAAAATGTTGGAAGAATAATTTCATCAATAGAATAATATGTAGTATATAAAATTGTGCTTCATTGTAGAATCTCTTAAGCGAACATTTTGAGGCCCTGAAAAGGGCCGTTGTATTTTGTATAGGTATAATGAAAAATCCAATTGGCGAGGGAAAATTACTTTGAGCTGGTATATTTGGTGACTGCTTTAGTTCCTTCACTAACAGCGTGCTTAGCGAGCTCACCAGGCAACAACAAACGGACTGCAGTTTGGATTTCCCTGCTAGTGATTGTCGAACGCTTGTTGTAATGAGCCAAACGAGATGCTTCAGCAGCGATTCTCTCGAAAATATCATTCACAAAACTGTTCATGATACTCATGGCCTTTGACGAAATTCCAGTATCAGGATGAACTTGTTTCAACACTTTGTAAATGTAGATTGCGTAGCTTTCCTTCCTCTTGCGCTTCTTCTTCTTATCGGTTTTGGTGATATTCTTCTGTGCCTTTCCGGCTTTCTTTGCTGCTTTTCCACTTGCTTTAGGCGGCATTTTATTACACTTTAATTTTCACTTCACTGTTCGCTGACAAAACGAGAACTGTGAAAAATTCCGATTTTACCCTCCCTTTTATTTCCCAATTGGACGATATATTCATCGGTACTCACACACAAAAACATTCACATGGTATACATGAAATTCAAGTATATATAGAAGCACACTACTTGGTGTTTCTCATAATATTGTGAAAAGTGATTCAGTGAGGGTTTGTTCCGTATTAAAAATAAAAACAGTGAAAAATGTCTGGTCGTGGTAAAGGTGGCAAAGTGAAGGGAAAGGCAAAGTCCCGCTCAAATCGTGCTGGGCTACAGTTTCCAGTTGGACGTATTCATCGTCTGCTCCGAAAGGGCAACTATGCCGAACGTGTTGGCGCTGGTGCCCCAGTATATCTAGCAGCTGTTATGGAATATTTGGCTGCTGAAGTTCTTGAATTGGCGGGAAATGCTGCTCGTGACAACAAGAAGACCAGAATTATTCCTCGTCATTTGCAACTGGCCATCCGTAATGACGAAGAATTAAATAAATTACTTTCTGGTGTTACCATTGCTCAAGGAGGAGTACTTCCAAACATCCAAGCCGTTTTGTTGCCCAAGAAGACAGAAAAAAGCGCCTAAAATGCATTGACACCACCATCTACATGAAAAATAACAAACAAACCGTCCTTTTAAGGACGACAAAATATTTAAATTAAGACTATTTAATGTTTTCAATTTTTCTTCCTAAAAAAAAAGCATATCGAATCAACATAATTTCCAATTCCAATCATAATATATAAATCTTTGGCAAATGAATCTACCACGAATATTTTATGACGCAGAAAACCCACAATTCTTGGAAAAAAAAAACTATTTCATATCACCCCTCCAAGTTCCTTCGTCACATACATAGCAATAAAATCATAAGCAAAAAAGGAACAAAATTCTCAGAAAAAGGCAAATGAAGTAGATAGGTAGAAAATGTTCACACACTGCCGCACAAAAGTGGCGGGAAAATGCTATTTTTGCCGCCATTTCACAAGCCACGCCGTCTTTTTTTTCCTTCTCAGAATTTTATTTGAAAAGAAAAAAAAAATTTAACTTTCACATTTATTCAGCAAACACAAATTAAAAATCGATTTAAAATCACTTTAGAGATTTATTTTGTGGTCCTGAAAAGGACCGATTGTTTGAGAAAATTATTATTTTCACATTATTTAACCGCCGAAACCATAAAGAGTGCGTCCTTGTCTCTTCAATGCATATACTACATCCATGGCAGTAACTGTCTTACGCTTAGCATGTTCAGTATATGTTACAGCATCACGAATAACATTTTCTAGGAACACTTTTAAAACACCACGTGTTTCTTCGTAAATTAAACCAGAAATACGTTTAACACCACCACGACGAGCCAAGCGGCGAATTGCTGGTTTGGTAATTCCTTGGATATTATCACGCAACACTTTACGATGACGCTTAGCGCCACCCTTTCCCAAGCCTTTTCCTCCTTTACCACGACCAGTCATTTTTTAAATTTTTTTGTATGAACACTGAACTGAACTAAAGTCACTATCAAATCAAACTGTACGTTTCCGCAAGAGCAACACGAATATTTATGCTTCTTCTTTGCACTAGGTAGAGAAAACCAATTGGAAAAGAAACAAGAGAACAGGGACAAGCGTCGTATACTATTTTATAAGATGAATTACGAAATTCCAATAGCATTTTATTGTGACTTTTTTCTGAATTTTGTGAATAGTGTTCTTTGAGAAAGTGAAGTGATGGCTCGTACTAAGCAAACTGCTCGTAAATCTACTGGTGGAAAAGCACCAAGGAAACAATTGGCAACCAAGGCAGCTCGCAAAAGTGCTCCAGCAACCGGAGGTGTAAAGAAACCACATCGTTATCGTCCTGGAACTGTTGCTCTTCGTGAAATTCGTCGTTATCAAAAGAGTACTGAATTGTTGATTCGCAAATTGCCTTTCCAACGTTTAGTTCGTGAGATTGCTCAGGATTTCAAAACTGATTTGCGTTTCCAGAGTTCAGCAGTGATGGCTCTTCAAGAAGCCAGTGAAGCATATTTGGTTGGTCTTTTTGAAGATACAAATTTGTGTGCCATTCATGCCAAGCGCGTCACAATTATGCCAAAAGACATCCAATTGGCCAGACGTATCCGTGGTGAACGTGCTTAAATAAGTACATTAAAAACAATTGCTCATCGGTCCTTTTCAGGACCACAAAAAAATCTCAAAGGGATCTTTTATAATTTCAATTAAATTTTATGGTATATACAATACCTATGTATTATTATGTATGTTTTTTTAGAACGCTTTTTCTTTGATAAAAAAAAAAATATGAAATGAGAACACAGCTGCTGAACAAAACTATTTTTCGCAAGTAGAAAGCAATGGAATATCAAATATGTACAGTAGGTAGGTACATAATTATTATGTTATGCTTCGACATGCTCATGATTATGTTTGTTTAAATATTGGAAGGATAAGTACAAAAATAGGAATTATTAATACGATAAGAAAAGTATGAAATTGAGTATGTTAATTTCTTTAGAATATAGCGCATTTTATTATCAATACAGTTGAGTGTCATACAAGGTCCTGTATTACATGTCCGATGGCTTCGTTTGGTTTAATGAAAAATGTATTACCTTCTCCATTAAAATAATTTCAAAGTCATCTTTTCAAATTTCAGTCATAATTTTTAATTTTTATTTATAAAAATATAGCTATGTGTGGATATTAGGACTGACTTGGGTAGAAATTTTGAAAAGAGAAGAAAATAAAATTATAGAAAAACAAATCTTCGTCTCGCTATATGCGAGTACCTACGGCTACTAGGTTTACTTCTGAGAATTGTTTCATACGTACATATCTACTTTTATGTCAATTAAAGTTCTGATATTTTAAGTATTATTTACATAATTGATTATTTAAAACCTATGATACTAATACAATTAAATATTGTATTTTCAAAAGAAATGAAATAAATATACTCGTTTGAATAGAAATAAAAATCGTCCAGAGAAAGTAAATCCAGCGTTTCATTACCGAACTTTGTTTAATTTTATTTATGCTAAGAATAGTAATATTAGTTGGTCCTTTAACATTTATATCAATATGTAAACTATATATTTTATGATAAATATTTATTTATCCCTTAAACTAATAGTTTTGTTTAAATAAATACGATTTTAAGCGCGTAGACTGAAAGAAATGCCTTCAACAAAGAGTTTAATATCTCTCTCCTGCTTTCGACGATGGGTAAATTTAAATAAAACTATTTAAAACAAGTACCTGTATATTATTGAAGTATCTTCTAATAATTATATTTTGATATATTTGTTTGAAACATATAAAATAATCATTTTTTTCAAAGAACTCATGGATACAAGACAGTAAAAGCGCTCAAATAAATTAAAATTTTGTGTACCTTCCCTCTCCTTGATTCTCATGGAGTTAAGCCGTGTAGAGTGGTTTTTAAAACGCATCATCAATACAAGTATTTTCTAGTGTTTTCGTGATTTTAAAAGTTAAAATTAAATAATCAAAATGGCTGATGCTGTCGTTGCTTCTCCTGCTGTAGTTTCAGCTGAAAAGAAACCGAAAAAGGCTGCTGCAAGCGGTTCAAAGAAACCAAAAACCGCTCCAACTCATCCTCCTACACAGCAAATGGTGGATGCTGCCATTAAAACCCTAAAGGAACGTGGTGGTTCATCGCTTTTGGCTATTAAAAAATACATCGCGGCTACATACAAGGTTGATGTACAAAAACTTGCTCCTTTCATCAAAAAATATTTAAAAAGTGCTGTGGTCAGTGGTAAATTAGTGCAAACCAAGGGAAAGGGTGCTGCTGGTTCATTCAAATTGTCTGCTTCAGCAAACAAAGAACCAAAAGCCAAATCTGCTGAGAAGAAAAAATCGTCTGTAAAGCCGAAAACTGCTGCAGCTGGTGAGAAAAAAGTGAAGAAGGCGTCGACAGGTGAGAAGAAAGTGAAAAAAACTGCCGCCGCTTCTAAGAAGACAGCCGAGAAGAAAAAAGTGGAAAAGTCAAAGGTAAAGGCTATCAAGAAAACAACATCAGTTAAGGCAAAACCAACAAAGCCGAAAGCTGCTGCCCCAAAAGCAAAAGTACCGAAGGCAAAAACTGCTGTTGCTAAACCAAAAAAAGTTGTTGCAGCAAAGAAGGCAAAAAAATAATTTCTTTGCACAATTCCGCAACAAGAAATTTAAAAACAAATCACAGTCCTTTTCAGGGCTACAAAATAATTCATTAATGAGATAATGCAATGGTTTTTAAATTTTGTAGTTTGTGTTGGTAAAAAAATATGATTATATCTCTCTCTCCAAGGTAATGGTACATATTACATTTACATACATAAAAAAAAACACGTTTTCTTACGTAGGTATTTACCTCCTTCCGAAACAGAATCGTATTTTGCTAAATTCATTGTTGAATAGAATTTTGTTTCTTTAAAATTCAGCCCAGGTTTGACAGAATATATTACATTATATGGCGACAGCGCAACTAAGTATTGAAATAAGGTGTAATTCCTATATTTTTTTTTCATTTTCAGATTTCCATGAAATTCTCATAAAATATTTTTTCTTTATCAGAAAATAGAATTTCCATTTGTATTTTTTTTTTTCACAAGATAGCGATCCCAATACACAAATATTTTCACAGAAATTTCAAGTCAGCAAAATTGCTTATCACAGAAAAATATAATTTCCATAAATAAAAAAAAATGTTGGAAGAATAATTTCATCAATAGCATAATATGTAGTATATAAAATTGTGCTTCATTGTAGAATCTCTTAAGCGAACATTTTGAGGCCCTGAAAAGGGCCGTTGTATTTTGTATAGGTATAATGAAAAATCCAATTGGCGAGGGAAAATTACTTTGAGCTGGTGTATTTGGTGACTGCTTTAGTTCCTTCACTAACAGCGTGCTTAGCGAGCTCACCAGGCAACAACAAACGGACTGCAGTTTGGATTTCCCTGCTAGTGATTGTCGAACGCTTGTTGTAATGAGCCAAACGAGATGCTTCAGCAGCGATTCTCTCGAAAATATCATTCACAAAACTGTTCATGATACTCATGGCCTTTGACGAAATTCCAGTATCAGGATGAACTTGTTTCAACACTTTGTAAATGTAGATTGCGTAGCTTTCCTTCCTCTTGCGCTTCTTCTTCTTATCGGTTTTGGTGATATTCTTCTGTGCCTTTCCGGCTTTCTTTGCTGCTTTTCCACTTGCTTTAGGCGGCATTTTATTACACTTTAATTTTCACTTCACTGTTCGCTGACAAAACGAGAACTGTGAAAAATTCCGATTTTACCCTCCCTTTTATTTCCCAATTGGACGATATATTCATCGGTACTCACACACAAAAACATTCACATGGTATACATGAAATTCAAGTATATATAGAAGCACACTACTTGGTGTTTCTCATAATATTGTGAAAAGTGATTCAGTGAGGGTTTGTTCCGTATTAAAAATAAAAACAGTGAAAAATGTCTGGTCGTGGTAAAGGTGGCAAAGTGAAGGGAAAGGCAAAGTCCCGCTCAAATCGTGCTGGGCTACAGTTTCCAGTTGGACGTATTCATCGTCTGCTCCGAAAGGGCAACTATGCCGAACGTGTTGGCGCTGGTGCCCCAGTATATCTAGCAGCTGTTATGGAATATTTGGCTGCTGAAGTTCTTGAATTGGCGGGAAATGCTGCTCGTGACAACAAGAAGACCAGAATTATTCCTCGTCATTTGCAACTGGCCATCCGTAATGACGAAGAATTAAATAAATTACTTTCTGGTGTTACCATTGCTCAAGGAGGAGTACTTCCAAACATCCAAGCCGTTTTGTTGCCCAAGAAGACAGAAAAAAGCGCCTAAAATGCATTGACACCACCATCTACATGAAAAATAACAAACAAACCGTCCTTTTAAGGACGACAAAATATTTAAATTAAGACTATTTAATGTTTTCAATTTTTCTTCCTAAAAAAAAAGCATATCGAATCAACATAATTTCCAATTCCAATCATAATATATAAATCTTTGGCAAATGAATCTACCACGAATATTTTATGACGCAGAAAACCCACAATTCTTGGAAAAAAAAAAAACTATTTCATATCACCCCTCCAAGTTCCTTCGTCACATACATAGCAATAAAATCATAAGCAAAAAAGGAACAAAATTCTCAGGAAAAGGCAAATGAAGTAGATAGGTAGAAAATGTTCACACACTGCCGCACAAAAGTGGCGGGAAAATGCTATTTTTGCCGCCATTTCACAAGCCACGCCGTCTTTTTTTTCCTTCTCAGAATTTTATTTGAAAAGAAAAAAAAAAATTTAACTTTCACATTTATTCAGCAAACACAAATTAAAAATCGATTTAAAATCACTTTAGAGATTTATTTTGTGGTCCTGAAAAGGACCGATTGTTTGAGAAAATTATTATTTTCACATTATTTAACCGCCGAAACCATAAAGAGTGCGTCCTTGTCTCTTCAATGCATATACTACATCCATGGCAGTAACTGTCTTACGCTTAGCATGTTCAGTATATGTTACAGCATCACGAATAACATTTTCTAGGAACACTTTTAAAACACCACGTGTTTCTTCGTAAATTAAACCAGAAATACGTTTAACACCACCACGACGAGCCAAGCGGCGAATTGCTGGTTTGGTAATTCCTTGGATATTATCACGCAACACTTTACGATGACGCTTAGCGCCACCCTTTCCCAAGCCTTTTCCTCCTTTACCACGACCAGTCATTTTTTAAATTTTTTTGTATGAACACTGAACTGAACTAAAGTCACTATCAAATCAAACTGTACGTTTCCGCAAGAGCAACACGAATATTTATGCTTCTTCTTTGCACTAGGTAGAGAAAACCAATTGGAAAAGAAACAAGAGAACAGGGACAAGCGTCGTATACTATTTTATAAGATGAATTACGAAATTCCAATAGCATTTTATTGTGACTTTTTTCTGAATTTTGTGAATAGTGTTCTTTGAGAAAGTGAAGTGATGGCTCGTACTAAGCAAACTGCTCGTAAATCTACTGGTGGAAAAGCACCAAGGAAACAATTGGCAACCAAGGCAGCTCGCAAAAGTGCTCCAGCAACCGGAGGTGTAAAGAAACCACATCGTTATCGTCCTGGAACTGTTGCTCTTCGTGAAATTCGTCGTTATCAAAAGAGTACTGAATTGTTGATTCGCAAATTGCCTTTCCAACGTTTAGTTCGTGAGATTGCTCAGGATTTCAAAACTGATTTGCGTTTCCAGAGTTCAGCAGTGATGGCTCTTCAAGAAGCCAGTGAAGCATATTTGGTTGGTCTTTTTGAAGATACAAATTTGTGTGCCATTCATGCCAAGCGCGTCACAATTATGCCAAAAGACATCCAATTGGCCAGACGTATCCGTGGTGAACGTGCTTAAATAAGTACATTAAAAACAATTGCTCATCGGTCCTTTTCAGGACCACAAAAAAATCTCAAAGGGATCTTTTATAATTTCAATTAAATTTTATGGAATATACAATACCTATGTATTATTATGTATGTTTTTTTAGAACGCATTTTCTTTGATAAAAAAAAAAATATATGAAATGAGAACACAGCTGCTGAACAAAACTATTTTTCGCAAGTAGAAAGCAATGGAATATCAAATATGTACAGTAGGTAGGTACATAATTATTATGTTATGCTTCGACATGCTCATGATTATGTTTGTTTAAATATTGGAAGGATAAGTACAAAAAATAGGAATTATTAATACGATAAGAAAAGTATGAAATTGAGTATGTCAATTTCTTTAGAATATAGCGCATTTTATTATCAACACAGTTGAGTGTCATACAAGGTCCTGTATTACATGTCCGATGGCTTCGTTTGGTTTAATGAAAAATGTATTACCTTCTCCATTAAAATAATTTCAAAGTCATCTTTTCAAATTTCTGTCATAATTTTAAATTTTTATTTATAAAAATATAGCTATGTGTGCATATTAGGACTGACTTGGGTAGAAATTTTGAAAAGAGAAGAAAATAAAATTATAGAAAAATAAATCTTCGTCTCGCTATATGCGAGTACCTACGGCTACTAGGTTTACTTCTGAGAATTGTTTCATACGTACATATCTACTTTTATGTCAATTAAAGTTCTGATATTTTAAGTATTATTTACATAATTGATTATTTAAAACCTATGATACTAATACAATTAAATATTGTATTTTCAAAAGAAATGAAATAAATATACTCGTTTGAATAGAAATAAAAATCGTCCAGAGAAAGTAAATCCAGCGTTTCATTACCGAACTTTGTTTAATTTTATTTATGCTAAGAATAGTAATATTAGTTGGTCCTTTAACATTTATATCAATATGTAAACTATATATTTTATGATAAATATTTATTTATCCCTTAAACTAATAGTTTTGTTTAAATAAATACGATTTTAAGCGCGTAGACTGAAAGAAATGCCTTCAACAAAGAGTTTAATATCTCTCTCCTGCTTTCGACGATGGGTAAATTTAAATAAAACTATTTAAAACAAGTACCTGTATATTATTGAAGTATCTTCTAATAATTATATTTTGATATATTTGTTTGAAACATATAAAATAATCATTTTTTTCAAAGAACTCATGGATACAAGACAGTAAAAGCGCTCAAATAAATTAAAATTTTGTGTACCTTCCCTCTCCTTGATTCTCATGGAGTTAAGCCGTGTAGAGTGGTTTTTAAAACGCATCATCAATACAAGTATTTTCTAGTGTTTTCGTGATTTTAAAAGTTAAAATTAAATAATCAAAATGGCTGATGCTGTCGTTGCTTCTCCTGCTGTAGTTTCAGCTGAAAAGAAACCGAAAAAGGCTGCTGCAAGCGGTTCAAAGAAACCAAAAACCGCTCCAACTCATCCTCCTACACAGCAAATGGTGGATGTGGATGCTGCCATTAAAACCCTAAAGGAACGTGGTGGTTCATCGCTTTTGGCTATTAAAAAATACATCGCGGCTACATACAAGGTTGATGTACAAAAACTTGCTCCTTTCATCAAAAAATATTTAAAAAGTGCTGTGGTCAGTGGTAAATTAGTGCAAACCAAGGGAAAGGGTGCTGCTGGTTCATTCACATTGTCTGCTTCAGCAAACAAAGAACCAAAAGCCAAATCTGCTGAGAAGAAAAAATCGTCTGTAAAGCCGAAAACTGCTGCAGCTGGTGAGAAAAAAGTGAAGAAGGCGTCGACAGGTGAGAAGAAAGTGAAAAAAACTGCCGCCGCTTCTAAGAAGACAGCCGAGAAGAAAAAAGTGGAAAAGTCAAAGGTAAAGGCTATCAAGAAAACAACATCAGTTAAGGCAAAACCAACAAAGCCGAAAGCTGCTGCCCCAAAAGCAAAAGTACCGAAGGCAAAAACTGCTGTTGCTAAACCAAAAAAAGTTGTTGCAGCAAAGAAGGCAAAAAAATAATTTCTTTGCACAATTCCGCAACAAGAAATTTAAAAACAAATCACAGTCCTTTTCAGGGCTACAAAATAATTCATTAATGAGATAATGCAATGGTTTTTAAATTTTGTAGTTTGTGTTGGTAAAAAAATATGATTATATCTCTCTCTCCAAGGTAATGGTACATATTACATTTACATACATAAAAAAAAACACATTTTCTTGCGTAGGTATTTACCTCCTTCCGAAACAGAATCGTATTTTGCTAAATTCATTGTTGAATAGAATTTTGTTTCTTTAAAATTCAGCCCAGGTTTGACAGAATATATTACATTATATGGCGACAGCGCAACTAAGTATTGAAATAAGGTGTAATTTCTATATATACATATTTTTTTTTCATTTTCAGATTTCCATGAAATTCTCATAAAATATTTTTTCTTTATCAGAAAATAGAATTTCCATTTGAGATCTATTTTTTCACAAGATAGCGATCCCAATACACAAATATTTTCACAGAAATTTCAAGTCAGCAAAATTGCTTATCACAGAAAAATATAATTTCCATAAATAAAAAAAATGTTGGAAGAATAATTTCATCAATAGAATAATATGTAGTATATAAAATTGTGCTTCATTGTAGAATCTCTTAAGCGAACATTTTGAGGCCCTGAAAAGGGCCGTTGTATTTTGTATAGGTATAATGAAAAATCCAATTGGCGAGGGAAAATTACTTTGAGCTGGTATATTTGGTGACTGCTTTAGTTCCTTCACTAACAGCGTGCTTAGCGAGCTCACCAGGCAACAACAAACGGACTGCAGTTTGGATTTCCCTGCTAGTGATTGTCGAACGCTTGTTGTAATGAGCCAAACGAGATGCTTCAGCAGCGATTCTCTCGAAAATATCATTCACAAAACTGTTCATGATACTCATGGCCTTTGACGAAATTCCAGTATCAGGATGAACTTGTTTCAACACTTTGTAAATGTAGATTGCGTAGCTTTCCTTCCTCTTGCGCTTCTTCTTCTTATCGGTTTTGGTGATATTCTTCTGTGCCTTTCCGGCTTTCTTTGCTGCTTTTCCACTTGCTTTAGGCGGCATTTTATTACACTTTAATTTTCACTTCACTGTTCGCTGACAAAACGAGAACTGTGAAAAATTCCGATTTTACCCTCCCTTTTATTTCCCAATTGGACGATATATTCATCGGTACTCACACACAAAAACATTCACATGGTATACATGAAATTCAAGTATATATAGAAGCACACTACTTGGTGTTTCTCATAATATTGTGAAAAGTGATTCAGTGAGGGTTTGTTCCGTATTAAAAATAAAAACAGTGAAAAATGTCTGGTCGTGGTAAAGGTGGCAAAGTGAAGGGAAAGGCAAAGTCCCGCTCAAATCGTGCTGGGCTACAGTTTCCAGTTGGACGTATTCATCGTCTGCTCCGAAAGGGCAACTATGCCGAACGTGTTGGCGCTGGTGCCCCAGTATATCTAGCAGCTGTTATGGAATATTTGGCTGCTGAAGTTCTTGAATTGGCGGGAAATGCTGCTCGTGACAACAAGAAGACCAGAATTATTCCTCGTCATTTGCAACTGGCCATCCGTAATGACGAAGAATTAAATAAATTACTTTCTGGTGTTACCATTGCTCAAGGAGGAGTACTTCCAAACATCCAAGCCGTTTTGTTGCCCAAGAAGACAGAAAAAAGCGCCTAAAATGCATTGACACCACCATCTACATGAAAAATAACAAACAAACCGTCCTTTTAAGGACGACAAAATATTTAAATTAAGACTATTTAATGTTTTCAATTTTTCTTCCTAAAAAAAAAGCATATCGAATCAACATAATTTCCAATTCCAATCATAATATATAAATCTTTGGCAAATGAATCTACCACGAATATTTTATGACGCAGAAAACCCACAATTCTTGGAAAAAAAAAACTATTTCATATCACCCCTCCAAGTTCCTTCGTCACATACATAGCAATAAAATCATAAGCAAAAAAGGAACAAAATTCTCAGAAAAAGGCAAATGAAGTAGATAGGTAGAAAATGTTCACACACTGCCGCACAAAAGTGGCGGGAAAATGCTATTTTTGCCGCCATTTCACAAGCCACGCCGTCTTTTTTTTCCTTCTCAGAATTTTATTTGAAAAGAAAAAAAAAATTTAACTTTCACATTTATTCAGCAAACACAAATTAAAAATCGATTTAAAATCACTTTAGAGATTTATTTTGTGGTCCTGAAAAGGACCGATTGTTTGAGAAAATTATTATTTTCACATTATTTAACCGCCGAAACCATAAAGAGTGCGTCCTTGTCTCTTCAATGCATATACTACATCCATGGCAGTAACTGTCTTACGCTTAGCATGTTCAGTATATGTTACAGCATCACGAATAACATTTTCTAGGAACACTTTTAAAACACCACGTGTTTCTTCGTAAATTAAACCAGAAATACGTTTAACACCACCACGACGAGCCAAGCGGCGAATTGCTGGTTTGGTAATTCCTTGGATATTATCACGCAACACTTTACGATGACGCTTAGCGCCACCCTTTCCCAAGCCTTTTCCTCCTTTACCACGACCAGTCATTTTTTAAATTTTTTTGTATGAACACTGAACTGAACTAAAGTCACTATCAAATCAAACTGTACGTTTCCGCAAGAGCAACACGAATATTTATGCTTCTTCTTTGCACTAGGTAGAGAAAACCAATTGGAAAAGAAACAAGAGAACAGGGACAAGCGTCGTATACTATTTTATAAGATGAATTACGAAATTCCAATAGCATTTTATTGTGACTTTTTTCTGAATTTTGTGAATAGTGTTCTTTGAGAAAGTGAAGTGATGGCTCGTACTAAGCAAACTGCTCGTAAATCTACTGGTGGAAAAGCACCAAGGAAACAATTGGCAACCAAGGCAGCTCGCAAAAGTGCTCCAGCAACCGGAGGTGTAAAGAAACCACATCGTTATCGTCCTGGAACTGTTGCTCTTCGTGAAATTCGTCGTTATCAAAAGAGTACTGAATTGTTGATTCGCAAATTGCCTTTCCAACGTTTAGTTCGTGAGATTGCTCAGGATTTCAAAACTGATTTGCGTTTCCAGAGTTCAGCAGTGATGGCTCTTCAAGAAGCCAGTGAAGCATATTTGGTTGGTCTTTTTGAAGATACAAATTTGTGTGCCATTCATGCCAAGCGCGTCACAATTATGCCAAAAGACATCCAATTGGCCAGACGTATCCGTGGTGAACGTGCTTAAATAAGTACATTAAAAACAATTGCTCATCGGTCCTTTTCAGGACCACAAAAAAATCTCAAAGGGATCTTTTATAATTTCAATTAAATTTTATGGTATATACAATACCTATGTATTATTATGTATGTTTTTTTAGAACGCTTTTTCTTTGATAAAAAAAAAAATATGAAATGAGAACACAGCTGCTGAACAAAACTATTTTTCGCAAGTAGAAAGCAATGGAATATCAAATATGTACAGTAGGTAGGTACATAATTATTATGTTATGCTTCGACATGCTCATGATTATGTTTGTTTAAATATTGGAAGGATAAGTACAAAAATAGGAATTATTAATACGATAAGAAAAGTATGAAATTGAGTATGTTAATTTCTTTAGAATATAGCGCATTTTATTATCAATACAGTTGAGTGTCATACAAGGTCCTGTATTACATGTCCGATGGCTTCGTTTGGTTTAATGAAAAATGTATTACCTTCTCCATTAAAATAATTTCAAAGTCATCTTTTCAAATTTCAGTCATAATTTTTAATTTTTATTTATAAAAATATAGCTATGTGTGGATATTAGGACTGACTTGGGTAGAAATTTTGAAAAGAGAAGAAAATAAAATTATAGAAAAACAAATCTTCGTCTCGCTATATGCGAGTACCTACGGCTACTAGGTTTACTTCTGAGAATTGTTTCATACGTACATATCTACTTTTATGTCAATTAAAGTTCTGATATTTTAAGTATTATTTACATAATTGATTATTTAAAACCTATGATACTAATACAATTAAATATTGTATTTTCAAAAGAAATGAAATAAATATACTCGTTTGAATAGAAATAAAAATCGTCCAGAGAAAGTAAATCCAGCGTTTCATTACCGAACTTTGTTTAATTTTATTTATGCTAAGAATAGTAATATTAGTTGGTCCTTTAACATTTATATCAATATGTAAACTATATATTTTATGATAAATATTTATTTATCCCTTAAACTAATAGTTTTGTTTAAATAAATACGATTTTAAGCGCGTAGACTGAAAGAAATGCCTTCAACAAAGAGTTTAATATCTCTCTCCTGCTTTCGACGATGGGTAAATTTAAATAAAACTATTTAAAACAAGTACCTGTATATTATTGAAGTATCTTCTAATAATTATATTTTGATATATTTGTTTGAAACATATAAAATAATCATTTTTTTCAAAGAACTCATGGATACAAGACAGTAAAAGCGCTCAAATAAATTAAAATTTTGTGTACCTTCCCTCTCCTTGATTCTCATGGAGTTAAGCCGTGTAGAGTGGTTTTTAAAACGCATCATCAATACAAGTATTTTCTAGTGTTTTCGTGATTTTAAAAGTTAAAATTAAATAATCAAAATGGCTGATGCTGTCGTTGCTTCTCCTGCTGTAGTTTCAGCTGAAAAGAAACCGAAAAAGGCTGCTGCAAGCGGTTCAAAGAAACCAAAAACCGCTCCAACTCATCCTCCTACACAGCAAATGGTGGATGCTGCCATTAAAACCCTAAAGGAACGTGGTGGTTCATCGCTTTTGGCTATTAAAAAATACATCGCGGCTACATACAAGGTTGATGTACAAAAACTTGCTCCTTTCATCAAAAAATATTTAAAAAGTGCTGTGGTCAGTGGTAAATTAGTGCAAACCAAGGGAAAGGGTGCTGCTGGTTCATTCAAATTGTCTGCTTCAGCAAACAAAGAACCAAAAGCCAAATCTGCTGAGAAGAAAAAATCGTCTGTAAAGCCGAAAACTGCTGCAGCTGGTGAGAAAAAAGTGAAGAAGGCGTCGACAGGTGAGAAGAAAGTGAAAAAAACTGCCGCCGCTTCTAAGAAGACAGCCGAGAAGAAAAAAGTGGAAAAGTCAAAGGTAAAGGCTATCAAGAAAACAACATCAGTTAAGGCAAAACCAACAAAGCCGAAAGCTGCTGCCCCAAAAGCAAAAGTACCGAAGGCAAAAACTGCTGTTGCTAAACCAAAAAAAGTTGTTGCAGCAAAGAAGGCAAAAAAATAATTTCTTTGCACAATTCCGCAACAAGAAATTTAAAAACAAATCACAGTCCTTTTCAGGGCTACAAAATAATTCATTAATGAGATAATGCAATGGTTTTTAAATTTTGTAGTTTGTGTTGGTAAAAAAATATGATTATATCTCTCTCTCCAAGGTAATGGTACATATTACATTTACATACATAAAAAAAAACACGTTTTCTTACGTAGGTATTTACCTCCTTCCGAAACAGAATCGTATTTTGCTAAATTCATTGTTGAATAGAATTTTGTTTCTTTAAAATTCAGCCCAGGTTTGACAGAATATATTACATTATATGGCGACAGCGCAACTAAGTATTGAAATAAGGTGTAATTCCTATATTTTTTTTTCATTTTCAGATTTCCATGAAATTCTCATAAAATATTTTTTCTTTATCAGAAAATAGAATTTCCATTTGTATTTTTTTTTTTCACAAGATAGCGATCCCAATACACAAATATTTTCACAGAAATTTCAAGTCAGCAAAATTGCTTATCACAGAAAAATATAATTTCCATAAATAAAAAAAAATGTTGGAAGAATAATTTCATCAATAGCATAATATGTAGTATATAAAATTGTGCTTCATTGTAGAATCTCTTAAGCGAACATTTTGAGGCCCTGAAAAGGGCCGTTGTATTTTGTATAGGTATAATGAAAAATCCAATTGGCGAGGGAAAATTACTTTGAGCTGGTGTATTTGGTGACTGCTTTAGTTCCTTCACTAACAGCGTGCTTAGCGAGCTCACCAGGCAACAACAAACGGACTGCAGTTTGGATTTCCCTGCTAGTGATTGTCGAACGCTTGTTGTAATGAGCCAAACGAGATGCTTCAGCAGCGATTCTCTCGAAAATATCATTCACAAAACTGTTCATGATACTCATGGCCTTTGACGAAATTCCAGTATCAGGATGAACTTGTTTCAACACTTTGTAAATGTAGATTGCGTAGCTTTCCTTCCTCTTGCGCTTCTTCTTCTTATCGGTTTTGGTGATATTCTTCTGTGCCTTTCCGGCTTTCTTTGCTGCTTTTCCACTTGCTTTAGGCGGCATTTTATTACACTTTAATTTTCACTTCACTGTTCGCTGACAAAACGAGAACTGTGAAAAATTCCGATTTTACCCTCCCTTTTATTTCCCAATTGGACGATATATTCATCGGTACTCACACACAAAAACATTCACATGGTATACATGAAATTCAAGTATATATAGAAGCACACTACTTGGTGTTTCTCATAATATTGTGAAAAGTGATTCAGTGAGGGTTTGTTCCGTATTAAAAATAAAAACAGTGAAAAATGTCTGGTCGTGGTAAAGGTGGCAAAGTGAAGGGAAAGGCAAAGTCCCGCTCAAATCGTGCTGGGCTACAGTTTCCAGTTGGACGTATTCATCGTCTGCTCCGAAAGGGCAACTATGCCGAACGTGTTGGCGCTGGTGCCCCAGTATATCTAGCAGCTGTTATGGAATATTTGGCTGCTGAAGTTCTTGAATTGGCGGGAAATGCTGCTCGTGACAACAAGAAGACCAGAATTATTCCTCGTCATTTGCAACTGGCCATCCGTAATGACGAAGAATTAAATAAATTACTTTCTGGTGTTACCATTGCTCAAGGAGGAGTACTTCCAAACATCCAAGCCGTTTTGTTGCCCAAGAAGACAGAAAAAAGCGCCTAAAATGCATTGACACCACCATCTACATGAAAAATAACAAACAAACCGTCCTTTTAAGGACGACAAAATATTTAAATTAAGACTATTTAATGTTTTCAATTTTTCTTCCTAAAAAAAAAGCATATCGAATCAACATAATTTCCAATTCCAATCATAATATATAAATCTTTGGCAAATGAATCTACCACGAATATTTTATGACGCAGAAAACCCACAATTCTTGGAAAAAAAAAAAACTATTTCATATCACCCCTCCAAGTTCCTTCGTCACATACATAGCAATAAAATCATAAGCAAAAAAGGAACAAAATTCTCAGGAAAAGGCAAATGAAGTAGATAGGTAGAAAATGTTCACACACTGCCGCACAAAAGTGGCGGGAAAATGCTATTTTTGCCGCCATTTCACAAGCCACGCCGTCTTTTTTTTCCTTCTCAGAATTTTATTTGAAAAGAAAAAAAAAAATTTAACTTTCACATTTATTCAGCAAACACAAATTAAAAATCGATTTAAAATCACTTTAGAGATTTATTTTGTGGTCCTGAAAAGGACCGATTGTTTGAGAAAATTATTATTTTCACATTATTTAACCGCCGAAACCATAAAGAGTGCGTCCTTGTCTCTTCAATGCATATACTACATCCATGGCAGTAACTGTCTTACGCTTAGCATGTTCAGTATATGTTACAGCATCACGAATAACATTTTCTAGGAACACTTTTAAAACACCACGTGTTTCTTCGTAAATTAAACCAGAAATACGTTTAACACCACCACGACGAGCCAAGCGGCGAATTGCTGGTTTGGTAATTCCTTGGATATTATCACGCAACACTTTACGATGACGCTTAGCGCCACCCTTTCCCAAGCCTTTTCCTCCTTTACCACGACCAGTCATTTTTTAAATTTTTTTGTATGAACACTGAACTGAACTAAAGTCACTATCAAATCAAACTGTACGTTTCCGCAAGAGCAACACGAATATTTATGCTTCTTCTTTGCACTAGGTAGAGAAAACCAATTGGAAAAGAAACAAGAGAACAGGGACAAGCGTCGTATACTATTTTATAAGATGAATTACGAAATTCCAATAGCATTTTATTGTGACTTTTTTCTGAATTTTGTGAATAGTGTTCTTTGAGAAAGTGAAGTGATGGCTCGTACTAAGCAAACTGCTCGTAAATCTACTGGTGGAAAAGCACCAAGGAAACAATTGGCAACCAAGGCAGCTCGCAAAAGTGCTCCAGCAACCGGAGGTGTAAAGAAACCACATCGTTATCGTCCTGGAACTGTTGCTCTTCGTGAAATTCGTCGTTATCAAAAGAGTACTGAATTGTTGATTCGCAAATTGCCTTTCCAACGTTTAGTTCGTGAGATTGCTCAGGATTTCAAAACTGATTTGCGTTTCCAGAGTTCAGCAGTGATGGCTCTTCAAGAAGCCAGTGAAGCATATTTGGTTGGTCTTTTTGAAGATACAAATTTGTGTGCCATTCATGCCAAGCGCGTCACAATTATGCCAAAAGACATCCAATTGGCCAGACGTATCCGTGGTGAACGTGCTTAAATAAGTACATTAAAAACAATTGCTCATCGGTCCTTTTCAGGACCACAAAAAAATCTCAAAGGGATCTTTTATAATTTCAATTAAATTTTATGGTATATACAATACCTATGTATTATTATGTATGTTTTTTTAGAACGCTTTTTCTTTGATAAAAAAAAAAATATGAAATGAGAACACAGCTGCTGAACAAAACTATTTTTCGCAAGTAGAAAGCAATGGAATATCAAATATGTACAGTAGGTAGGTACATAATTATTATGTTATGCTTCGACATGCTCATGATTATGTTTGTTTAAATATTGGAAGGATAAGTACAAAAATAGGAATTATTAATACGATAAGAAAAGTATGAAATTGAGTATGTTAATTTCTTTAGAATATAGCGCATTTTATTATCAATACAGTTGAGTGTCATACAAGGTCCTGTATTACATGTCCGATGGCTTCGTTTGGTTTAATGAAAAATGTATTACCTTCTCCATTAAAATAATTTCAAAGTCATCTTTTCAAATTTCTGTCATAATTTTTAATTTTTATTTATAAAAATATAGCTATGTGTGGATATTAGGACTGACTTGGGTAGAAATTTTGAAAAGAGAAGAAAATAAAATTATAGAAAAATAAATCTTCGTCTCGCTATATGCGAGTACCTACGGCTACTAGGTTTACTTCTGAGAATTGTTTCATACGTACATATCTACTTTTATGTCAATTAAAGTTCTGATATTTTAAGTATTATTTACATAATTGATTATTTAAAACCTATGATACTAATACAATTAAATATTGTATTTTCAAAAGAAATGAAATAAATATACTCGTTTGAATAGAAATAAAAATCGTCCAGAGAAAGTAAATCCAGCGTTTCATTACCGAACTTTGTTTAATTTTATTTATGCTAAGAATAGTAATATTAGTTGGTCCTTTAACATTTATATCAATATGTAAACTATATATTTTATGATAAATATTTATTTATCCCTTAAACTAATAGTTTTGTTTAAATAAATACGATTTTAAGCGCGTAGACTGAAAGAAATGCCTTCAACAAAGAGTTTAATATCTCTCTCCTGCTTTCGACGATGGGTAAATTTAAATAAAACTATTTAAAACAAGTACCTGTATATTATTGAAGTATCTTCTAATAATTATATTTTGATATATTTGTTTGAAACATATAAAATAATCATTTTTTTCAAAGAACTCATGGATACAAGACAGTAAAAGCGCTCAAATAAATTAAAATTTTGTGTACCTTCCCTCTCCTTGATTCTCATGGAGTTAAGCCGTGTAGAGTGGTTTTTAAAACGCATCATCAATACAAGTATTTTCTAGTGTTTTCGTGATTTTAAAAGTTAAAATTAAATAATCAAAATGGCTGATGCTGTCGTTGCTTCTCCTGCTGTAGTTTCAGCTGAAAAGAAACCGAAAAAGGCTGCTGCAAGCGGTTCAAAGAAACCAAAAACCGCTCCAACTCATCCTCCTACACAGCAAATGGTGGATGCTGCCATTAAAACCCTAAAGGAACGTGGTGGTTCATCGCTTTTGGCTATTAAAAAATACATCGCGGCTACATACAAGGTTGATGTACAAAAACTTGCTCCTTTCATCAAAAAATATTTAAAAAGTGCTGTGGTCAGTGGTAAATTAGTGCAAACCAAGGGAAAGGGTGCTGCTGGTTCATTCAAATTGTCTGCTTCAGCAAACAAAGAACCAAAAGCCAAATCTGCTGAGAAGAAAAAATCGTCTGTAAAGCCGAAAACTGCTGCAGCTGGTGAGAAAAAAGTGAAGAAGGCGTCGACAGGTGAGAAGAAAGTGAAAAAAACTGCCGCCGCTTCTAAGAAGACAGCCGAGAAGAAAAAAGTGGAAAAGTCAAAGGTAAAGGCTATCAAGAAAACAACATCAGTTAAGGCAAAACCAACAAAGCCGAAAGCTGCTGCCCCAAAAGCAAAAGTACCGAAGGCAAAAACTGCTGTTGCTAAACCAAAAAAAGTTGTTGCAGCAAAGAAGGCAAAAAAATAATTTCTTTGCACAATTCCGCAACAAGAAATTTAAAAACAAATCACAGTCCTTTTCAGGGCTACAAAATAATTCATTAATGAGATAATGCAATGGTTTTTAAATTTTGTAGTTTGTGTTGGTAAAAAAATATGATTATATCTCTCTCTCCAAGGTAATGGTACATATTACATTTACATACATAAAAAAAAACACGTTTTCTTACGTAGGTATTTACCTCCTTCCGAAACAGAATCGTATTTTGCTAAATTCATTGTTGAATAGAATTTTGTTTCTTTAAAATTCAGCCCAGGTTTGACAGAATATATTACATTATATGGCGACAGCGCAACTAAGTATTGAAATAAGGTGTAATTCCTATATTTTTTTTTCATTTTCAGATTTCCATGAAATTCTCATAAAATATTTTTTCTTTATCAGAAAATAGAATTTCCATTTGTATTTTTTTTTTTCACAAGATAGCGATCCCAATACACAAATATTTTCACAGAAATTTCAAGTCAGCAAAATTGCTTATCACAGAAAAATATAATTTCCATAAATAAAAAAAAATGTTGGAAGAATAATTTCATCAATAGCATAATATGTAGTATATAAAATTGTGCTTCATTGTAGAATCTCTTAAGCGAACATTTTGAGGCCCTGAAAAGGGCCGTTGTATTTTGTATAGGTACACTCCGTGCCACTTGATTAGGAACAGGCAGTTTTTTTGTTTTAATTTTACGATATTTTTTAAACCCTTTGCTATTCTGGGAAAATCCGATTGCAAAAGGAATGAGGGATATATTATGTTTGTATTGTAAAAAGAAAAATGGGATTAAGTTGATAAATGCAACTTTTATGACACTTTTCTCAAAGGGCTCATAAAATTGACCTGTTTTTTTCGTGTCACTTGATTAGGAACAGTAGCTAAATCTACCTGTTACCATGATTTAAATCAAATAAAAGGATACTTTGAGTATTAGGGAGCTTAGTTTAAGTAATAACTAACATACAATCAACAACTATGGGTAAAGGAAAGACATTAACCAAGGAGGAAATTGGCCAAATTCGAGCTTACCGGGAACAAGGACAATCCATCCGTTTCATAGCCAGAAACATTGGAAGAGGTTCCACTGTTGTACACAGATTTATTAAGGATCCGGAGAGGTATGGAAAAAACCGCAAAGGAAAAGTCAGCAAAGCAACAACACGTCAGGAAAGGCGGGCGATACTGAGAGCTGCTTCAAATTCAAATCTCTCCGTAAGTAAAATTAAGGCAGAAACTGGAGTTACAGCTAGCAGATCGACTGTTTATCGCGTGATAAAGCAGGCCGAGACAGGTGAGAAGAAAGTGAAAAAAACTGCCGCCGCTTCTAAGAAGACAGCCGAGAAGAAAAAAGTGGAAAGGTCAAAGGTAAAGGCTATCAAGAAAACAACATCAGTTAAGGCAAAACCAACAAAGCCGAAAGCTGCTGCCCCAAAAGCAAAAGTACCGAAGGCAAAAACTGCTGTTGCTAAACCAAAAAAAGTTGTTGCAGCAAAGAAGGCAAAAAAATAATTTCTTTGCACAATTCCGCAACAAGAAATTTAAAAACAAATCACAGTCCTTTTCAGGGCTACAAAATAATTCATTAATGAGATAAGGCAATGGTTTTTAAATTTTGTAGTTTGTGTTGGTAAAAAAATATGATTAAATCTCTCTCTCCAAGGTAATGGTACATATTACATTTACATACATAGAAAAAAACACGTTTTCTTGCGTAGGTATTTACCTCCTTCCGAAATAGAATCGTATTTTGCTAAATTCATTGTTGAATAGAATTTTGTTTCTTTAAAATTCAGGGTTGACAAAATATATTACATTATATAGCGACAGCGCAACTAGGTATTGAAATAAGGTGTAATTTTTTTTTCACAAGATAGCGATCCCAATACACAAATATTTTCACAGAAATTTCAAGTCAGCAAAATTGCTTATAACAGAAAAATATAATTTCCATAAGTAAAAAAAAAAAAATGTTGGAAGAATAATTTCATCAATAGCATTATGTGGTAGTATTCTTCTCTTGTTTTAATTCAACGCGTTTATCTGTCGAGCCTTTCATTCTTGAAAACTAACGTCGAATTTACCATCAAAATCCTTTGACGCTTCAACTTGGGAACATATTCGGAGGCTGGATCTGGCCGATTCAAACTTGAACGTCTTCAGTTCTATTGAACTCTTTTTTAGGCGCTGACAAGATGTGGTCTATTCTAAAGGCAGAGCGAATTGATGGACCACACGGCATACCAATAGCTCAAAATACCTCTTTTGGATTGGTCATTTCAGGAGAGCTGTTAATGTTTGACTCAAACATTACTGAATTTGAATTGTCTTCGTTTCACTCAGCTATTGATGTAGATGCTCTTTTACAGCGGTTTTGGGAATTTGGGTGAAGTTCCTCCCCACCAAAATCATCGCGTTTTCAATGATCCAGCTGAAGACCATTTTCAAAAGACCTTCTCTCGATCTTCCGATGGGAAATATGTCGTTGCTTTTCCATTCAAAACTCCCTCGCCAAGTTTCGGAGATACCCTGCAGTCGGCGGTTTCGCGTTTACATTCGATGGAACGTCGGTTTCGAAATAATCCCGAATTGCACCGACAGTACTCCAAATAAATCGAGCAGCAGCAAGCCGATGCGTAAGCGAAACCCAAGCAGTGGTGTTATTTAGGAGGTGTCATAGCAAAATGCATTGTTTACATTAATTGGCTCCACCCACAACTCGGCCAGCAAGATATGGACGTATATATGTATTGGTGATTGCTAAACTCGCTGATCAGCTGGTCAATAGACAATATGATGCTCGGGGCGGGAGCAGATCTGCAAACCAAAGTCAACGACCAGGAACTTAGTCAAGGACAACTGAAACCAAGTTTACGTACGGAAGTACAAAAATTATCAAACTCATTCCCATTTGTAAACCCAATAAAAATAAAACTCCCAGCATAACACCAAGTGTTGTTGTTTTAATCTTTCTTTGAATTTCGTCGGTGTTTTTTTTTGCGCAATTGTGCTAGGCCAACTGGCAGTTTGAAAATTTGAATTTGTGAATTCAATTAAAGTATAATTTTTGCTAGTGTCCTTGCGACAACAGTCCTACAAGACCTCATCCAAAACAAATCTTCTTGGTATCGGCTACAACGATATAGTAGCACATTGTCTACGATTTGCTCTAGACTGCCGCACCACCAAATCGGCTCGAGTTAATCGCTGTTTACAATATGCAGAAATCTCCACAGCTAGGATTGTCATCTTAAAGTTCGTCCAATCAATCTCTTTCGAAGATGACATCCGACACTTGCTAGCGAAAGGAAAACTTCCTTCGAAATCCAAACTTCTAAGGTACTCTGCATTTCTGGACAGTGATGGACTACTTCGTGTCGGTGGACGGATAAGACATGCAAACCTCTCGTTCAACATTAAGCATCCTTTAATTCTGCCGAAAACTAATATTGTCTCTTCCCTTATAATCGCAGAAATACACCAGCGCTACCTACATTCGAGGGGGGCCGGGATGTTTGAGACTAAGACCACAATCAATTATCAACAACCAACAATCAACATATACTTACTTATTTATTTCATTCATTTCGTTCGTTAATTTACTTTTGTTTTAAATTTGCTATCTGATTTATGATTTATTATATACGTTCTTCTTTGACTTGACTTGCCTTCAGTGTTATCAATCACTTCGATTTATGTATATTTCAAATTGCTATAATGTTCTCTTAAGACAACTCCTTAAGGACATAAATTACGAAGACAAGAAACCAACCACAATTCAGATCGACAACCAAAGTTCAATTCGTCTAGTTCGGAATCCGGAGTACCACAGAAGAACCAAACATATACATAGATGTGAGAGTACATTTCATTCGTGAGAGGTACGAAAATGGTGATATCGACGTATCTCATGTTCCATTTTCTGATCAATTGGCCGATATTTTGACGAAAGCCCTACCTCGACCACAATTTCAATATCTCTGCACGGAAATTGGATGTCTGTTTAAAAACAAGTTTTGCAAAAATAATAATATGACATCTGACAAGTTTTCATCTAGAGGGTATGTTCGGAAAAGATCTCAAACTTAACTAATTGACTGAATGCATCTAGATGATCTGTTAGTAAACTACACTATTTATGATAGTTATGTCCGTTATCTCTGTTCTTTTAAGATATAGCTATCTCTTGTGTTCTACCTTTTTTGTATCTCAACTGAATTGTAGGTTAGGTTAGGTTAGGTTAAAAAGGGGTATGAGATGTCTCATACAACACTAGGCACCATAAGGGCCCATCGCGATCCCTAGGGGGAACCAATTGCAGTGACCTACAATGGAAAAACACCTAAACACTTGCCCTTGAGAAAGCCCCAATTTCCCTGCAAAAACTAAGTAGTCCCTTGAAGTTGGTATTGTCTATCTCACCTAAATGTTGGAAGAAGTACCTGCCCAAAAATTTTCTTCTACTGCGACATATTGCCTCACATTCGCACAGTATATGTGTTATGTCCTCTACGGCTTGCAGGTCATTGCAGAATCTGCAAGTGTCCGAGTCTGCTAGCCCTAGTCTTTTAGCATGCTTACTAAGAAGACAGTGCCCTGATAGTATGCCGATCAGTGTCCTAAGCTGTTCCCTGCCTAGTTTGAGGATTTCCCTAGATCTTTTACGGTCGTATTGCGGCCAAAGTGCCTTAGATACTGCGTGGCCAGTGAGTACCTCCCACCTCCGGTCGGCTTCCTTATTTATTTTATTCCTAATATCGCTTTTTATGATACAAGGAGGTGGTTTAATATCCACATCTCCTCCGTCTTGCAATTCCCCGCCTATCCTCGCAAGCTCATCCGCTTGCTCATTTCCAGCTATACCGCAGTGTCCTGGTACCCAGCACAGTCTCACTCGGTTCTGACTGCATAATGCCTTAAGCATTGTGCGACAGGTCCTGACTAATTCAGAATTGATGTTAGTAGATTCCAGTGCCTTGAGTGCAGCCTGGCTATCGATGTAGATGGCTATATCCTTTCCAGATATAGATCTCATCCGCATTAGCTCTGCCGCTTTCAGAACAGCCAGAACTTCTGATTGGAAGACACTGCTTGTATCCGGTAGTCGTATAGACACTTTTAGATCTGGATCTAGGCAATAGATTCCAGCACCCGTTCCTTCCGCTGTTTTTGAGCCGTCCGTGTATACCGCTATTTCGCAGTGCTTAATTACTTTATCCCTTTGCCATTCATATCTTTCCGGGTATGACACTTCGTACGGAGTGTCGAAGTCGACCAAAGGGTGTATTTCATCAGTTTGCACCTGTACACCCGGGAGTAACTCCGCTAGTATTGTACAGTGTCCAAAACTGCCCTCTCTAAAGTAGCCCAAGGTTGTGAGCCGTAGCGCACTATTCCCCGCAAGTTGCTTTATGTGCAACTCAAGTGGCGTAAGGTGCAGAAAGGTGTCCAGCGCTGCCGTAGGGGTGCTGCGAAGTGCACCCGTTATTGCTACGCTGGACGCCCTCTGCACCGACGCTAGTTTGCCGATTGTTGTTTTCTTCTTTGTCGCCGTCCACCATACTAGTGCGCCATATGTAAGTATGGGTCTAACCACTACTGTATATAGCCAGTGCACCATAGCTGGTTTTAGGCCCCAAGTCCTGCCTACTATTTTCTTACAAATGAAAAGAGCGTTATACGCCCTTCTAATTCTTTCCTCTACATTTGCATTCCAGTTCAGTTTCCTGTCCAGAATAACCCCAAGATACTTTGCCTTGTCAGACAGAGGCAATTCTACTCCTTCCAGTTTAGGGAGGTTAAAGTGTGGTATCTTGTGCTTTCTGGTGAAGAGTACCAGTTCCGTTTTGGAGGGGTTGACGTTAAGTCCACAGCCCTTTGCCCATAAATTGACTTTTCTTAAGGCACTTTCCATAATCTCACTTAGAGTGTTTAAAAACTTTCCCTGAATGATAATAACTAGGTCATCAGCATATGCTGTGGCACTTATTCCCCCGGAGCTCAGTTTCTTTAAAATGTCATCCATAACAAGCACCCAAAGGAGAGGTGAAAGGACTCCCCCCTGTGGTGTTCCCCTGGTCACCGACATTCTAATGGAACTTTGTCCCAGGGAGCAGTTTATTTTCCTACTCGCAAGCATGTTGCAGACCCAAAAAACTATGCTGTGCTCAATGTTCATATTTGACATGGCACGCTTTATAGCCTTGCCCTCTACGTTATTAAAAGCACCCTCAATGTCCAGAAAAGCTGCAAGAGCAAACTCACCCAAGTGCAAGCTTCTTTCTATCTTCCCTACTACATTATGCAGAGCTGTTTCTACTGACTTTCCCTTCATGTATGCATGTTGCGATTCGCTTAAGAATCCTTTAATACATTTGCTCCTGATATGAACTTCTAATAGCCGCTCTAGGGTTTTTAGCATAAAAGATGACAGACTGATTGGTCTGAAATCCTTGGCTGCTGTATGTCCCTGCCTGCCAGCTTTGGGAATGAAAACCACCTTCACTTCCCGCCATGCTACTGGTATGTACCCTAATTTAAGACTTTGTCTTAGAATCTCCGTAATTTTTTGTATCGCCCTCTCAGGTGCTTTTTGCAGCATGATCGGCAAAATCCCATCTGGGCCAGAGGATTTATACGGTTTGAAGGACTGTAGAGCCCACCGCACTTTTTTCCTGTTTATGAGATCAACTATCTCCCCCCTCGTAAGAGGGTCACAGTTGATATCCGTACGACCTTGCAGCTCAGAATCCTCTGGGATAGTAGCCCCGGGAAAATGAGATTCCACCAGGGTTACCAGAACCTCCTGACTGCTTTCGGCCCAGTTACCGTCTTTCTTTTTGAGGTAGCTAGGCACACTTGCCTCTTTTGAGAGTATTTTGCGTAGTCTCGAAGCCTTATCTGTATCCGAGATTGATTCGCAGAAAAGTTTCCACGAAACTCGTTTGGATTTCCTGATTAAGTATTTGAATTGCCTTTTGCTTTCGGCATACTCATTCCATGTGGTATCATCCCTGACCAACTTTGCCCTATTGTAGAGTTTCCTTACTTCTTTTTGTTTCAGCCCTATCTCCCTATTCCACCATTTCGGCTGTACCCTTTTTGGTGTCAACTGAATTGTAGCATCCATAAAATTGTTCGCATAAGATACACGTTTTATTAACTAATTTTTATTTTATTCAATAAAGGTAGGTACTAATGCAAATTGTACCAATCGTTGCACATTAATACCAAGAAGCAACATCAACAAAGCTACTGAACCGTTTTTCATTTTTTTATACTAACTGATTACCCGGAAGGACCTAATCGACATTCGAATTAAAAAAAAAACTACGCATGTTATTATAGCATTTTATTTTAAGAAATAGTGAGTGACTACAAAGTGATTCTAATGGGTTGGGGTTGAAATACAGTATGGTCAAAATTCTGTTTTCAAAATGCTGTATTTCTAAATTCTGGTGTGCACTTTTTTACATTATCAAAACCATTTTTTTAAAATACAGAATAATAAATTATTGTTTTCTATTTTACTGTCTCCGGCGTGAATGTCAGCATAAATTTATGAAAAAAAATTGAGACGAATACCTCCAAATAAATATTTTTTATACCCGGTACCACACTGTGGTGAGGGTATATTCACTTTGGCATTCCATTTGTAACGCACATAAGGAGGCGTTGTAGGTATGACAAACTATATATATTGTTGATCAGCATCACTTTCTTAGTCGATCTAGCGATGTCCGTCTGTCTGTCCGTCTGTCCGTCTGTCCGTCTGTCCGTCCGCACGATTACGGCCGTAATTTAAGAGCTATCGACTTGAAATTTGGTACGTAAGCTTTTATCAACCAAACTGAGGCTAAGTTCGTAGATGAGCAAGATCGGATGAAAACTACTACTACCTCCCATACAAAAATATCGAATTTATATAGCTTTTTGATGTAAAAAATTAAATTTAAATAGCTACAATAAAGATAGCAAGTTTAAACTTTGCACATATTGTTTTAATAATATTTAACATTTTTTGACAAAAAATGAGCTTGGTCGAATAAAAACTACCCATACCTCCCATACAAATATATATTTTTTTAGTACTAAAATATATTTATTTTTTTATTTTTACAATAATACAGTACCGGGTATTTGAGCTTCGGCATAGTCGAAGATAATTGTCTTACTGGTTTTTGTTTGTGAATGGAATCTTAAAATGACTTTTTTCTTGTCTTTAATTTAATAATTTTAATGTAATACTATTTCGTCAATAATTGAATTATAATAACTTATTTCAAAATAACGTGAGAATAAAATAAACATCACTGAAGAATTGAGTTCATTCTTTTTTGTCCATAGCTGGTTTTATTTGCATCAATTTAGAATTTCTGTTTTCTTTCTGTTTACTGTTCATTCTATTTATTTGAAGTACATAATTAAGTTTACACTTAGACAACACGCGCACCGAAATGGTAGGCAGTGGCGTAGCGGTGGCATAGGAGTGGTGTGGCGATGGAATGGGGGCAATGTATGAACATGATTTAAGTGGTAAACAACATATTATATTGCCACGAATTCGTCAGCGCTTAAAATGTCGTACTTGTTAATTCTTGGTCGTTTCACATGTTTTTTTGTTTCCGGGTAAACAAAAATACACAGTTGAAATGCAAAAATCCACGTCGTCACTAGCCCCTTACATTTACATTAATTTTTTTATTGAACTTTTATATATACAATTTGACTTAAGGCTAGTTTACAAGTGCTGATGAATAATTAATATTTTGTGTGTTGGCTCAACAACAGGGGCCCAACGGTTTACAATGATTTTTTTTTTAAATAATTAGATTTACATAAATAAATTGTAATTGTTTTCTCAGATTCATACTCGTAGTATGCATCGTTGTCAGTGTTGACCTCAGGGTGTTCAAATCCGGGTGTCGATGTCCTTGTGGTGGTAGAGAGGGTTGTTCATCTTGGTATTATCCTCGATGGTGGGATGTCTCGGTCAAATCGTAGAAGGGTATAGTTGCCCTGTCGGTGTCTCTTGGGAATAGGTCCTCGTTTAGTAGAGCCAATACATGGAGGTAGCGATGCTCTGAGATGTGTTGGGTTTCCGCAATCCTTCGGACTAGAGGGTTTGGATGGTTGGATGCATTCCCGAGTATTCTCTGGAAAAGTGTGACCATGTACTTTTCCAGGGGGGTGATGCTGGCTTCTTCGTAGAGTCTTGAACTTCTGACGTTTTTCTTTCGAATTGGATCATAGTGTAGTCCTGTGCAGATCCTTAAGAGTTTTCTCTCAAAAATGGCCAGTTTCTTCATGTACGTCTTGGAAATAGTGTACCAAATGGGAAAACCGTATGTTACTACCGGTCTTATAAGCTGTTTGTAGAGCAGCAGTTTGGTTTTTTTACTCAGTCCGTTCTGCTTCTTCATCAGCGGGTAGACTCGATGAAACGCGAATGCAGCCTTTCTGAGAACAGTGTTCAGGTGTGGGTTGAATTTGAATCGCTCGTTAAAGTTGACTCCAAGATATTTAATGTCGTTTGTGGTTGACAGCGCTGATCCATCAGGTAGTCTCAGCGTTACATTACGACAATTGGTGGCTGATCTACCTCTACTTCTTCCTCTAATTGGTCTTCTGATGCAGATTAGTTCTGATTTGGCAGTGTTGATTCGTATGCCCCATTTTTGGTAGTATTCGAAAAGTTTGCTGACATGGACTTCAACTCTTCGTGCTGCTATGGCGGGGGACATTGAGCTGCTATATGTGGCGGAGTCGTCGGCGAACAGGCAGCTATTGGTTGTGTTCTCGAGCCGAGGCTGGTCGGATGTGAAGATGTTGAAAAGTAGTGGACCCAATTTTGACCCTTGGGCTACACCGGCTCGGATGCTTTTTGTTTGGGAATGGCTGTCCTCTATTTGTACAAAAAAGGACCTGGAGTGAAGAAAGCTAAAAATTATTTTAATAAGTGGTAAAGGAAAACTTAGCTGTTTAAGTTTATGAATAAGTCCTTGAATCCACACCGAATCGAATGCCTTCTCCACATCTAGAAAGCATGCGACTGTGACTTGGTGGTTGTTGAGAGCCTTCGTGACATCATGGTGGAACTTCATTAATGGGTGCAACGTAGAATGTTTTTCCCGAAATCCAAATTGTATGTCCGGTATGATGTTGAGTTGGTTACACACATCTTTCACTCTCCGCAGGATGAGTTCCTCGAGTATTTTGCTCACACTACAAAGTAGCGATATAGGCCTATATCCTCTGACGTTGTTGGGGTCGCCTTTCTTCGGAATGGCTATTATTTTAGCGGTCTTCCATTTCCTAGGAAAGTAGCAGTTGTTGATGCAGTTGTTCATCACTATAGCTAGCAGGATCATTATTGACTGCGGCAGCTTTTTCAGGACGAAGTTGGATATTTTGTCCGGTCCAGTTGACTTCTTAGAGTGACTGTTCTGAATTATTTCAGCGATTTCCTCTGGTGTTGATAAGGTGTCATCATCCACGGGGTTGTCGGCTAGATTTGTGTCAGTGAACGCAGTAGTTGCTGTCGTCGATTCTTCGATGCTTCTGACTGTTGCATGGACTTCTGAGAGGAATACAGGATCGTTAGGAGGCGATGGGTTGAAGTTGCCTTCGAAGAATATAGCTAACGCTTCTGCCTTCTCATCAAGGGTGGTGGCGGTTCCAGGATTGGTGCCTAGTGTATCTGGCATTTTTAGACCTTTTCCGATGATTCGGTTAATTTTTTTAAAGGTATCGGGGCCGGGCTTAATGTCTTGCAACCTCTTTTGCATCTGAACATCGTTGTAGTGCTGTACTGCATTCTTGAACATGATGTTAGTGCAGTTTAGTTCACTCAGAACGGTCTGATAGTCACTGTTGACCGTGTTCCATTCCCGGTTGCGTATTCTTTGGAGTCGTTTCCTTAAGCGTTGTCTGTGGTGGTAAAGGTTCTGGATGTAGACTGGAAGGTGGCTGTATCTGTCCTTCGACGTCTTAGGCCTCTTTTGCATATCGAGTGCTCGGTTTACTGCACTCTGAAGGTCTTCAACGGCTGTGTCTATCTCATCATTGGAGAGATTTCTTGTCGCTGGGGGTAGGGTGATATTATTTTCGACTTCTCTATGAAATAGCTCTATATAAATTTCCTTGAAGTTTATGTAGTCACCTCCTGGTTGCTCGTTCGTAAAGATCGGTTGATGAAGCCTAATAATCAGCTGCACTGCTTCATGGTCAGAGTCGCTGGTAAGAGTTTTGCACTCGTAGTTCTGTATCTCTGGGAGGATGTTTACCAGGTTAGAGGTCACCATGAAGAAGTCCAGGAAAGATGGGGTTCTGGGGAAGGTCGGTCTTGGTTGGGATACAACAACGAGGGAGTGGTTGTCATAATTGTCTTCCATCCAGTTGACAATTGCTACGCCTTCGGTGCTATCAACCGTATCTCCCCACATTTGGTGCCTTGCGTTGAAGTCTCCGCCGATCATCCCGAATGTGTGTTGGGTTAGGAGTCCGCTCAAGATTTGCAGATCGTGTTGGATATTCGGAGTGTTAGCGTTGCACTTGTTGTAAATGCTGATGACCGCCAGAGTTTCGGATGGATTCATTCGGATGACTATTCCAGTAGCTTCGAATGAGGTAAGTCCACGAATGGGGAATTGTGTGATCCTTTCCTTGTTGATGGTCTTTTTTACGAAAATGCCTGTTCCTCGTTTGCCTTCCACTTTATCAGTCTTGAAGAAATGGTAGTCTTTAAGATCCATCTTGTTCCGGCTGGTCAGCATCGTTTCACTTATAAGTGCAATATCTGGGTTGTTGGACTTCATGAAGAGGTGGAAAGCCGTTCTTTTGTTGAGGCTATATAACGAATTAACGTTATATGCAATTACACGCAGTTTCCTTATGTACTGCATAGTTGGAAAATAAAAGTGGCCAATGCCACGGATTTATTCTCTTCACTCATGCTGGAGTAATTGGGAGGGACGGCATTACGAGCCTTCTTCATGATGGCGGATAGATCGGCACCAAATACTCGATGGACTTCTTCCCCGAGGTTCACATCTCCGGTCTTGGGTTGGTTCTTCCGAATAGGATGTTGCTTCTTCATAGTTGGTGGTAGCTTAGATGGTGTTTTTGGTTGGTTCAGCAGTGGTTGAACTTGGGTTAAGCCCATCCTGGCTATTGAGGCGAAACTGACGGCTGGTTTTGTCAATGTGCAAGCAGATTTTGCTGCGAATTCCTTTTGCGCTTTCTTCAGTGTGACCTGCTTCTCTTTTTCAGCCAGCTTAAGTTTGTACTGCGGACATCCCTTGTAGCTCGCTGGATGACCTGTGGATTTGCAGTTTGCGCAATAGACTTCGGTGTCCGATGACTCCTTTCGCTTGCATTCTCCTGGTTGGTGATTGAGCTTGCATTTGACACAAACGTATGCCATGCCGCAATTAGTGGCGACGTGTCCGAATCGCTGACAATTCTTGCACTGCACAATGTCGTTGTTCTTGAGGCGTTCCCAGTGCACCCGTTGATTTAGCAGGAGTGTCTTCCTACAGACTTCGGTGACGTCAAATGCTTTGTTGACTTCTACAACGAAGCAGTTAAACGCCTTGCCTTTTGCTTTCGACGATTTGAAGACCGAAACCTTTATAACAGGTACTCCTTCGGCTTTGAGCTCCTCCTCAATTTCACCAGTGCTGTAAGAGAAGTGGATCCCTTTGAGCATCAATAACGTCCGTCGGTCTTCTCGTGGTGTAAATGAGTGGTGCTGTATTTTCCTTGTCTTGAGGAAGTTCTTGATGGCATCAAAACCTTCCCGATTAGCAGCATTTATGACCGTCTTAGTTGTGTTGACATTCTTGAGGGTATAGTCTATTTTTTGTCCTTTGGCATATCTGCTGATTTCGGCGATGTTACCGGAAAAGCAGATGATTGGTGGCATTCCATTTTTCTTCTTCTGCGCCACTGTTGATGTTTGTGCTTGTGGTGTTGATGATATCAGATTACTTGCTGGTGTAATTGTTGTCGTTTGGTGTATTGACGGTGCCGGTACTGGTGTCGGTTGCTGGACTTCTGATACTGGTGCTACAGCGGATATCTCTTTAACCTGCTGATCCCTTTTCGACTTCTTGGTCGATGAGTTGGTTGACTTTCTGGCCCGCTTTTGTCCAGGAAGGGGCGACGAACTACGGCTTGAATTGTCGGAGACATCATCCTCGGTGTTGCTGGCAAGATTTATTTCGCCGTTGTCTGGTGGTGAGTTGATGTCCTCTTCGTCTTCTGATGTTTCAGTGGTAGATCCTTGGCTTTCCTCAGAATCCATGAAAACATCGGCTTCGTCCTCTGGCTCTTCTTCTTCTTCTTCTACAGTTCTCGGAACTTCTTCCGAGAATTGTTCTAGCATTTGTCGCACTCTTGCTCCATAGGTAGGTCCCAAGTCGTCCTTAATTCTCTTTAAAAGTGATTCAAGGGCAGCGAGGGCTGACTCAGGTGTCAGTGGTCTACCTGGCATTTTCCTTTGTTTGCGGTATTTATGATCCCTCTTTTTTTTTTTTTTTTTTTATTGGGTCACTTAATCACACTGACAGGTAATATTTTGAAGAAAACTTTTACTTTGTCAGTATGATCAGGTACGCAAAATGACTTTTTATTATTTTAAAATTTTCCGCGCACAACCGTTCACTGCTGTGTCTGGCGAGAGAATGTCACTAGCCCCTACAGTAGTGAATTCGCTTTATACGTTGTCGTCGACTCAGGTGTGAATGGACCCTAAGACATCAGCGCAGCCAACTTACGCAGCGGAAAAGTAGTGCACTAAGAGGGGGGAAGATTTTTTTTTGGAGAGGAGAGACGCAATTGATTTTTAATGTACCTAACGAGACGAATTTTTATACCCGGTACCACACTGTGGTGAGGGTATATTCATTTGGCATTCCATTTGTAACGCACATAAGGAGGCGTTGTAGGTATGACAAACTATATATATTGTTGATCAGCATCACTTTCTTAGTCGATCTAGCGATGTCCGTCTGTCTGTCCGTCTGTCCGTCTGTCCGTCCGCACGATTACGGCCGTAATTTAAGAGCTATCGACTTGAAATTTGGTACGTAAGCTTTTATCAACCAAACTGAGGCTAAGTTCGAAGATGAGCAAGATCGGATGAAAACTACTACTACCTCCCATACAAAAATATCGGATTTATATAGCTTTTTGATGTAAAAAATTAAATTTAAATAGCTACAATAAAGATAGCAAGTTTAAACTTTGCACATATTGTTTTAATAATATTTAACATTTTTTGACAAAAAATGAGCTTGGTCGAATAAAAACTACCCATACCTCCCATACAAATATATATTTTTTTAGTACTAAAATATATTTATTTTTTTATTTTTACAATAATACAGTACCGGGTATTTGAGCTTCGGCATAGTAGAAAATAATTGTCTTACTGGTTTTTGTTTGTGAATGGAATCTTAAAATGACTTTTTTCTTGTCTTTAATTTAATAATTTTAATGTAATACTATTTCGTCAATAATTGAATTATAATAACTTATTTCAAAATAACTCTCCAAAGCAGCTCTAGGCAAGCTCCAGTTAGCACGATCTTTGGCTAACTGCCTCCAGTTGCGCACTCCAAGTTGGTTGAGGTCCCCTTCCACTTGTGCGCGCCACCTAAGGCGAGGTCTTCCTCTACTGCGTTGTCCCTCCGGGTTGGAATCGAGGACTCTTCGGGCCGGAGCGCTGGTGTTCATTTGCTCTACATGTCCTAGCCATCTTAGTCGACTGATACGCACTTTTCTGACAAGTTCGATGTCGCTGTACAGCTCGTAGAGTTCGCTGTTAAATCTCCTCCTCCAAAGCCCGTCAACGCAAACGGGACCGAAAATCACTCGAAGAACTTTGCGTTCGAAGCGACCAAGGAGATCTTCATCCGCTTTTGACAACGCCCATGATTCTGCGCCATAAAGCAGGACTGGGATGATGAGGGTCTTATATAGAGTCTCCTTAGTGTTTCTCGACAAGGCCTTACTAATCAATTGCCTTCTTAGGACAAAGTAACAGCGGTTGGCAAGTGTAATTCTTCGTTTGATTTCTGATGTGATGTCATTTTCAGAATTAATAGCGGAGCCGAGGTAGACAAAGTCCCGAACTACCTCAAAGTTATAGCTGTCTATCGTGACGTTCTGTCCGATTCGTCGATGTTGTGTGTCCCTTCTCGTTGACAGCATATATTTTGTTTTGCCCTCATTCACCACTAAACCCATTTTTGCCGCCTCTGTACTGATACTTGCAAACGCACCAGTGACAGCTCGCTGTGTTCTGCCAATGATGTCGATGTCGTCAGCGTATGCAAGTAGTTGCACGGACTTTTGGAAAATTGTGCCCCTGGTGTTGGCTTGCGAGTTTCGCACAATTTTCTTAAGAATAATGTTGAAAAAGTCACATGACAGCGCATCACCTTGTCTAAATCCTTTTTTGACATCAAAGGTCTCGGTGAGACTGTTTCCGACCTTTACGGAGCAGCGAGCGTTCTCCATCGTCATTCTGCACAATCTGACAAGTTTGGCAGGGATGCCAAAACTAGACATGGCTCTGTATAGCTCGTCTCTATAAATGCTGTCATATGCGGATTTAAAATCGATAAATAGGTGATGAGTACCGATTTGGACTTCTTGGGTTTTCTCCAGGATCTGCCGTAGTGTGAATATTTGGTCGGTTGTAGACTTACCGGGCCTAAAACCGCACTGATAGGGTCCAATCAGTTCGTTGACAAGTGGTTTCAGGCGTTCACACAGTACGGAAGACAGGATTTTGTAAGCGATGTTAAGGAGACTGATGCCTCTATAGTTGGCGCAGTTTAGAGGGTCTCCTTTCTTATGAATCGGGCAAACAATGCTGAGGCTCCATTCTTCAGGCATACTTTCCTCTGACCAAATTTTAGAAACGAGTTGGTGTATGCTCTCTACCAAGTCATCCCCCGCTGCCTTGAAAGCTCGGCCGATAAACCGTCCGGTCCTGCAGCTTTGTTGGACTTCAGCTTGGATATTGCTATCCTTACCTCATTTTGGTCAGGTGGACGGAAGTCTTGGCTTTCATCGCCCAGGTTGAATGGTTCATTCTGTCTGACAGCGGAATTATAGTGTCGTCTTCGCCGTTTAACAGTCTACAGAAATGGTTTTTCCATGTCCTCAGCACCGACTATGACTCTACTACAAGGTTTCCTTGTTCGTCTCTACAGGTCTCTGTTCGGGTCTTGTTCCCGTGACACGTTCTTTTTACCTTTTGGTAAGACTTCCGAACATTGTTCCTGGAGTAGCACCTCTCTATTTCCTCGATCGCGCGCTTCTCATGCTCTTTCTTTTTCCTCCGGAGAAGCCGGTGTTCTTCCCTCCTTTTTTGCTCGTAGAGCTCACGAGCTGCTCTCGTCCTTCTCTGCAGCGCCGCTTTGTAGGCCAGTTGCTTTGCTGCATGTGCTTGCCGGCACTCTTCATCAAACCAGGGGTTTCGCGGTGGTGGTCGGGTGAAACCTAGCACATCAGTTGCGGCTTTTCTGATGGCTTCTTGGCATCGATGCCACTGGTCTTCAGCACTTGATGCTGGCTGTACAGGAATTCTCGAGAGGTTGAGGGAGACGCGATCGGCAAAAGTTCTGGCGGTTTGTTGCGTTTGTAGCCGTTCAACGTTGAATCTTCTCACAGTATTTCCTCGTTGTTGTGCTGTCTGGGATATCCGCATACGTACCTTGGCTACAACAAGGTAGTGATCCGAGACTATGTTGTCCGCTCGGAAAGTTCGGACATCTAGAATACTGGAGGAGTGCCTTGCGTCGATCGCAACATGGTCAATTTGATTGACCGTTTGATGGTCTGGTGACCGCCATGTTCCTTTGTGAATGTTGAGGTGTGGAAACCGTGTGCTTGCTATAGTAGCATTACGTCCCGCAGCAAAGTCAATTAGCCTAAGTCCGTTTCCAGACGTGGTGTCGTGTAGGCTGTGCTTTCCGATTGTGCTACCAAAGATGTCCTCTCCTTTCCTATTTTGGCGTTAAAATCACCTAAGACGATTTTAACGTCGTATTTAGGACATTGCTCATATGTTTTGTCGAGGAGCTCATAGAAACATTCTTTGGTAGCATCGTCCTTATCTTCTGTGGGGGCGTGAGCGCATATTAGGCTGATGTTGGCGAATTTAGCCTTGATGCGGATAGTTGTAAGGCGCTCACTAACATGTCGAAAGCTCAAGACTTCTTGCCTAAGTCTGCCGCTTACAACAAATCCGCAGACGCTGCTTCTGTTCTCTGTAGCAATCACCGGTCCTGCATTTGGGATTAAACAAAAATCCCCACGATGTTCCGTCCTCAATGGAAGGGCTGCATCAGTGTTGATGCAGGGGCTCGCTCCCCAACCTCCGTGATGCCAGTGATATTTTAAAAGCCACTGGTCAACGCTTCCGCAACCCAAAAGTCACTTCTATTTTGGACATCCTTTGTCCTTGCGTTCAAATGTATACAGTAAACTGTATACGTTCGTGCGTTCAAAAGAATGTTAGGTAAAGAGAAGTTTGACTCCCATAATACTAGCAAAGCAAGCCAATTTCAACTCTTCATACACCTTTTTTGCTCTTGCACTGTTCAATCTCGTGAAGCTACAATAGAAGCAACACTAAATTTGGACAGTGCCACACTAGCCCCTACAATAAGATTTGATTAGTTTAAACTGAACCACTTCCAACTCGTCGCTACTGTCTTCTATCTTACGTTTTTGTTAAACTACGTAGACACCAAAGTCAAAGTAAATTTCAATTTATTTTAGATATTTTGTTCTCAATAATTTTTTAAAATGATATCAAACTTGCCGTTTGTTAGTTATGCAAACTCTTTTTTAAAGTATAAAATTGGACCATAAACAGCATTTCGGAAAACAGAATTTTGCAATTACAGCATTTTGGATATACAGCGATGATAACATTTTGAAATACAAAATTCTGAAATACAGAATTTTGTTCATACAGTATTTTCAAAAAAAAATAAATACATTTACAGAATTTTGTCGATACAGAATTTTGAAATGCAGAATTATGACCCGTTCCCGATTCTAATAACTTATACGTATACTATGAAAAACGTTAACGATGTAACGCAACTAACACAGGACATTGAACTACTTTGTTTGCATAAGTACAGCAAAAAGAGAATAAGCACTTCTCATTGTGAAAAAGAATGAATCCAAGTTGATTTTAAAGAATCCCATGCAAAGAAATACAGTCTCTTGAAAACCGCGTTGTGAGAATATAATAATATTCTGTTTAAACTCTCTGTCCTGGTCTATCCAATTGCATGAAAATAGAGCATATGGCAAATTGTTAAACTCTGTTTCAAAAACACTTCCAAAATAGCAGCTTGGAAATATTTCGAAAGCTACTAACATAAAATAAAACAAATAATAAATTACAGCAAACACGTTATCAGCAAAGAAGGCCAAGTACATAATGGTACAACAGATATTAAAACCGGTGCAAAGTATTCCAAAGAACATTCCCATCGAGATCACTTTATTTAGAACGTAGTATATCCTGAAAAAAAAAAAAAAAAAAAACAAGTTTTAGAAAACACTGTTTAATTTATATTTTTAGCATTTAAATTATGTATTTATTCATTTATTTAAGCTTTATTAACAAATAATTAATTATGTGCTAATAGTACAAATTTTACAGCGCTGGCTACCAGGGCCTTCGACTATTTCAGCATTTAAATTAAATAAGCATGTCGTAAACATAAAACAAATTTACTATTTTTCCTAATGAATAATTCCAGAGCGATGATCCTTATCACTTAGTTGCGTTTGAGTCGAAGACTCTTCACGCCGGCGCGCGCTTTAGAGTCCATTTGCTATGAATGTCCTAGCTCTTAGACGACTGATTCGCATTTTTTGGCCAGGCTTAAAAAACTGGATGGCGTATTTACTTTGCCATTACATTTTTGTAACTCCAAGAAGGAGTCACCGGAGACCCTATATCCGTCTGTCTGTTTGTCCGTCTGTCTGTCTGTTAAAAACACGATAGTGTCCACACGAATCGATCTAGCCCAATTAAATTTTGTTAGATCAATTTTTTTATAGTCGTAACGTTTGTAATGTGCTATGTTGTGTTGGTCAAGTAGTTCTGGTACGGTACACCCCATACAAAATCAATATTAGACCCATGTGACGTGTATTGTATATGTATACGTTAACTCTTATGCCTAACATTCTGCATGACATGTATGCAGTGGAGGGTTTCAAAGCATCGGCCAGACCGATGATAACATTTTAACTTGTTTTTAATTACCTTTTTATCTTTCTTGAGATAGCGTTTTGAAATTCCCTTCTATATAATATATCTAGAAAGGTACGGCTTAGGTGTATGCTTTTAGGAATTTTCTATCATTCATTCATTAGGTCGAATTATTTGTGTTTTCGTGGCTGGACTATGGAGACCGCTAATCATTCATTTTCAGGAGTGGTGTGCATACTGCATATAGTTGTTGACTGTACTCCTGTAAATCTATGTGAGCCATATGAAACTTCTCAGTATTGTAATTTCTGTAGCATAATGGCGTCCAAGCCCAAGTTATATTGAGCAAAACTTTTAATTGCCCAGACAATAGGCGAGCAAGTGTAAAGACGGGTATTTTGGTATTAGTTGTGAAAAGCATCGTTTCGGTTTTGCTCGGCCCTGGGCCTAGACCACACCATCTGGCCCAGGTGCTAACCTTCGACATATCAGTCTCTATAACTTCGAATTACACAGATAAACTTTCCTGACACCAGTATCATCATATCCTCGGCATATCCGACTACCTTAATTCTTTCTCTATCCAAACTATTGAGTATTTTGTTCATTACTATGAGCCATAGCAGTAGTGAAATGACACCTCTCTTTTTTTTCTTTTTTGTCGGGTTAGGAAACACTTCACTGGAGCACTCAGACGCAACTGATCCATTGTACTACCAGGAATCAAATCTAGTATTACCCATTTTACTTGAATTTCTTCGATTTTCGGAGATAGCCGAGAATGCACTTCAGTGATGAGGAGCTTACAGTATCAGCACTCATCACATCAGCGCCAAAAATCTGCCACTTGATCGAAGCAAAGGCAGGGCAAAAACAAAGGAAATGATCCAAAGTATCGTCGCCGTCGCCCTCTCCACAAGCGTCGCAGAAAGTGATGTCACATAAGCCTAGCACACTAAGATGCTTAGCAAAAGCGAAGTGCCCTGAAGCAGCCCATCAGCAGATTGAACTTTGTTCTGGTTACCAGCTCTTGGACTTCTTCTGATGGTGATTGTCGGTCATGTGCCATATACACGGACGACGTGATTAACAGCTTCGCTCCTCCCACATTCTCTAATATAACAGCTGTTAAATCAAACGAACTAAAATTTGGACATATAAAAGCTTTAATATGTTTTTTTAGCTAAAATGCAGGTTCTTAGCTTACCATGATTGTTCTTATTACGTATGCAGAATAGGTTCTAGTGTTTGTTGCTTAGGCCCTTGATGGTTTGGCCTTTTACCCATGGTTTTTGTACAATACTTTTGTCGATGATTTCCTCTCTGAGGAAAACCATCAGATTATCCGTAGTACACATAGAGTGCTTCAGATTAATCTGCACGACTGTCAGCATTGGTATTTTCGCAGGTTTGGTTGGTTTGGGTTTTTGATTGGGTCGTCTCGATCAACATGTCCTCCAGCAACTTGCTGGCATCGTCAACTTTCGTCGAAGTCGTCGGTCTGACCTGTCGATCGGAAGATTTTGACCTTGGAATGCCTGATGCCAAACCGAAGTTTGCAGCCGATCTTCTCGATCAGGGCCGCGCTGTCTTCTGTTATGAGCATCAGGAACGATAGAGTATTGTTGTGTGATTCCTCAGCCTTGATGAATTTTCAGTCATCCATGGGAACCGTCGGATTGTGTAGCTTGAGACAGTTGACGAGCTCTTCACTATCGATGGTCATGTTAGGGAGCCAGATGCGTACCCTTGGTCTTCTAGGAATCTCCCTGGCAAGGATCAACTTGAGTTTCAAGCCGTCCCACGCGTCGCGTATCTCGCGAACGCAACCAACTAGAAATTCCTTCGAAAAGGCATCTTCGCATTTGATCACCCTGTATACCCTCTTAAAACCTCGCTTGAGTCGAAGCAGGGGAGTGGTCCGCGTGCTTTTTTTTGCAATCCTATATACTATAGGCTTATTTAAACACACAAACAAAAACGCCTTACTGTGACTTGACATCACTATGTTAGTTGACATTTGACTTTTCAGCTGTTTTATTTCTGTCTTCACAAAAAAAAAATTGCAGAGTCAATTTAGTTTTTAAAATTAAAAGTGACGAGAACAAGTTAGCTATATGCATATTAAAATAGTTCACGAATGAGGAGAAATACATTTAGTTTCAGATGGTTTATTTATTGTTGGCAAGCTCTGCAGAAACAGCAAGTTCCAGCCGTAAGAGTGAATTGCAAGACGTAATGGATGTGCCTGCACTTTGAACGAATAATTCAGCATAATTCAAGTTCCAGCGGTGAATCAGTGGCATTGCACAACTCCTTACTTGCACTATAGCATTTCAGCAGCGCCAGTCTGGTCCCAGTGTCTCTTCCTAAATCCAAGGGGAACCTTGGTCGGATGGGCTCAGTAGTTTTCAACTAGCCTGGGACACTTTTGAACGGCAGTATTTGTAATTGATTTTGGAAGCTAATAAGCTACTACAAGCTTTGTAATTTTAAAATTTAATTTAACGTAAATTAAGGCGGCTCTCAGATTGAGGCAACAAGCAATAAGCAACTATAGTTACTATAGCAACTGCCAATAAACAATCAGCAACATTTTTCGTTCGAGCGATATTTATAGTTGCTTTGATGTGAGACCTCTAATTTAATTCAAAGTAAAATAATTGTGAGCGATAATTTTGCGTGTTTCCTATTGCTAGTTGCTTATTGAATGTTGCCTCAGTGTGAGAGCCGACTAACTCAATTTTTCCAATAAAAAAAACGACTTAACAGAAGCCAACTGAAATTCACAAAATATTTTACAAATGACTAAGGAAACTCTATAAAAACAAAAATGAGTTAGCTGTTCAGGAGTTTGGGTGTTCTCGATGTTCCCGGAGCGTTGATGGGTGGTGGTAGCTTAGCTTTTATTTCAATGCCACTTTAAGACCACTTTTGTTTTGTTCAAACCTGCCCCAATAGAATAGGTTAATTGACAAAAAATGTGGTTTCAAATGAAGTTGTGCCTTAAAGATATATGTATTTTAAACAAAAAGAAAAACTCGCCACAAAATGTTCACAAGAGAGCGACAAACTATTTACATATACGAACGAATATTCGCAAGTTTTGACAGTCCGTTCACATGAACATTTTTCTAGGTAGCAAGAGTTCGCGAATGAAGGTTAAGCTCGAACGAATGTTTTATTCGCTAGTTTGTTGAATGCAAATTAAATGATGTGGATTGCGAATAAGCTTTGACAATTCGCGGCAAGGGTGTTTTCGTTCGCGGCAAAAAATTCATTCATTCATTCATTCATTCATTTTCAATGGTCCGCTTGTCCATTAAGTGGGTCGCGGCAAAAAATTTAGAATTCGAAATATCGTTATATTTAAACTGTTTATAAACTTTTTTTCTTAATACTTTTTTGTGGGATAATTAATTATCCCTCTTTTGAAGTAATAAAACGTGAAATTTTCTGTTTATAAATGCATAAAAAGTTGATTGTTCCATTTCAAAAATTCATTTGTTCACTCCCATGTGAATGATTCTTTACAAATAGAAAAATTAAAATATTCAATTTCACGCTTCCAAGTACATATTACCTACCTACCAAGCATAAATTTTGTTTAATATGTACTTTTAAATATTTTTAAAATGTTGTCTTATTAGCAATGTTCAAAAGGCCTCACGATTAAAGGTGGCCCAGTCTTCCCTAATAATTTTGGTTGTCAAATTAATGTCATTTATGACACAATCGATAGCACTTTCGATAACATTTAAAGCAATAGTAGATTGGTAGCACAGTTTTTATCTGGGCTAAAGCATAAGCCCCGATGATTATCCGGGATAACGATTCGTATGGAAAACTTGCTAAGCCTATATAGGATTGCAAAAAAAAAATGTTGATGGTGCGTGTTCTGGTCTGTAGTGTACACTGTACAGCCGGGCAACCTTGCTCCTTTGAGAGTCGGACTTAACTACCTCTTGCGAGCGGTTACGTTTTGTGGCCTCCGTTTTGCGCGCTTGTAGTTGTGGTTGTGTTTGCGTTTCCTTGCGGAAGTTGACGTAATCGTCAGCAATGCGCTGATACTTTTCTTTATCGAAACCCCTTATCTTACTAGTTCCGGTTTATGGCGCCGAGTACTGGACGATAAGCAAGAAGAGAGAACTAATATTGGGCTCCTTCGAAAGAAAAATACTTCGGCGGATTTTTGATCCTTTGTGTGAGGAGGGCAAATAGATGAGAAGACACAACCGCGAACTCTACAATAAGCTGTACCAAGATGTGGTTGTAGTCTAAAAAGCCGACTACATGGCTCAGCCACATCGAGCCAATGGACAAGAACGCTCCAGCTAAGAGGATCTTCGAATCCCAGCCCCAGGTTTGTGAAGACAAGAAATACCAAACCCCCATTTCATAGTCCAAGCCATCGCGGATGCCATAGCGCTTGGTCTGGAAAACTAGAAGCAGCGAAACCCTTTTTAATCCGTCCCCTCAATTTGAATAATATTTCTTTATGTATTCGATTAAGCAAATAATAATAAATTTTGAATTTAATTAAGGCCACACTTTGGGCACTATAATCTTAACCATTATAGAACACTTGGGATAAGTTGTAAAAACTGTAGATATGTGTTAATACTATACCTAGCAAAAAACACTAAAACTGTGACATTAAATGTTGGTGGTTGGTTTGTTGTTATGGTTGGTTAATAAACGGATTATTGTTTTTAGTGTCTTTCCAGTTTTTACTCTTTAGTATGTTATACATATATGTATCTTGACAACACAGGAACAGCAAACTTTGGAGCTGGATTCCTGGATCGAGCCGTATCTGTAAGTATGTATTTCGAGACGCTGTTAAAGCCCCATAGGTTCGCTTTTAGCAAGAAGAGTAGGTACATATTTAAAAGAATAAATTAAAATAAAAATCAGTTTCCCGAATTTTATAGTTTGTCATTGGGCATTTGTAATCAACAATATTTAAATAAACATTAACTTATGTAACTTATGTTTGAGGCCTTAGATCGAATAAATTATATTTTTGTTCAATTAAAATATAATAATACCTACTCAATTAATTTTTTGTGGTCCTTTATACATGCTCTGAGTTCCTTATTATTTTCCTTACAACTCTTTCTGCGATCTGTACCCAATTTTGACATCCTTATACCGAGCAAACGCAAGTGTCCACTTAATGTAGCCAAGCATACCGGTGTATAGGTAGTACTACCATAATTTATAACGATCTGCATTGCGACTCCAATGAACTGATACATATTTGCTATCCAATAGTGAGTAAGAGATTTCCTCCAATCGAATGGCAGCCATGCCGGATACATCAACCGCTTTTGAGCACCCATAAAAGTGGTAAGTTCTGATGTAAACAATGAACCGGAGAATATAACCGCAACAACGTAAAACACTTTCTTGCAAGTCTGTACTACTTTTTGAAAGTATATCTTCTCATCATTCGTTTGCATACGTTCATCCAGAGATGCGAAGGTATTCTCGATGAACCATACGTTTTTTAGATTATACCAAAATATGACAAACTTGAGAGAACATACTATGTCAAGCAAATTAACAGCAAGGCTTTTAAAAATTTCATCCTTTGTTTTAGCTTGAAATAGGCCCAAAATCAAATGCAATGGGTATAAGAAAGTCACTCCGAAATTGAAAGCAAAACTCCAGGTAAAATACAGAATACGGTGCTCCTTGGGATAAATACAACCTCCAAACTTCCAAATCAATATATGAATTCGAAATAGGTCCTTACTGCTTTCAATTACCATTTTCCAAGTATAGTTGGAATATGAAATACAAGCGACTATATTGGTGACTTAAATCAAACTGACGGACGTTAACAACATGTAAAGAATAAAATCATATCATAATGTTGGCAGGATACCTAACCTAACCCAAATAGGAGCCTACACGTAGCTGCCAGATACAATTTTTTGCTACCTAAAATAAAATAAATAAATAGGTGGCGCAACAGGCGGGTGACACCCAAGGCCTAGCTTCTCGCAACCATTCGTTTTGTGTGAGTTTCTATTTTTGGGACGAATGGAAGGGACCTACAATTTTATGCCGAGTCCGAACGGCTGAATTGAGAAGCTTTTTCATGACAGTCATACTCTCGGATGTTTGTCAGACGTTCGCGAGAGGTGGCGCAGTAGAAAAAACTTTAAGATGTAATTTGGGTTTTTCCGGGGATCGAACCTGGGATCCCTCGCACAGTAGTCCAACACACTAACCACTGCGCTACTGCTACCTCCCAGGTAAAAAAGAACACCTATGGTTTACAGTTAATATTTTTAACAACAGATATTCATAAATTCTTATTAAAATACATTATTATGTACATTTTAGAGGTGTTATGTGTTGCGCTTCTGTATAATCAAATTAGTTAGTTGTAAGTTGAAAAGTTATTTCAGGGAAAACAAACAATCTTTTAGACTAGTTTGTAACAATAACTGTCACATTGGTAGGTATATAATATAAACCCACTTTTATGTATTGTATTGTCATTTTTTACTATATTTATTGGAGTCGTTTCTTTGACTGCTAGATGACGAGTGGAGTGTCAAACTCGACATAAGAACTAATATTAATTTCACCATTTGCATAAGAGCACAAGCACATCCTTTTTAGGGAAAAGGAAAGCGATTTACAACAATCGACAATCTAAGACAATCTAATCTACAATGATCTACGTCATTTAAAAGTAAATAACTCGACAAAATTCGAAATGAAATAAATTAAATGGTGGCCGAACAACTAAATTGAATCAAAGATGTCGTAAACAGTCAAGACAACAGATACCTTACTTTGAAACACAACGCACAAGCATGGTACTTTTTTTTAATACTCACTTTCAGAGAACGAGAAAACTTGTGCAATGTGCGTATTCGCATTTAAATGGCGGAAAATATGATCAAAGAAAATCAACTAGGTACATAAATAAAAAATGTGTATTTATGCATTAATAAAAAAAATAAATAGTTGGCGCAACAGGCGTGTAGCTGACACCCAAGGCCTAGCTTCTCACAACCATACGTTTTGTGTGAGTTTTTATTTTTGGAACGAATAAATGGAACCTACTCATGCCAAGTCCGAACGGCTGAATTAAGAAGCTTTTTCAGAACAGTTATACTCTCCACTCTCGGAAGTTTGTCACTTTGTCAGATGTGCGCGAGATGTGGCGCAGTAGAAAAAACCTTAAGTTTTTTCAAGGATCAAACCTGGGACCCCTCGCACAGTATAGTCCAGGGTCCAGCACACTAACCACTGCGCTATAGCGCGCCACTGTATTTATGCATTGCCGGAAAGAAAACCACCGCACCCTTTGATGTCGTCTCGTCAGTGCCGCGTTTACACAATCTAATCTACAATGACATCGGAATACGACATTGTCGATGAAGCGAAGAATCACTCTTAGGTACCAATCGGTGTTTCTTTGGGTCAGAACTCAGAAAGCATGTATAGTAGTTAAACCCTCTCTTAGGCGAATTGTCGGTTGAGGTAGTGGTACACTTTGCACTGTTAGCGCCATCTTAAGTGAAGAGAAAATGTAAATTGTAAATAATGCAATTTATCTGAAAATCGTAATTAAAACCATTTCTATAAAGGAGGGCAACTTTTTTTTTTTTAATTTATGGTGTTTGTTTCTTATTGAATTGCGAATAACTGTTATTAACTGCCATTATCTCGAAAAATTCAAGATTTTTTTTAAACTGATTGAATTAGAAATGTCTACATATTTTGTTCATAATACATTCCTTTGAAACTTTCTCTTTATTACCAAATATTTTTTAAAAAATAATGTAGGTACATAGTTGCAAAAGTACATTATAGTAATTCACAAACATTTTTAAATCTGGCAAGTCTGCATAAGAGTTAATTTAATGATATTGAATATAATGTATATTCAAAAAATAATGTCCGTTCCTGTCTTGCATTATATTAAATTTTAATGGTAGGTAGTTATAATCGTATTAACGTAACCAAGGCAACGGTCGAATAATTGCCATACCGCTCATCATACTGCGTTGCATATTCTCACATGTGACTTATTTATTTTTCTTAAAATGATATCGTACATTTGCTAAGCTATCGTAATATACCTATTTCAATTAGTCTAATCAATTATTAAAAATATCTGCTGGGGACAGATTAAAATGATTACTTAATGAAGGGTGTGTGTTATGCATAATTATAATCCCAAATTATTATTGAATCAATAAATACCTATATGCAATCAAATGCATATAATATGTACCAAGATTTTGAACGAATGGTTGGCTTATTTCTAATATGCGACTATAATTAAAATACTGTCATGATTAAAATACATGTTGTTAGAAGCGTTTGCAATAGAACGCAGCGTGTTCGGTATCTTCCTCTCCTTCTTCTTCTGAGCATTCTGGACAAAGTTGTAATGATGGTTAGAATTGGGAAATTGAGGGAATGTGGAAGCGAAAAATGACAAGGAACCGGATATGGATAGGAAGAATGGATAGGATCGGAAATAGACAGGGAAAGGAATGTCGAGTGCGAAGAGCTTGGCATGCTTGCCCAGCACGGCTCAGCTCGCCGGAATGGGGTGGTTCTTGCTCCCCACCGCTCGACCTAACCCACTACTACACATATAACGTGTCAAAAACAAACACTAAGGTACTTACTTCACCTTCACCATTATTCGAACGGACCTTCACCAAACTGAGGGGCGCGGCAGATGTTGTTCAACGCGGGCCGTTCCCACCCCTCCTGGAAACTCGTGGCCGATGTTTGAGTTTCCCCTAAATTGGGGATGCTGTCGTCCGATCACGCCATCGAGGCCGAAGGAGGTTTAGCTCGCCCCTTCACACCCCTGAAAAACTACCTTTAGCACAACATCTCACTTTTCAGCGAGCAAAACCACAAAAAAAACTACCAATTGGCGTGGCTCAATGAGCATTCTATTTTACTTTTTTTCTCTCAGTAAAGAACATCGCCCTCGATTACTTAATAATTAAAAGTTACTAATTTAATTTAATTTTAAATCCGTTTGTACCAAAAAAAACAATAAGAAATAAATGAACAACACAAAGAAAACGAACTTTAAGATTTGTTTGTCCCCACAAACAACAACACTTTAAGAGGGCAGATTTTCATCCCCGTAAACAAAAGGCCGCGATTACCCGAGTTCCTACCTAAATAGAGCTCTATGTAGGTGGTGAAATATGTGTCTCCCATCAGAGGGCACTCAAACGAAAACGCGAATAGGGGCCAAACGGCACTTATTACACTAAATTATGCATACAAAAAAAAGGGAGAAGAGACAAAATCGCAACGCCAAAAAAAAAACTATAACCAAAAATCTTAAATCTAACTTACATCTAATTAGCACTGCGAGCAGTACCTATTATCTAAGTTCTATTATATGATTTACAATATAAAGCGTAGCTTACTAAACGCACTACTAATTATTACGTTCGTTACTAATTATATCGGTTCTTAATGAGTTTAAATATACCCTGTTGGAATCCCTTTTTTTTTTTTGTTACGCCGATGGTTGTCGATATATATGTGGGCGTAGGCGGGGGGTATCGCACTAAGCCACGAAATTTTCTTCCTCGTATTCGTCTCCAATGACCTTCACACCTTAACGACCGAAAGTACTGTCCGGGAATCTATGATCGCTTTCCGGCTACAGGTACCTTTTTGGGTTTTACGTGACGGTGGGTCGAAGGTCAATGCGGTCGACAGATCACGTTAGGGCTTCTTTGTATAAATCTGGCGGCCACGACTTTCGATCTCGTCTATGACCGCCACACAACCAAATACCTAATTTAAAGGTGCTGATTATATTTAATCCTATCTCTAACCATTAAAATCGCACTTACCCCCTTTCTCTCTAGATATCACTTATTCGTTATAACCCTCTTGCGGGATTCCTCTTCCTTGACAGCCACTCACTTTTAATTATGTATTGTCTTTTAGTCTATATTATAGACTTGTGTCGGTACACAAAAGCATTTCTATATAAAATTCGTTATCCACCGAGTTATTACTTTGAATCAAATCAATTAATCTTACTTTGAATCAAATCAGTTACTCTTACTAGCCAGCGCACTGCCTCAGAGGACTTTTCCAACAAAGAAACTATGAACACGCGAACGACCGCGACACTGTGTGTCATCAATGACCTCTGCGGTCGCCGGTAGTTGGTACAAGAATGGTTCGACCGAAAATCGAACCATTCATCTGAGGCTGTTATTTTCGTTCCTCCCCCATTCTCATTTTCTATCTTCCGATTTATCAAATGCCGCATCTACCCTCACCTATCCAGTTTTACCACCACGATTTCCACCCTAGGCACACACTTCCGCCCCATCTAGGTTTGAACTGCTAAAAACTGACCTCGACCACTGTGATTTATTTAATGGTTTTCTTGTCTCATCACCTGAACTGCCTAGATGACAAACGTCAAAACATTTTCATCCAAATTCGCAGTCGCACACGTTTACGTAAATCTTGTTGGATTTTTTTTATTTTTATTCGCCATACCAACAATCGGGACAATCTTAATACAAGCGATCAAGCGACCACAGGTGCTGAGCGACAATATCTAGTCGGATTATTCGATGCATCTATCGCGTGGAGGTAAGTATCTACTTCAACCTAAACATCAACAACAACAAGTGTCCCCTTGCCATTTTTTCTTTCAGTATCGACCCTGCCCTATCTCAACAGACGCAAGTAGCCGCAATTAGCCATTCAGTCAGTGAATGTCTTTGCTAAGGAGAATCGATCTGGGGAGTATTATTTTTATATTTCCAATAATGTTGTCGTTAAATTTTGTATACATATTTATCTCTTCCAGGTAGCTGCAACAAAGTGGTGAGCAATCGTTTCCAAACCGGTGCAAGTATTTCCGATAGCCGTCGTGTCCAGACAGGAACTGTGTACGGTGGTAGCTGCAGCTGCTTTCTTTCTTTATTGTTTCTTTATTGTTTTTATGTCACCAGACTCTTGCTGACTTAAGACTCTTCTGGTGTAAATTCCTCCTTGCTAATGCGCCTGTCCAAACTGAAACAAACAATACTGAACTGACCACCCTGGATAGGAGAATTCTTCTTGCATATCCCGGAATTCCGATGTTCGCCAACATTTGAAAAAGTGCTGCCTGCAATAATGACGCTTTTCTGCTCACATAGTCAACGTGTTCTTTAAACTTTAGCCTATTCAAGCATAACTCCAAGGTATTTGATTGATTATTGGTTGGCTTCCAACCTGGTTGGTTATGTGCTCGCTTTTATGATCGGCTAATTCCAGACCTGCTGATACTAGCCACTCCTTGATTCGAACGATGGCTTCGTTGGTAGCTGATTCTATTTCCCGTATTTGTTTTACTACGGTAACAACAGAGATTCCGTCAGCGAATTCGATGAGTTACTACTTTAGGTAGTGATAGTCGAAAGACTCCGTCGTACACTATGCTCCATAAGAGGGAGGGGACCCAGAACCGATCCTTGTGGAACCCCGCAGAGACATTGTAGTACTTCACTCCCTCCTCAGTTTCGTACCTTAGCTTCCTGTTGGTGAAATAGTTTGTAACTATTTTTTTTTCAGGTAGTATGGTGTATCCATTCTGGCTCAGGGCTGCCAGAATGATTTATCATGATTTTCATGCTTTTTGGACTCAAAATATGTTTTAATGTTTTCGAGTCCAAAATCATGTTTTTTTTGTAGATATTAAAAAAACCAAAAAGTTGTTCTTTATTCTAATCGCTTTGTAGAGCAACATTCACACCAAGTTCAACATGTTAAGCCTATTCTACACGAAAACGACTATACTATTTTAAAACAAACAGAACTAAAGTGTCGCTCTATCTCAAAAGAAGAGAAGATGAGCACTTTATTTTTTTTAGATTCTTGTTTCTGTAATATTAGCTTCGTTTTTTGCGTCCCCGTGACGGCTATAGGATAAGTAAAATAAACAAATCCCTTGTTAAATACAACAAAGACTTAAACTGGATAATTATCGGGGTTAACAGCTTCACGGGGTAGGGAAAAGTGTAGCCAACACAAATTTGTGTATGTTATCGATAACTTGTATGGAGATGCCATAAATGACATTTGACATGTTGACAAAAACTAAAAAAAAAATAAACAAGACAAAACAAATCAGAAAAAATAATTTTATTTGCACAAAATCTGCATTTCAAAGATGCCAATATTGTTTTTGACTTCCTCAACAATTATTTTTAACCCTTACAGTGCAAACAGTTGTAGAGAAAATCAAAAACAATCTTGGCATGGTATCTTTAAAACGCAGATTTTGTGCAAATAAAATAATTTTTTTTCTGATTTTCTGATCGGGCTGGACAACGCTTAAGAAGTACTGGAAGCTACCAGAAAGAAGCATTTCCAAGTTAAGGTAAGAGAAAAATAGCCATGCAAATTCTGCCAACTCCTTATATCCAGGAACTGCAAAGAGAACTTAAAAAATTCAAAAAAACCTCCGGAAGCGAATTCATTATCATCGCCAACAACGCAGGATTACTGCAAAAATTGTCAGTCGAAAAGTACAAGTCAAGAGCAAATTTCCAATTCCAAATTTTTTCCGCGAACGAAAACACCCTTTCTTTGGAATTGGAATTGAAAATTTCGTTATTTAAAGTCTTTTACAACTAGTTTTATTTTTGAATTTTATGAATTTATTTTAAGTTTTAGGTATTCCTTCCGTTTTTGTGTTATTTTTAAAATAAATAATATTAAGGCATGTACTTGTTTTACTTGTCACGATGCGTTTTCACCATTTCTATTGCAAATGTTCTCCTTTTTCTCTTTTTACCATTATCCAACTTTGAAATGGTAATTATGTTTTTTGAACCTAAATCATGTTTCAAAACTATGATTTTTTTAATTTTTTTAGTGGCAGCACTTATTTGGCTAGTGATCTCCTAATGAAGGTCCAGTTACCCGAATTAAAAGCGTTTCTTATATCCAGCGTTTTTACAGCACAATACTCTTTGGTTCCAAATCGCCATCTTTCTCCTTCTATCGCTTTAGCAACAGCTATATTGACTACCGATTTTAAGCCGTCTACGGTAGATCGCGATTTCCTAAATCCGAACTGGTAGTCTGACAATGCTCCTTTTTCCTCTGCAACAGTGAGCAATCTAATTATACACTCAAGGATCTTCCCCATTGTGTCCAGTAGACATATTGGACGGTATGAAGATGGGCATCATACTGTCACTCCCTGTATGTGCGCACTAGCATACGAGTCTCACGAACTTTTTGGACAAACTTGCATACAGCAGGCGCTGTGGGTACTTCATTTCGGCCAAAACTTCTTTTCTAAAAGCGCACTGTTTGGGCTACACAGCGCTCACTTTGGAAATAGGTTTTCAATATTTCCCAACGTTGTTCAAGCGTTGCGTAAAGCAACTTATTTCGTTACGCAGAGGTATAATACTAACTTTCTGTCTAGATTTCGAGCGGGAAACAGCTGTCAGTATCAAAATAACCTGTGCTTTAAAAAGAAACCACTACATGACCCTGACCCACAAGTGAAATCTTACAAACTGTTCCACATTTCTGTAGCACAAAGTTACAAGTTCAATTCAGGTCTTATGATCACGTGTGGACAAATTCAACAGGCACTTATAAGACTTGTCGATATGTCGCGCGATTGTGTTATAGGCCCCTGTTGTTTTTTAGCTGACTCATTTGCTTACGTGAACAGTGAATCAAATTGTTGTTGCATACACATGCAATTCAAGTAGTTTTCTCTTGAATTATTTCGCGCACGAGCAACTTACCCAATAACAACTGTTGTCAAGAAATATAAAGTAGTGCGAACCCACCTTAAGATTGAACATATCGCCGCCAGATGTCAGCTAAGTTTCGTTGCTTCCGAACTCAGAAAACAGAGCTAAACATTTGTGACATTTATTAATAAATATATACGAGTCGCAGAGTTTGGAAGCAGACCAACCTAGTTGACGAAAGTAAGTTTATTGAATATTGTAAGTAATTTCTTAACTTTGTCTATTTATCAGAGAATAAACTATTTAGAGCAAAGGATTGTTATATTCATTCAACGCATACCCAAGATTCGGCTACAACTTTATTCTTTTTCTGGTTAAAACCCGCAGCCAGCGGACAGACATCATCATACTGGCCAATGCCAGTTGCCATTACCACCAGCCATTTTACCTTCGGCCGCGATCGGGAGAAGTGCGTGCATTTAAATCGCACGAAGGAATTTAATTGGCCGTCATTTAACCTTTCGCCCCGATCGGCGGATTTAAATCACAATAAAAGAATTTGATTGGCCGCCTAAATCCATTTCGCCACAATCGGGAGAGTTGACGGAAAATATTGAAATTTATCCAGTTTGGAATATCAAAGTAAATAAACCAGAAAGGAGAATTCGACGCAAAGAAAAGGTTAACCCGGCAGGCCGCAAAACTTCTCGGAAGTTCAGGAGTGACGATGAGTTCTTCCGATGATGAAACTACACACGAAACCAATTCGACATGTGGGGCGGGGCTAGAGAAACAAATACAAATAAGTATTGCGTGCAAAGCTAGAAACGGTCACAGCGTTTGCCGTAAAGGAAAAACAGGAGCGACAGCGCCTCGAAAAACTTATAAAGGAGCATCAAAAACACGACACATTGTCGAATGCCGTTACATCTGCTTCAGCGAAGGCCACTATGAGTACTTGGAAGTTTTTACAAATAAATGTGGAAATTACAGACTCAAATTTAAAAACCTATTTCACCGAGCTTTTATTGTTTTTGTACATTAGTGCAAAACGGAAGAAAGCCACATTGTCCTGACCAACAGCTCGTTGAAAACTTCGCTGAATAAAAAAAAACATGCTCATAGCGTCACAGCACTTTGCCACTTTGCCATGGAAGAGCTGGTATTTTTGATGATGTTTTAAATAGCGGGATTAGTTCTTGAATCAGGGTTCTGCATAGATGCTTATGAAGCGATACAATATTGTATATAAAGTGTTCTCCATTATCGCTTGAAAAAGATGTACTGAAACTTTGTGTTTTATACTCAACTTCTCCTAGAAATGTGCTACTTGCCCTAAACTAACCCGAATGAACCCACTTTTCCCCTAGGTTGAACCAAGTGGGAAATGAACCGATAACTTTTTTTTCCATAGGCAGGTATTTGTAGTAGTGTATATAAGCGAGATAAGTTTTTTTTCTCTAAACGGGAATATCATCAGACACTACGCGGTTCTCAAAACGCTTGGCGAGGTTTCGTGAATAGCTACAGGAACTGTTGAGCCCATATTTCTGTGGGTAACCTGACATATATAACGTCTCAAATCACTGTGGTTTCTCTTTAAAAAAATTTGAATTCTAGCGCTAAATAAAAAAAAAAAACGCGTTAGGGTTAAAATACCCAGCATCATAAAATAAAAATAAACAAGTAAAAGTGTTATCATCGGCCTGGCCGATGCTTTGATACCCTCCACTGCATAAAAGTCATGCAAAATGCTTGCCATGCGTGTTAGTATGTGTCTAATATTAGTTTTGTATGGTAGGTAGCAAAACTACTTTACCGACATAGACAATTTTCAATACCAACCCGACGACGGTTAAAAAAAAGTCCTCTCACAAAATTTCATTCACCTAAGTTAAGCCGTTTGGACGCTATCGTGCTTTAACAGACAGAGAGAGACGTGTGTTCAATAGTGGTTTTGTATGGGAGGTAACAGAACTGCTTGACCGACATGGACCATTTTTAATACAAACTTGAAGGCCATAAATATAAGACCTCTCATAAAATTTCAGTTGCCTAAGTCGATTCGTTCGGACGCTATCGTGATTTCAACAGACAGAGAAAGACGTGGGTCTAATAGTGGTTTTGTATGGGAGGTACCAGAACTACTTGACCGACATAGCTCATTTTCAATACCAACCTGACGACGGTAAAAAGAAGTCGTCTCACAAAATTTCATTCGCCTAGGTCAATTCCTTTGGACGCTATCGTGCTTTCAACAGACAGACAGACAGACGGACAGACAGACAGACAGACAGACAGACAGACAGACAGACAGACAGACAGACAGACAGACAGACAGACAGACAGACAGACGGACATGGCTAAATCGATTCAGGATGTGATCCTGATTCAGAATATATATACTTTATAGGGTCTCCGGTGAATCCTTCTTGGCGTTACAAACGTAATGGCAAAGTGAATATACCTTCCTGTGGAGGGTATAAAAAGGAATCGTATAGTGACCTACATACTCGATTCTGTTGGCAAAATTTGTTTATTAATCTGGTGCTTTATTTGAAGGTCCCTAAGGTAACTATTCCTCTGAAAGAGAAAAGAAAAAACCCTGTGTAATTAATTATTTGACTTTAGAGGGACCAATTGGTGGCTTTGTGCCTGAGGATAACTCTGAAGGGGTGGCGGAATTGATTTTTTTCCCACCTGTCATCGAACTGCAAAAAGGGATTGCCATCTGACATATTCCACCCCCTGCCGTCATCGTGCCCGTATCCCCCGTCTAACCACATTGACTCCCATACCTGGAAATAGCGAGAGAATAATCCATCCTTATGCTCATCAACATCATCATAAGTTTTCCAGCGCGATCACGTTACTCCGAAAATTGAGAGTCTCAGTTCCTCATACCGTCCAATACGAGCCTAACTTGCACTCCTCGTGGGCTAGTTAGCCTGCATGCAGATCAGTGTCGGTCTATACATCGCATCGCGACGAGTGTGCTGTGTCACAAATACCAAAATTCACCTATTGTGATATACTTATATACGTTTGGCCTTTATCGGCCCATTATTCTAGTTGCGCGGAAAACCCGTTCTAATTATTCTACTTACAATAATAATAAAAAAAAAATTGTCATTCTAAAGATAGGGTTTAATTATTAAAACTAAAAGTATTTGCTTAACGTAAAGAATATCCCGTTTGTTACTTTATGTGTACTAATGTTGATATATAGTTCCGAGTAAAGTAGATTGATTGCCTAGAGGATAAAAAAAAGTGTGAAAGTGATCTTGGGTGCATCAGGGAAATTGGAATTAAAGGGGTAGGGAAGTAAGTGTGAAAAGAGGGGACAATTGACATCTTCAACATCACGCATCTACATCGCCAGGCCTGTCGACGGAGATTAATAAGGTACGTACCGTTTTATTACTTAAATTGAGAAAAGCATCATTTTTGAATTCAGATGCAGATTTTTTTTTTGGTGCACATACGATTTTTTTTTTTGTTGTCTTACAACGATTTTGTTAGGCATTAACTTTGTTTTGTGGCAAGATATTAATTAATTAATAATTAGTTGGATACAAATGAATTTACGAACGGTAAAACTTGAATTTGACATTAGTACATTTAGATTTTGAATTTTGAATGAATTGAATTAATTGTTTTCTCTAATTTAATGATATAAAATGAATTGGATCATAACGAGTTTTCAATAAATGTCTTTTATGAATTGAAAATGAATACCTAAGCGTTTTCTAATGATCCTATGGACCAGGGTTGATTAAGATTTAGTCGTGGGTTCGTGTGGGCATTCAGTAAACATTTTAACTGTCTGAATTGCATTCGGTATGGAGGGATATGAAGAAGGGAGACAATCCACCTGGTTTCTCATATCAAGTAAGGGTTGAAGTAAAGTGATTGCACAAATAGAGAGATATAGGAATAGTGAAGTGGTTACCATCTTGACGCGGTTCAGTTTTTTTTATAGCACGCAATATTTTTATTTGTGGACGACAGCGAGAACTTGGACGGTGCAAACAACTCCCCCATTCCGACGAGCTTAGCTTGCGCATAGCAAGGCGTGCTACCCGCATCCGATTCAAGCTCCGATTCGAGCCTTGTGGGTGAAGTGTCGTTACAAAGACTTTCGTTGTATTTAGACGAGGCCCTATATTCGATTCACACTTTCGCAGAACCAAAATCGACACCCTGGACTGGACTGGAGTATCTATGACATGGGGTATATTTTTAGTTTTTATCTTCGTAGGAGACGTACAGAAGAAGAAGAGGTTTGGTTTCGGCTGATGGATACTTTTTTTGTTGCATTTTTCTAGATACGATTAGGTTTTGTGTGCCTATTTTTTGACCTAAGCGAATGGGGATTTCGGTGATGAAACATTTTTTTTCTTTACGGTTCATAATTTTTTGGTTGACATCATTCAACAGTGTGACAAAAAGTAAAATCGGATAAAAAACAAGATTTAAAAGTTTTTTAGTTTTATGCTGTAGGTAATATGGAATTACTGTGTAACCCTGGGTCGATAGCTAGCCACTAAAAGTTATGAGATCTAAATGTATCAGTATCCACCAAGTTCTTAACTAAGAAGGTTCAATGTGAAAAAAATTGGTGGGTTTACTGGTAAAGTTTTCAAATTCTTATGTACTTATAGGTATCATTATAATAATACTAGCTTTTGCCCGCGGCTTCGCTCGCGCAGTCCTCAGGATTTGGTACACAGATATTCCTTCACAGTCGATTAGTTCCCTCTTTTATATTTATATATCGCACTGGAAACCTACCTAAGAAAGTACCTAAGGAGAAGTTAGTATCTCTGAAAAATGTGTTTAATGCCCTATTGGGGAAAACAGTTCAAAGATTTTATGATCAATATTTTTGTTAGTGAAGCGCTGGCATCTCAACACATATCATACTATAGCAGATCGAGTCAAAATCTATGGGACAAACTATATTTCTTTCCTGCCAAATACCTCGATATAATAAGTACCATCTTTAGAATAGGGGGAACTTTTACCCCTTCTTTTACCCTTACTTTGGGACGCATTACAAAGTTTAAAATTAATACGGCGACAATACAGCCACCGCAGTCGTTGGACCTTCACTCTTCTGGCTAGGTCAATGTCGCTGTACAGCCCGTACAGTTCGTCGTTGTATCTCCTCCTCCATTCACCGTCTATGCAAACGGGACCGAAAATTACTCGAAGAATTTTCCTCTCGAAGCAACCAAGAGTAAGCTCATCCGCTTTTGATAGAGTCCATGCCTCTGCACCATAAAGTAGGACTGGGCTGATTAAGGTCTTATAAAGGGTCACTTTAGTTGTTCGAGAGAGGGCTTTGCTCTCAATTGCTTTCTTAGCCCAAAGAAACAGCGATTGGGAAGAGTTATTCTTCGCTTAATCTCAGCGCTGGTGTCATTGTCTGAGTTCATAGCGGAGCCTAGGTAGACAAAGTCCTTTACCACCTCAAAGTTATATCTGTCTATATTGGCATTCTGTCCAAGACGTCGGTGTTGGGTGCCCTTTCTCGATGACAGCATATACTTTGTCTTGCCCTCATTGACCGCCAAACCCATCTTCGCCGCCTTCGTCTCAATGCTCACGAACGCGCCAGTGACATCACGCTGCGTTCTCCCTTATGTCATATCGTCGGCGTAGGCGAGTAGATGGACGGACTTTTGAAAGATAGTGCCTTTGGTGTTAGCGTTTGAGTTTTGCACTTATTCTTTCAAGAACGATGTTGAAGAAGTCACATGACAGCGCATCGCCTTGTCTAAATCCTTTTTTGACATCGAAGGTCTGGGTAAGTTCTTTACCGACCTTGATGGAGCAGCGTGCATTCTCCATTGTCATCCTACACAAACGGACGAGTTTGGCAGGATTGCCAAAACTAGACATTGCTCTGTATAGCTCGTCTCTATAACTGATGTATTGTATAGGCGGCCTTAAAATCGATGAAAAGGTGGTGGGTATCGATTTGAACTTCCTGGGTTTTCTCCAAGATCTGCCGCAGTGTGAATATTTGGTCGATGGTAAACTTTCCTGGCCTGAAGCCACACTGATAGGGACCAATCAGGTTGTTGACGAAAGGCTTCAGGTGTTCACACAGCACAGCAGATAAGATCTTGTAGGCGATGTTAAGAAGACTAATACCTCTGTAGTTGGCGCAGTTCAGAGGACCTCCTTTCTTGAGGATCGGGCAAACAATGCTAAGGTTCCATTCATCGGGCATACTTTCCTCCGACCATATTTTACAGATGAGTTGGTGCATGCTCCTAACCAAGTCATCGCCTGCCGCTTTGAATAGCTCGGCGGTTAGGCCATCTGCTCCAGCGGCTTTGTTGGACTTAAGCTTAGATATGGCTATCTTCACTTCGTCCAGGTCGGGTGGACGGAATTGTTGGTCTTCATCGTCCAGGTTAAATGGTTCATTCTGCCTGGCAGCGGGATTTAGTTCATCACCGCCGTTAAACAGTCTGCAGAAGTAGTTCTTCCATATCCTCAGCATCGACTGCGATTCTACTATGATGTTCCCTTGTTCCCTTGCAGGCTTCGGTTCGGGCTCTGTAGCCTTGGCAGGTTCTTTTTACCCTTTGGTAAAACTTCCGAACATCATTCCTGCCGTAGCATCTCTGTATTTCCTCGATCGCGCGCTTCTCGTGCTCTTTCTTTTTTCTCCTGAGAAGCCGGGTTCGTCTCTTCTTTTCTGCGCGTAGAGCTCACTAGCAGCTCTAGTCCTTCTTTTCAGTGCCGCTTTGTTTGCCTCTTGTTTCGCTGCATGTGCTTGCCGGCACTTGTCGTCGAACCAGGGGTTTCGTTGTGGTGGTCGAGTGAAACCAAGCACATCAGAGGCGGCGTCTCTAATGGCTTTTTGGGAATGTTGCCACTGGTCTTCAATACTTCATGCTGGCTGCATAGAACCTCTTGAGAGATTGAGAGAAACTTGATCGGAGAAGGATCTGGTGATCTCTTGCGATTTTAGCCGTCCGACGTCAAACTTCCTCTCAGTATTTACTTGTCTTGGCGGTGTTCGGGATATCCGAAGGCGTACCTTGGCTACAACAAGGTAGTGGTCCGAGTCAATGTTGGCCCCTCGGAACGTTCGGATGTCCATAATACTGGAGGAGTGCCTTGCGTCGATCGCAATGTGGTCAATCTGGTTGACGGTTAATTAATCGGGAGATCTCCAAGTGCCTTTATGAATATCGAGATGCGGAACCTAACATTCAACGTGCAGATCCGAAATTCGTTGTCCTTTATTCGTTTGCCAAGTTCGTCAACAGTAAAATCATCCGTATCCGAGGCTTGTTGTCGTTTCGGAACTGGGTTTGTTTTCCGCAGTCGGGCAGTTACCCCGGCGTACAACCCCCAACCTGGAGGGCCAGGCCCTTTGTTGGACCCCTTGGACAAAAGGGGCGGATTCCTCCGGTGTCAGTAACCCACTTCGGGGATGTGAGAGCTGCCGTTGGCCCATTAAGGGTTCATCCGCCACCATCTCTGTTTCAGCACCCTAACTAGTCTAGAAAAATCCGCACTGACCTCAGCTCCAAATATGTCGAAGTAGCTCAAGTAAGGTAACTGTCGTATTGACTGTTGTCGACACCGTTGATTCAGTCTAATGAATTCATCCGCCGTACGTCCTCTTTCTGAGGAGCTCATGTAAGACTTCTGAGGCTCGTTCAGTCAGTCTTTCCGACAGAGCATTAGTGTTGCTATTTTCTTCGTGTTCAACACTCGCACTTATAAGTTCAGCAAGTCACACCCGGATGGGCAGACCAGTACCCGGTGGTTACCACTGGGAGGTAAAATAAGCACAATTGATGTGTACGAAAATTTACAACAGCTGGGCACCGCCAGGTTGATGCTGATCAGCGCCTGCCCGATTCATACACACCCAACCACCTATTATGCCCATATTAACAGATAATCATAGGTATTAGTCCAGGAGTGCACTGAAGGAGATTGGTCAAAATTGGGCATAGGGGCGTGGCACCTCCCATACAAAAAAAAAACAGTCAAAATCGTATATCTCGAAAACAGTTTTGAGCCAAACAGTTACAAAACAGTGTTTATAAACATTTTACGAAATATTAAACAATTAAGATTTTTTCGAAAACGGCTCCAACGATTTGAACCAAAATTGATCGTTGAGTTAATGTAAGCAGGCTTAACATGACTGCATACCCAGTTTTTCGCTAAAAAGTCCAGCAACGGCAGTTTTGAAAATTGGCTTTTTCTCGAAAACGGTAAAAACGATTTTTAAACACGATATTCTTTTCTTACAGGAAACAAGATTGACTGAAAGGAACAAATACAAATCGAACGGCTACAAAAGCTGCAGAAAGGACAAGTCAACAACAAGAAGGGGAACAGCAATATTTTTCCGTGAATCACTCAAGACGGATGGAGAATCAATACCTGGACTGATATCTATGGAAGCAACAGCCGTTGTCATCACCGTTTCTGATGTGGAAACTCTGCTGGTGATCTCCGTGTACAATCATTTTAATGCAACAAGGGACAGCATTCAACGAGTCCTTAGTACTATAAGTAATGTGTGCAGCCAACACACATACTGTGTTATTGGTGGCAATTTCAATGCCAGACATCAGCTCTGGCAGGATGACCTTACTTCCCCTCAGGGAACTGCGGTTGTGGATTGGCTACACGGAAATTCTCATCTGCACTCACTGGTTGTTATATCTCAACCACAAAGGACTTTTCCAAGAACACCATCGACTTTGGATTTCTTTCTGGCATCCTCTAATTTAGTAAGCATCCTGCCAGATTTTCAGAATTACTCCTGCCTTGCGCATATAAGTGATTCTGATCATTTGGCTGTGGAGCTTCGAATTAGACTGAATCGAAGAATAGTCCTGGAACGTCCTGTCAACAAAATGAATTGGAAACGATACCGTTCAGAAATTAAGTCAAATCTCCAACTACTATCAGTTGACGACAATCTTACCAACAATGAGATTGACGGAGTCATTAATCAATTTGAAGCAACAGTGAACCCAGCCATAGAGAGACAGAAAAAACCCCCGCAGTAGCAGAGACAGATATGACAACCTGCTCCAGCATATACAGGCAATATATGTTCACAGACAACGGCTACGGAAACGACTACAACGAGACTACTTCACCGGACATATAATACGATAAACGATGAATACAGAAGCGTGCACTCCCAACTACAATGCACAAATAATATGTTTCAACAAGCGGTTAGGCACTTCAGAGAAGAAAACTTCAGTAAGAGGCTAGAGGACATCAAACCAGGACCAGACGCCTTTCGCAAGATCAATTCCCTGGTTGGAAAATCAAGAACGCTACCAGAAGTTATTTATCATGCACCGATTGCAATTACTACTCCAGCTGAAAAGGCCGAAGCTTTTGCAATGCATTTCGAGAGGAACTTTAGTCCTCGGCCACCTTTGCACCTTCCAGCATTTCTCGAATAGGTGGAATCCAAAGTACAGCAGGCAACTAGAGCTACCGAACACATCACAAGGTTTTGCAGGGAAAACCCTTCCAACGAATGATACCGGCCAATCTCTTTGCTATGTTGTGTTAGCAAGATCCTAGAGTCACTTATACTAAGAAAGATAAACCACCTATGTGCGGAGAGGAACATAATACCGACTTTTCAGTTTGAATTTAGGCTCAAGCACTCCACCATTCACCCGCTGTTGAAGCTACAAAACGACATCACCATGGGACTCAATAAGAAGGAAACAACTGTTGCATGCTTGCTGGACATAGAGAAGGCCTTCGACAGCGTTTGGATCTAAGGACTACTTTTAAGCTTATCGAATTCGGCTTTCCCAGCAATTTGGTAAGATTACAACTTGGACCGATCCTCTTCAACATATACACATCAGATCAACCACTCAAGGTAGGAAGAAGCAAGACGCTGCTGTATGCTGATGATTCAATAAGTGTAGTGTACATCGCTATCACCAGAGATAGCTGCTCGAAGGGTTGAGGCGCATATCAAGGACCTTTGGCACTACTATCTGAAGTGGGGACTAAAGATAAACTGTAGCAAGACCCCTACTAAAAAGGCGCAACGGATTAAGCCAGAAGACAAAATTACTGGTATCCATACAAGCAGCTCATCAGACCAGTGACAACCTACGGATGTCCCATATGGTTCACTATCTCACCAACGACAATGAAGAAGGTCGAGCTTTTCGAAAGGAAGATACTCAGAATCTGCACAGGGCTTTGGCGTAACCCGATAACGCTTAAGTATTATCCGACAGCGATGCTATATGAAAGAGATCAGGAATGATTCTAATGGGACAATTTATGATGGAGCTCTCCGCTAGACTTCTGCGGAACTTAGATGATCACCCCAACCAGGAAATCCAGCAACTCATTCAGCAAGAATTATAACCTCTACATCCATATCTTAGTGCAGGGGCTATCACAGATCCAGGATTTGAAGACATCATACACAACGAAGATACACCATTCTACGAGAAGACAAACAGCAGACATTATAGGGGTTAAGCCCCTGTAATACAACATATATAATGCGGCAAAATTAGTTAGCCTAGCCAATGACAAACTAAATATGCATTTAGAAAATTATTCATGTAATAGATTAAGTAGTCACTAATATTGTTTTGTAAAAACTATGTAAAGTTATCATTATAAATCCGTCGGCCCCCTTTTGTTGAGCCGACATTACCTATTTTAGTTATAATTCTCTTTGTTAAGCCAATTTGTATATAAACTGATTGAATAAAAATAATTTCTTACCCCCAGTTTCACAGTGGGAGCTTAAACTACACTTTTAGTTTAAACTTTAGTTCAACGATTAATTCGGTTTCATAGTTTCGTTTAAACGTTGAACAGAGTTCATTCTGTAGTTTAAGTTGAACTACAGTATTCTGCCGTTTAAACCTTAGATCAGGCGATTATCAAAAACACAAATATTTGACGTTGTTTTGTGTATTGTTTGAAGAAAAATAAAAGGAACGATTTTGAAAAAGTCGTATAAAATCGTTCATAAAATTTCGTTAAACTGAGTTCAATTGAATTGAAGTTCAGATTATATTGTGAAACCGGACGAGTTGAACTTCAAATTTAAACTCACGTTCAGGTTCAGTTGAACTATAGTTTAAACTTCCAGTGTGAAACTGGGGGTTAATCTAAAAAAAAAATCAGCACTTTGAGATTTGGGTTTTAATATTATTTTTTTTTATAAATTCCAGTTTTGTCTTTAGTTTATTCATTTATTATTGTCAATAATGATTTTACAAATTTGGAAGGCAATATTTTAAGCCATATTTGTTTGTTTCGCAAAATAATTTATTCGTATTAGACCATTGTTATTGTTGGACAGTGTTCCTATATCATGGGAATTTTTTTCTTTCTAATAAAATTCCAAACAAAAAATAATAGTTTTCCGGAGAAAGACGAAACTGCAAAAGTCATCAAATGTAGTATACATTGGACAATTAGGCGTGAACTTGAATGTTATGATGCTACTAAAGTAGTTACCAAATAGTAAGGTTTAAAAAAAATGTTGAATAAAATAACAATTGTCTTTTTTTAGAACCAAATAATAAAAGATCAAACATATGGGATTTATTTTTGTAGATTCTGGGAGGGAACAAAGGTAAGAACCGTAACTGCTTGAGGGAAAAATTATCCAATAGATATCGCACCCCCAGTACAATAGAGTGTTAAAAATTAAAAAAATGACAATTTTAAGGTAATGATGAGGAATGTTGCTTTCAAAAGTACTTTTATTTTAAGGGGTTTGCCGTTTCCATGTCCAAAAAAATACCGAAGATATGGCCATAAATCAAAAAACAACAATATAAGAAGTTTCGAAGTTGTCCGCATTTTTCAATACAAAACAAAGCTAACACGAAATAACTATTTTTACCTCAAATGTCTTACTTATTCAGAGTAATACAGAGACAATCCAAAATGACTGTAAAAATCAAGTTTATTTTATTATTTTAAGATAAAAAATCTATGCAAAAGAGAGACATTACGAAATATGTCTCTTCAAATTTCATTCATTCTAGTGCAAGACAGACATTGGCCGCGTTCCAGTGACCGCTAGTCATCTAGCACATAATATCCCTGATGGAGGAACGCTGGCGGTAGAGATCTAGCGGTAGCGGCAAAGTGACATTAAAACCAATTTGAATTCGTATTATTTCATTTTCATGAGAGTCAAAAATGTATTTTGGGCCATCATGCCGCATATTTATTTATTTAAATATACAAATACAATGTATATTAATTACATAGAAGCTTCATTTCACATTTTACACCAAATTGGAAATATTTGACTTCTACACTTTCGCTTTTGTTTTGACAGTTCGTTATTTTTTTCAATCTAGCAGTTCATTTTGTGCTAGATTGAAAAATTTCCCAGAAAAGGATATTTCACAAAATGTGCTAGAGCTCTAGCGCAAATGCTGAAATGTCAGTTTTTTTATATGGAGTTTGGCATGCCGCTAGTCATCTAGCGGTCAGTGGAACGCGGCCATTTATGTCGAAATATTTCCATTTAGTTTAGTGCAATAAAGGGTCAAACCGAAATATATCGCACTGTCTGCTCAATTATTTCCGTGCAAAAGTGCGATAAGTAGGAATATATTTTTAATTACTCGAAACTGACTAAAAAAGCAATTTTATTTATATAAATTAAATTAAAATATTAAACTTGATTGTTTGTTCTTCAAACAAAGGTTGAAAGGTCACCACTGTCTGCGATAGCACCTAAATAAAATGCATTTAGTCGACTCACCGGAGTGCAGACTATGTCTAGAAGAAGACGAAACAGCCGAACACATAATATGTGAATGCCCGGCCCTTTACGGTATAAGGAAATCATTTTTCAGGGAAGTAATAAGTACCGAAGAACTAAGGAAATCCTCTGCTGAATGTATTATCAGCTACATAAGGAAAGAAGCTACTAACCTAAACATATATCTGACGCCAAGCACAATAGATCTTTTAGGTCGACGTGCATCCTAATGCTCCGGCAAGTCAGAAAAAAAAATGTTGATGTTGCGGAACTAAATTTTCCGGTAGTCTCCTCCAATCGCACAGCGAAAAGCCAGCGGAAAATAATTTGTCGAGACTTCCATCAGCTGCAACACAATTAGTGACATGGATATTTCACAACAACAAGAAATAGCTTGTAATTGAAAGCAATTGTAATTAAAATTATAGAAATTTATAAAGATGTAAAATGAACACATTAAAAACGATATCAATACAACAACAATAATACATAATATTCCTCATCCGCATTTATTATTTCTTCGGATGTGAAATTGGATTTCCTTTGCTTAATTTTCACTGATGACACTCTGCTAATGGTGGTGGGTCATATTTCTGATATTGCTGCTCCAATTCTTCCAAATATAAAAACTCAATATCGTCCACTTCATGAGACTACAAAAAAACAACCCAGAAAAAAATTAAATGTCAAATTTTTGCTTGCAATTAATTTTCCGGACAATAAATTGTGTGCGAAAAGAGAGTGGAGAATTGTACCAAGCAATCTACTACAATTACCCACTTTTTGCCTTCATTTCGCAGCAGCAGCATACCGCAAAACGAATAGGAGAGCGACATTTTTCGTTCATGATTTCGTTCTTGCACTTTTGTATGGATTTTTTCGTTTTACAACAGCAGCGTACTAGGCTATAGAAGGTAATATATTGCGCATCCCACAATGGCGGCCAATAGTGACTGTGCAATAATCGTATAGAAATAATATGCGCGAGCATGAGATTTTAATGGCTGACAATTGTGACTATTCGCATCTCAATGGAAAAGCATGCCTTTTTGACAGATGCCCAGAACGAAACGAAAATGAGTGCTTGGAATATATTACATTCTATTCAAGATATCGCATTGCGCATGTCGTTCATTCTTGCTGTTCATCGGTATTCATCTGTCAACAAACTATGACGTAGTAGTTGCGGAGATATGGAAGTACTATTGGCGCGAAAGTACAAATTTGCGATTTTATTGAATTAAATATTTTTGTTATTAATTAAACGAATAATAGTGCATTTGTAAAAAGGATATTTGCTCTGCATTTGAATGCAAAAATAATTATTGGAAAACAAAAAGAAACATTATAAACAGCTCCATAACTTTCCTAAGAAAAAAAAAATGTTTCAAGGCAAAGAATCTTATCTTTAAGCGATAAGACCCAATTAATAGAAAAATAAAGACTTTATTGGCTGCATTATGTGAAAGATGACTTCATAAATATTATGCAATATGAAATGGGTAGGTAAACTGGCATTATAAATTCAGTTGCATTTATGCTTAGTAACGCACTTTCTTTAGTAGGATTTCGAGTCTGCAACTTATGGGTGGTCTTCCAAAGCCATCTGAAGCTATGATGATAGACATCAGTGAAGCTATATGAACCAATGAATTGATTTAACTAACTATACAATATCCGTATAAAAAAACACTCCTGCCGCTCGCGAATATACTTTTGGATTTGCATCCTTAATCGCCAAATTGTTGACGAACAAACACAAGAAAACGAGAATATAATAAATAATTAACCAAACTACTTGTTTTTTTAAGCATTTTATTTTCATTCAATTCAGAACACAGGATTTTTTATCAATTTTGTTGTTAACGTCGCGCCGACCAAGCAGAAAATAAGTAAATCTACGATTATAATCCATTGGAACAGCAAAACAAAAACACACAAACGAACGTTAAATGTTTTCCAAACATTTTTAAAACAATTCCAAAACTATATTTACCATATTTTAGAATTTATTTCAACATTTAGAGGAACAACACAAATCGTTCCATATAAAACAAATGTAAATACCAAGTGTCAAAATGTTCACTCCGCAACTATGACGTACATGCGCAGAATAAATCAAAAATGAAAACTTCAATTCGCTATCTTGTCTTGTTGTATCATGCCTTCTATTCATATATGTACTTTGGCAGCGTACTGCAAAATGAAAAGGAGAGTGAAATTTTTCGTTTATGATTTCGTTCCGTCACTTTTGTATGGGATTTCTCGTTTCACAACAGCAGCGTAGGTACTAGGCTTTACAATCGAGAAGACGATTTCAGAAATGTAACGCCAGCCGAAGGTATAGTAATATCGTAAGATCGTAATTTCCCTTCCGCCATCGACAATATTTGACATTTCCCAATCCGACTGTCGGTATTTGTTATGTTTTTATTCGCCAGTGAGTGTTGAATGAATTGTTCTTTAATTGCCGCCTTCCAGAATTAAATCGCACGGTAAGCTTTTCTACTTCTACTGTTTATAAACTTCTAAATTGATTCAAATTCTTTCGAAACCCACCCGCACACAAAACTCTTCCTAACACCCCGTCCGTTCACCCCCCAAAAACCACTTTTGGTTATTTGTCTCAACTCAACCCAACTAATCAAACTGTCAAATTTCGTTAAAATCGTACGTGTGCGCTTGTGTGTATCCCATCAAGGAAAAGGGTTGAAAGAAAAAACAATAAAAAATCGTTTTTCTTATTTTGCCACCAAAAGTAAAAAGTCGTTTTCTCGGAATTCAATTAAAACTCGAATTAGTGGCAAATGTGAATATTTCCTATTTCGATGGTAAACCCACGAAAACGGTGCACCTTTGGTGAAGTGAACATTATCAAGTGATTTGGGACATTTTTTTTTGTTCTCGCGGGGAAAATTTTTTCTCAGATGTCAGGTGGAGGTGGTGGCATAGAACACCATATTGTCATTATTAATCCTACGATCGGAGCACACGAACAGTCGGAACTCGTTAAGGCCGAATACTCTGGTGATATAGAATCTCATCCACATCAACCCCAACACCATCCACAATTTCAGCACAATTCACGTTTCGACTACAATTACTCGGCGACTTTGCTCAACTTAGACACCTATCAGAGTGTTAAGACACGCACTAGATGGAATGAATCACCAGAGGCTAGAGAAAGACGATTAGCACGAAACGCCGCCAGGATGAGAGACAAACGGTCAAAGGAAAGCGACGAAGAATACAAGGCGCGCTTGGCAAAAAATGCAGAAGCCAATCGTGTTCGACGGCAAAATGAGAACGAAGTACAAAGAGCCTTAAGACTGATGAAGAATGCAGCGAGGCAGCGTTTACGAAGGGCTAGCGAAACCCCAGAAGAGCGTGTGAAACGATTGGCAAAGGCCGCCGAGCGAATGCGTTTGGCTCGGGCGAATGCTCCGAAAGTTGATAAACCACCTTTGGCTGATCGCCTGAAAGGATACTAACCGACGGATGATTGCAGCTAAAACAAGTTGCAGAAGCGAGCGCCTTTTAGTGGTTTTCAACACAAAGTAACCTAGTTCTTAAGAGTGTAACAAAGGATATAACTAGATACAAGTATTATCTTCTATCCCATTGGTCTAGTCTGGATTTCTTTGGCAAGCTATTGTATTTCCCTTGAGCGATATTGTAGTTTAGTGTTCCCCTTTCGAGTTATACTATTCCCCTCCCTCACGTACAGTTTGTTGAACAAAATTTCGAGGTATTTTATGTTTTTAGAAAATAAAGCAAATTTTGTAGGAACATCTAGAATTAAGCATTTAATAAAATATCTTAATAAATTAAGAGAAGCAAAAAACATTTGTTTTTTTCGACATGGTGGTGTGAGCAAATCGAACCGCAGAGGATTTATTGATTTTTTCTCAGGTCTTGTCATTTGTGTTGGTTGGCTTTTGTGGTGCGCGGTTGAAGGAAGTAGTTATAAAATTTGAGCTACATCGAACTTAGTTTTAGAGGTGACAATATTTTGCAGAAAACGGAGTCATTTTAAGAGAAAGAAGTCTCAGACCGAATGCCTTTTTCAATGCTACGTTTTTTCAACACTGCGGTTATTAACTTTATCGAATACTTTCACAGCAAAGAAGCTTGGGCAAATATGCCCTGATGAACTATTTGCGGCTAATCATTTAAGGGGAACACATTATTGTGCCAGTATATTTCTAATAGTTGCTATACTGGTGTGATGTGCTCAGGGTATAGTCCTGGAAACCAAATAAGTAACTTGTTACTGTAGTCTGATCTAAACAATAGGCCTGTTTTATTGGACATCTATCTCAGTGAATTAAAGTAAAGTAGAATCTTTAACACGCTATTACAACAACTACACACTGCTTGACACTTTCGAGACTCTGTCTTTATAGTCGTTGTAATTGTGTGCTGAAGATTCTACTTTACTTTACTTCACTGAGATAGATGTACAATAAAACAAGACCGCAGACGAAGGATTCACATTTTCTAACAGATGTTTTAAGTTGATTACCTACACATTGGAAGTTTTTTGGTAGTAAATACAATTTCAAAACAAATTCTGGCTGGATAGTTGTATTTATTTACAGAATAGAAGACATCCAAATGAAACTAGCTTGGACCGTTTCGGGAAGGAATATGCCAGATTTTTAAAACTGCATCTAAACTCAGAACTAGGCAACAGTTAAGGACCATTCACATGGGAGCGAACGAACGAATTGATGAAATGCGAATAAACCACTTGTTATGCATTTATAAACAGAAAATTCCACATTTTATTATTCCAAGATATCCTCCTCTTGGAATAAGGTTAAGTTCGAACGAATTTTTTATTCGCTACTTTGTGGAACGCGATTTAAATGATGTGGATTGTGAATAGACTGACAATTCGCGCCAGGGTGTATTCGTTCGCGGCAAAAAGTTTGAAATTCGAAATTTCGTTATTAAGACTATTTTTAAACTTGTTTTCTTAGTATATTTTGATAGAACAATTAATTATCCTCCTCTTGGAATAGTAAAATGTGAAATTTTCTGTTCATAAATGCATCAAAAATGGTTTGTTCGCATTTTAGTAATTCGTTCGCTCGCTCTCATGTGAATAGTCCTTTAAAGGATCCCGAAAAAGACCAATATGTGTAAAGCGTCAAATATTGGAGATGCTTAGTACTGACTAGTTTAACCGAAAAACCTAATACTTACGGTAATAAATGCCAAGACTTTTGCTTTTATCCTTTGGTACTTTAGATCTCTAAAATCGAACTCTATTGAAAAAAGGCGGTATAGTTTGTGCGAGTTTTTTTTTTTTATTTTTTGGTTTTACTGACTGACTGAATTGAAAAGCTTTCTAAGGGCAGAGGTGGCGTAGAGGTAACACTTAAAGATATAATTTGTGTAGAATCTGATAGTAGAACATGAGACCCCACGGTCAGTAGTCCAGCACATTAACCACTTATCCACGCCGCCTACTGAAGTCGTATTATGTGGCTAAAAAAAAACAGCTTCCGGTATGTTCTCCAGATCTGGCTGGAAGGAAAAATTATCGAAAGACATTGCCGAGCTATAACGCGAGGGATGCTTCTGCAATAGTAATGGACTTTAACCCGATCTAAAAAAAAAAAACTACCGAGGGGACTGACTTTTGTCACCTAGTCGTTCGATTATTCGGCAATTTGTTTTTGATTCTTTTTAAAATTTGAGAAGATAAATCCGCCGTTTGTCGGATTTCTATATTTTTTTGATTGAAAATATTGCCTACTATCTTGGTCTTTGCTAACTTTTATAGATCAAGTGGTTTTACCCGCCTTAATCTCCTAATTACATTGTCAGTGTTTAAAAGTTCAGTTAATTCTAAGTTAACATGGTTAAGAAGTCTATATCTGTGTCTTTGTGTTTTTTTATTTTGGAAAACTTGAATTGTTTGCAAATTTTTTTGGCATGTGCATGCCCACAACTGGAGCCCGTAAGTCCACACTGTTTTTAGAACTTGTTTATATAGCTATATCTTATTGTAATTGGACAGGGATGAATATCTTCCAATAAGCCAATAAATTTGACTGTATTGCATGTTCAACTCATCTCTTTCGTTCTTAAACATGTGCTTTTCAGCGCAGTATAGCGTCTCTAGAGTAATGCCTAGATATTTGACTGTATTTGAGTATTCCCCTATACCAGGAGTTCCCTAACTGTGCGTCGAACAAAGGGGCTATCCTAGGGGCATCGCAAGACGATACGCACAGGTCGCCTGCACACGACCGACGTTCCATCAACTTGAGCTCAATTTGAAAAAAAATGTCGGGTCGGGTTCGTTCGATGTTGGCCATTGTGTTTTGCGTGTACAAGAAGTACATATAGGTAGATATTTTTCAGACTTCAACTTGGCGAATTTTGCGTCGGGACTTAGGCCTATACCCGTTCACGATCCAACTGACCCAGAAGCTCAAAGTTAATGATAATGTAATGACCATAGAAAAACCATCTTTAGCGACGGGGCGCATTTTTGAATGAATGGCTATTTTAACAAGCCAAACTGCCGTATATAGGATGACGCCAACCAACACGAGGTGGCAATGCATCCATGTGGTTCATGTGGACATGTGGTTCCGGCAAAAGGTGGCTACGCATCACTCAGCTGCAGGGTATGGTTATTGATCACTACCAGAAGTGACGTGAATTGGCCACCAAGATCGTGCGATTTAACCTCGCTAAATTTTTCTTGTAGCGTTGCCTGAAGTCGCAGCTATGTGGCAGATTGGACCACTCGGATCCGAGACAACGTGAGAGGTGGACATTTAGGCATGGTGTTATATTCCATACAAAAATTGACATACATGGGATTCGTTAATAAATTGCACACTTTTATTCCATTTCAATGTCGGCCAATCCTCATAGAAAACCCCTTTAGTGAATCTTAAGTAAGCACATCTTATGAAGGTGCCTATTTTCGACCTAGACTCTCCAGCTTTCGGTTGTTTACCAACGAAAAGTGTTCCATGTTTGAGTGCTATGAGAATGCAACACTAATGGAGAACCTATGTATCAAGAACTTCAACATAATGTTCCAGATCACAACAGAAACAATGGAAGTTCTATTTTAAGAAAACAAACTCGGACCATAAAACCTGGGCCCAGATCACGAAAAATGAAAACCATCGAACGACGTCGTTTCGATACTAGCAGTCTCTGTCTATTGTCACAGATATGATAGAGACAGCTTTAGTGAAAACGATGTCGTTCGATCGTTTTTATTTTACGCGATCTGGCCCCTGGCTTTTGTTGGGGTTAGAATTTCCGTTCTAATATAATACTAAAGAAATTGGCACCTGGTGTGAATTTCCGATATATTGTCAGATATTCGCACCGGTGCGAATTTCCGGTAAACCATAAACCATCTATATAATTCCGTGGTATCCAGTTGAAGGCAAAGTTATGACTTATAATAAGAGACGGAGTTATACTACATACATATATGTAATAGCAACGTTCTCTGTGTATGATTTTCTTTTTTTTAATTTCTGCTTCAGTATTTGCGATCACTCTGATCCATTCGAACTCCCAAATACAAAGTAAGCATAGGTATTACCTAACAATCAATTGATAGTTGGTAAAATGTATCAATCAATTAATACTTTTGTATTGTGTAACTCAGTTGATCATGTATGTTTTGTTCAAAATAAATGATTATTTGAAATAGCCTCATCGTTTTTCGGCAATACCAAATTTCTTAAGTTTGCCACTGCTCTTCGGTTCATAGCAGAAGGAAGTTACCAGAAGTGCAGTGGGTAATGAGTTCAAATTAGGTGTTTGTATCTGTAAACATTCTCATTTCATATTATTAAAGAACACTTTGAAATTCTGTTGCTGTCCTTGAAGGTGACTCTATGCTATTGAGTTTTAATTCAATATTTTGCCATTCCTCATCAATATTTTTTTTCGAAGCAAACACTGTCTACCTACCCCTAGCCAGATCAGGTTGTTTCTGGAGAATCCCATTCTATTATCTGTTCATATATTATATGTTCTAGTTCCTAAACTTGAATTTGTTTGTACACGTACACACAACTGAAAAGACAATTTTATTAGTTGTCTACTCATGGGCTGATGGCTGTCCTTTGACTGACAACTTGTGGTAATCGATAATACCAATTAAAGAAAGTCAACCCTGGTTTGGTTGTAGTTGTCTTCCATAAGTAGGGTAAGGCTGCGGTTCCGGTGAAAGCGAATTTTAATCGTGCGAACTTAGCGAACTAATAAGCGAATTTATTTTGAACGAAACATTTCTCTGCAGGAAATACTGCGAAGTAGTCGTGTTTTGAAGTGTTAATGATTTGAGAAAGTTTATCATGTCGTATTTTACATTATTAAAATCTTTAGAATTTCGAAAAATGAAACCCTGGCATTTGATTAGCTCTGCCAACTATGTAGTCAATATGAAATTAAAAGTTTAGTTCAGTGTCAAAAATTACTCGCAAGTCTTTTTGGTCTGAAAACTGAAACTCTACTCAATGTCGTGTTTTGCATTGTATAATTAAAAAATATAGGGATCTTTTTTCTATTAAAAGTGAGAACCGAACATTTTTTAATATGTACCTATATATATCTTGAATGTTTTAGAATGACTCCAGATACATTTCACTATATTTTAACAAGTATAGAAAATCAGTACATAACTAAGCTGCATAAAAATCAGTACTCAAATAAGCAAAACACAAATCCTACTTAAAAACATATCTTAAATTCGCTTTGCTCGCGCGACTAAAATAGAAATGAAACTATATCACACATTTTACTCGCTTTGCTCGCTTACATTCGCTGGCACCGGAACCGCAGTCTAAACGACTATGACAAGAAATCGGGTCGGCTTTTAATATGATAATAGATTCTTCAGTGTGATTTTGTCGCCTGGCGCCCTTGTTTGTTGCCAACGTTTTCTAGCCTTCCTCAGACTTCGCGAGGATAAAGGTTTTGTTTAGTCTTGTTTGTTTTTGCACCTATATTTAGTGTAAATATTTGCACTGATTCTTCAAGTCTTCTGTTTGAATAACTGGTGATAATTGGATACTTTCTTCCAACTTCTGTCTGAAGTACATAGATCTAATCAGTGAGTCTAAGTTTTGGGCTTTGTTCCTATTGGCGTTTGTCGTAAACGACTCGTTTTTTACTTCGTTTTTGTAGTCGGTGTTTGTAGCTTCTTTGAGACAAATGAATTGAAATTATGTGAAAACATAGAAAAAGAAATGAAATTGTTAAAAAAAGTTAAAAAAAAAAAAATCAGATCTTCGTTTTATATCGACACGGAACATGAGTTGTATACGACAAACTCCAACGAGAATAGGGGTGATTATTTTATTGTCGAGTTTAAGAAGTATTGAGGAATGATCGGATCTGATTGAACATCAGGCCGTTCTTCTTATTTATTTAATTTGAAGATATATTTGTTAATCTAGATCCCAATATTTATTCTTGGCATTAAAATTCCCTCCCTCGATTAATCTTTTGTGAAATATGCGGAAAAGACTTAAAGCGGTAAAGACAATAAAATCACTGATGCAACAGAAATGGATGGCACATGATTGGACTTTTGCTTCTATATGGTGTTCAATCGTTTCCTTTAGTAGAACCGCAGCCCTAAACATGTTAAGGAATGGGTTTTAAATTAAATTTGGCATGGTCTTGAGTTTATAGAACATGTCAAATTGAATGTCGGGCCCTGCGTCGTTATTATGATCTTAATTATCTTATTTATTCTATCAAGTGTTGATAAGATTTTAGCTTTAAATTTTAAACTTAATTCCAATTAGGTAACTCTTTTGGCATCAGATCTTTGACGAAAATAATTGTCACTCTGCATAGGTATTTCCGATTTGAAGATACAAATTTTCTGCTCTTTATGGTTGAAAAAATATGCGGTATTAAAGACAGATTTCAAACAGTTTAATCCGTTTTAAACCTACGTAATGTCTAATTTATTCAAATTGGCTATAAATTTTGACATTCTGAAAACAAAAAGATTTGCGAATTCATTATTTTGTTGACTTTTTAAAAAATAATGTATTTGCTGGGCCACACATCCACATGCCTTCCTTCCATGAAAGTTGTGTCGCTCGAGACAGGTCGATTTTAAGTGAGTAGAAAAGAGAAGAAATTTTCCGTGTAGTATACCTTCCTTTTTTGTTTTATTATAGTCCTAATATTAACGGTACTTCATATATAAAAATTTTACGAAATATTACACAATTTAGATTTTTTCGAAAAAATGCTTAAGTCCATAGCAATACCTTTTGCTCAGTTTTGAGCTAAACAGTTGCAAAACAGTGTTTTTCGAACCATCAATGCGTCCTTAGATTTCCCCCCCCCCCCCATTCGCTAAAAATGGTACTTTAAAAACTGGTCATAATCTCGAAAACGCAATTATCGATTTGGATGAAAATATAACTGCTGGTAATGTTTATATTCTGAAGAATACGTCGTACTCAGTTTTTAGCTAAACAGTTCCAAATCCAAAGTTGTAACATTTGTCAGCATAATTTAAAAAAAAAAAACCCTCTAACGATTTTGATCAAAATACACATTTAAGACGACATAAGCATTCTAAAAATGATCACGTACTTAGTTTTTCTCAGAAAACTCGAATATAGCCGTTATATGAATACTTATCAAAAATTACTACACAAATCCGAATCTGTATTCACACACGGTATTTTTTCGCAAAGCCCAAAACTTCAGTGGCAATATAATTCGAAATTCATTTTAAATTTTTTTGCTGAAATGAATAACGAGAAAGTTTCGTGCGACCCAGTCGTGCACATTTTTTTCATTTGGCTTTGACGTTTTGACATTAGGCCTGTTTTATTGGCTATCTTTCTCAGTGAAGTAAAGTAACGTAGAATCAAAACAACTACGCACTGTTTGGCACTTTCGGGACTAAATGCTTTCGAGTTGTAATTGCGTGCTGAAGATTCTAGTTGCATTAAAATAGGCCTACTATATTTGAACATAATATTTGAACATAGTTTCTCAAAAAAAAAAAAATAATAATAATATTGAATGCAAAGTGTATGCAGATTTGTATTCATATGGTAACAACCCCGACACAACAAGCGAAATGTCAAACTCAAATGTGAACAAGTGCAATTGAGAAATCATCGCATTCTGACGATACGAATACGAATACGAAATTTGTCATAATTGGTGTTGGATTTTATATGTAAAAAACAACTGTTGCCACAACTTAAAAATAAAATCTTTCAATGATCCAGTTTGCTTTATTTTCATGATATGAACGGCTACTATATCTGAAACTAGCCTAGTAGGTATACCCCGTCAGGCCATAGGCTACCGATAATAAAGAAATCCCTTGTTAAATATAATATATGACGTAATAGGTGTGTGTGTTTTTTTTTTTTTTGCTATTCTATATAGCTTTACAGAAAAAAACGATTATCGGGGCAAAGCTCTTTCTTAATAAAAGCTTGGCAGCACACACATCACAGAAATTCGTAAAATTCTCACAAAAAAAATCTGAAGTCGCACAGAAAAACAAATCCACAAACACTATCTATATACGCGAACCAAAATAATTTATAAACATGGAAAATTCACGGAACAACAAAAAAATTCGGTATTTTATTGGCATATTTGCAAAATGCTTCGATTTATTTTTTTTTAAATGAATTTTGTGGTGTCAGATATCAATTTTATGACAGAATCGATATCAATTTTGGATAACTTTCAAAGCAATGATAGGTTGGTTGTACGTATTTATCCGGGCTAACGAAATCTCTATATTTAGAATTAAATTTCATTCATTTTCTAATCCTATATAGAATAGCCAAAAAAACGCACCTAATATAACAAAGAAGCGAAATAAACTTGGTAACCCTACTGTATCCGAACCTTCAAGATAGTAGTAGATTTACCAATCAGAATCCACCTACTACACACAAATTTGTAAACAACATACACCATACCATTCACATGATTCTATCTCTTTTTTACAAATCTGCAAATTCGGTTTATTTTCCAATTAGCGCTCACACCAGTCCTTCACTTAACAAAAAAAAAACATTTAGCATCTACAATTCCAATATAAATATTACTCAGTGCACGTTAAAAATGTCAGTAAAATCCCTCGGTGTCGTATAGTAACTAAATTATATCGATAAGTTGCAAATAATATCGTTAATTTCTTAAAATGTAAAAACAAAAATTCGCAAAATAAATAATCCCACCATTCTCAGTATCTCAGTCGGCAAATGTTTCTTTCTCATGTTTTCTACATGACGTTCACCATGCATGCAAGAGAGAAAGCCATACACAGCTCCCTCGATTGAACAGTTCGGAAAAATCCCAACCAGAGAAATTTCTCACTCTGCGGATTGTTAGTGGATTATCTAGTCGCGGGGAAATTACGTACATACATATATGTATAGAATAATATATTATGCAATAGTACATCCGTAGACATGTGTGCATAAAACAAAGTAAATTCCGTTTTGTAAATAAACATATCTAGCCGAAACGAAAAGTATTTCATGTATTTAAAGATAAGAAAAAAAAATCGATAAAGAAACCATTTTCATTCCAATAAGAAAAATAACATAACATCCGTCTGCAAAGTGTCAAATGTCAAAACGCGAGAAGTTGCTGTCAAGTGGGTTTTTTTTTGTTTTCCTTTTTCTCAGCTAAAAAGTACATTTTCGCATAAAAAATGCATTTCATTGTATTTTGTAAACAGAAAATCAAATACTAGTGTTTAATAATCATAACAAGTGTTGGACATAGTGCTAAAATAAACATTGTAGTTGAGCGCGCGACTGTTTTTGTTTTTATACATATTTTGGAATATAGAAGAAGAAAATAAATTGTTGATAGATTGAAGTGATTCGTTTGAGAGTGCTTGTTAAAAAAATAATGGAATCTGATCCCAATGGGATAAAGATTGAACCACCTTCAGAACAACAATACTCGCAATTGCTTGGTTTGAATGGCGCCAACGGGCGCCTTATCATCGATCATCCCTCCACTTTGTTGTCGCTTGCTGCGGCGCAATCTCATCATCATCTTCCACCCCATCTTCACCAGCATCAGCAGCAGCAACAGCAGCAGCAACAACAACAACAACAACAACAACTACAACAGCATCAGCATCAACAGCAGCATTCAATACATCATCAACAGCCACCGCCGCCTGTAAACACATTATTAAGCAATACTGTAAGCTTACCTGGCCCCAGCAGTTTGTCGTCCCTGTCGCCATATCGTAGTATTACTCCACTCTCAGCATCGGGAAAACAACGCTGGAACGAAAGTCCCGAAGCCAGAGCACGTCGGCTGGCACGTAATGCTGAAAGAATGCGCGAGAGACGTTCACGTGAATCCGAAGACGAATATCGAAAGCGTTTAGCGCGTAATGCCGAGGCAAATCGAATGCGACGACAGAATGAATCCGATATGGAACGTGCCATGCGCCTAGTTCGAAATGCCGCACGCCAGAGACTCCGGCGTGCCATGGAATCCCCCGATCAACGTGCTAAACGGCTGCAAAAGTTAGCAGAAAGAATGCGCTTGTATCGCGCTAATGAGAGTCCTGATCAAAGAAAAATGCGGCTAGCAGAGATGGCTGCACGTGCCAGACAACGCATCGCCAGCGAATCGACCGAAGAACGTAAGGAAAGGCTGAAAAAACTGAACGATTACGCAAAAAAGGTCAGAGAAAAGAAAAAACTTATAAAACTAAATCCAAATAGCGTTAATAATATTGGAAACTTTAACAATCAGGAGGTCACTAGTCCTAGAGCATCCATTTTGACGTTGCAGCAGGACAGGCAACATCAGCAGACCCAACAGCAGCAACAAGAACACCATCAACAGCAACATGCACAGCAACAACAGCAGCAGTTGTCCTCCCAATACCAGCATCAAACACTGGCAAACTCTATAGAATACTATCAAAATATGTTTATGAGTCCGTCGGTGCGTCCTGGTGCACTGCTTTCAAAAGACTCGCCACCACCACAGCAACACCAGCAGCAACAACAGCAACAACAACAACAGCAGCAACAACATCAACAACAACAACAACAACAACACCAGCACTCATTGCGATACACCACAAACAGTCTCTCACTGGACTCGGAGTCAAACAGTCTATTCCAGCAAAGTTTGTACGATGATCACAAGCAAAGCTTGCAACCGAAAATACCACACGTGACCACATTTGGCACACTCGCCAGTTCGATAGAATACTATCAAAATAAATTCATCAAGAAGCAGGAACTTCAAGATGTCAGCAATGTGAAAATACTCCCTCTGCCGCTTCAAGTTGACGAAGAGAAACTGAAGTTAAAAGCTTCGCCAAACTCTGAATACCAGCAACAAATTCACAACCCGCCCACTCCACTCTATAATCAGTTCTCATACTTGTCAACATTTCCAAGCTCTTCGGTTTTAAATCCGCCACCAGGAACGTCGCCGTCGCCATGTCCGCCGACACCAACAAGTACCCAGCAACCTGCCTACTATCCGATGTATCACAATGGGTTCCAGCTGACCATTGCACCAAACACAGTGCCTCCACCATTTACTCCAGTCCACTTTACACATGGAACATCCACAACACCCAGTCCGTCATCATCGCAGTCTCAACCGAGCCCTTACAATCTACTGACAAATTCTACGCTCGCAATAACAAGCGAACCAACGCCATCATCAACTCCAGCACACCCCCAACCAGCAGAAACTCCGCAACAACAACTGATTCAGGATTTTCAAAAGCCGGTCCGCGGTCGCCCTAGAAAAATCTACGCCGACAGCACACTGTCATCTGAATTGCACGACGAAGCAATACTCAGACAACAAAAAGCGAATTCTTTGCTCGAGCAAGAGATCAATCAAATGCTTGCTGCAGCAGCATCATCGACATCTATAAAGCAAGGAAGGCGCCGTGGACGTGGTCAAGAAACTGATGAGGAGAGACGTATACGATTGGATAAAATGGCGGCACATCAGCGTGCCGTGCGCGCTAACGAGACCCTCGAGCAGCGTGAAATTCGACTGAAAAATTTGAGTGAAAGAGCACGCATGAAGCGTGCCCAAGTGCGAGCCACCGAAAACGATGACGAACGCAAAGATCGTCTGTCCAAGCAGGCGGAGTACGCCCGTCTTCGAAGACTACGTGCACAGGCCCCTGAAAATAAGAAACGCATCGAAGAGCGTGCTAAGCAATTGTACGCACAACTGCATAATCTGCCCATACAGCAGGATGATTCGCAACAACTTCAACAAGACGGACAGCAACTTACACTCAATACACAAAATGCTGTCACGTCAGCACAGGAGCACAATTTAATTGTGATTCAGCACCAACTGCCCTCGGCACAACAGCAGCAGCAGCAACACCAACAACAGCAGCAGCACACCCAGCAGCAGCAAATAAATGTTATAACCAATGGTGAAGAATTCGTTAAGAATCCCGGCAAAGATTACGCGCAGTCAGAGAATAACGATGTATTGAAAATTTTAGAACCCATTATAGTTATGAAAACTAAGTAAACTTTAAGTAAAATGCAAAGTTTAATGTTAAATCAAACCATAAATAAGATAATTGAGCAAAAACAATTGCAATTAGTTATATAAGTAGTAACTAACTAATGTGTATGTAACGTAGGGAGAATAAAACCGAAAAAAAAAAACAAAACTGGAAACAAAAAAAACAATAAAACAAAAGTCAATAATTTTTTTAAAAGTAGAATCGATTGGTATTTATTTAATGCAGTATACTTTATTACTGCTGGGGTAATTGATTTCTTAAAAATGTATTTCTCTACTAAGCCAAAAGTCCATGAAAAGTAAAGCATCGGAACTTATGTAAGTATGAACATACCTGTATACTGTTGAAGGCAAAAAATTGGACCGATTTTAATTCTCTTAATTTGAATGAAGCAGGATATACAATAGTATGATATTTGTATTTGTGTTACGAAAGTACGATTTTTGGCCGCTTTTGGGAATGCCACCTGTATCTAACTGCATTTCCAGTGAAATGCATTATGGACGATCGATTGACGGTTTCAAAAAGGACCTTTGAATGGAATTATGCGTCCATGAACAGCCTTCAAAATTATGTAGACATACAAGCAATGTGCATAAAACACATAGTGTGAATGCTTTCGGTATTGTACTCGTACACAGTCACTAATCACAGATTAAAGTTACAACAAATATAGGCATTTATATCTGAGTCTTCAGTGACTCAGAGATGTAAAAAAATAAAATGCATAAGTAGAATTGCTGTTGAAACTGTCCTATTTCTTGTTTCATGAGGCTATTCTGAACTGTAAACGATTTCCTATAGCTTCTCTTGGGTCCTGGAGCTGGAAAGTGTAAAAAAGCTTACTTTCGATTGAGTTGGTTGCAGGCAGCTGTAATATTAAATGCATTCGATTGAAGCAATGCTTCTGTTAATACACACTGTATTAGTGTTAATTGAGAAAAATGTGCTCATGTGTGGAATTAATCCGACCGAATCTAAAATCGTGGTGATTTCGAGTTTTCGGCGTACCTACCCAATTTGCATATGCGACCACCTACAGACGCATAACATTGACTTCTGTTTTGTAATTCCATGTCTCTTACTTTAAAGAAATCAATTCAAATGAGTAAGAAAGTGAATATAAAGCAAAGTGAGCGCACGGGGCTTCTGAATTTGCATGCAGGATTGGGAAAGCTTGATCGACTAAAGCTAGATCGCGAATACAATCTGTCGAAACGAGATTTATTCGTTGTATTGTGCTGGGGGTGAGAGATTATGTACTCAGTGTGAACAAGATTGCTCTCCGTACATTAGCGAATATTTTTTCGATGGTTGTATGTATTATCTAAAATCCCAATATGACATCGGATCAATTTCGACATCTTGGCACTGCTTAAATGGAGATTATCAGTGATAATTAAGAATCGGTGGCGGAATATTGAGAGTTATGGAGGGCTTAGCATCATACACAAGTGTCACTTGTTATCGAAAAGCTTTCTCTCTTTAGATGGCGCTTACAGTCCGTATTTGAACACGGCCTCCTCAGTCTCCAGTTACGTACATCAATTTGATAGAGGTCATCCTAAACAATGTGAGCGGCCCATTTTGCGGTCGTCTTCGGTGGTGCTTTTTTTCCATATGGTTCAAATGACCTTTCATATCAGGCGTGGTATTTTAAGCGTTGTTTATCAACTAAACGTGGCTTTTCTCTCAAAGCGTCCCAAGAGGTTTTTCGATTAAGTGCATGCTCCTACACCAAAACTGGGATCATTAAGGTATTGTAGAATATCTTCTTGCTTCAAAGAGAGAGTTTTTCACTTTTTAAATGGCTTTTTAGCCCGAAGAAACAGAAATTGGCAAGATTAATTCTTCGCTTGATCTTTGGGCAGATGTACTTGATGTAATAGCAACTGCTAAAATAGCAACAAAAAGGCTCCAAATTACTATTAGATTAGATTAAATTAGCGCTGATCTACATAGAGATCTAAACATTGAAATGGTTGAAGAAGTGGCTGCCTCGGCTGTCTTCGCAGTAGCGCATTCTGTCACTCTAATGCTAATCACTTCCAAGACCGTTTTGATGATTTCGGGCTGTAGCTTGGATGATATTCACCCCTATTCCCGTTGGCGTTTGTCGTAAACGCCTAATATTTCATTTCGGTTTTAAGTCAGTGTTTGTAACTTTTTTGAGACAAGCAATTTGAAAATACAGTGAACACATAGAAAAAGAAGCAAAATCGTTAACAAAAGTTTGAAAAAAAATCTGAATATCGTTTTTATAACGTCACGACAAAAGAGTCGTATATGACAAACGCCAACGGGAATAAGGGTGATTGTCCTTAAGTGCTTGAATCGTTTCCGGATTGTTGGTATAACATTGGCCATTCACGGTTGCCCACAAAAAAAAGTCCAAAGTCCAGCCTTATTTTCAATAAAAAATGGTCCAATGAATAAGAAGCACAACCGACCAGTTATTCACACTTAGAATGGTACTTGAGAAGGCTTGGCAGTATGCTACACCTGTTTACGCATGCTTCGTAGATTTGGAGAAAGCATACGACCTAATCCCTCGAGGGAAACTCTGGAGTGTATTACAGTAGTATGGAATTGACGGTTCTCTCTTGAGAGCCATTCAATCTCTTTATACAAACTGTAAAAGCTGTGTTCGGGTTAACGGCGTTAAATCAATACCTTTTACCGTGGGCGTTGGATTTCGCCAGGGGTGCGTCTTGTCTCCTCTCCTTTTCATTATTTATATGGACTGGATGTTACAGCGCAGTCTTGGCGAAGAACGTTTCGAATTGGGACGAATCTGAGGATAAGTCATTTGCTCTTCGCTGATGACTTGGTCATCCTTGGGTCCTCTCAGACTGATCTTCAGCGCGCACTCGATCGGTTGTGTAGCCGTTTGTGTTGAAGCTGTGATGAAGGTAAACTTGAACAAATCTGAAGTGATGGTCGTCTCCAGAACGCCTGTTCAATGCACTCTGCATGTTAGTGGAGTCCCATTGAAACAGGTGGAGAAGTTCAAGTATCTCGGGGTCTTATTCACAAGTGATGGAAGGAGCAATGCTGAGTTTTCCTGTAGGATCGGTCAGGCTGGATCAATTGTGAGACAGCTTGGGCATTCTGTTATCAGGAGGACTGAGCTTGGTGTCAAGACTAAGTTATCAGTGTTTTTTTCCAACTCTTACCTATGCTCATGAGGTTTGGGTAATGACCGAAAGAATAAGATCGCGGATACAAGCTGCCGAAATGAGATTTCTCCGTTGTATTCCGTAGAGATCGATTAGAAATACCAGAATACGAGAGGAACTCAATGTGGAGCAGCTAGTTCTCCGGATGGAGCGGTCCATGCTTCGGTGGTTTGGTCATGTTAAACGCATCCTTACCTGGGCGTCCTCTAAGTAGACCAAGGATGAGATGGTTAGATCAAGTCCATAACCTCTCCTATACCCGTATGGGGATTGCTCTTGATGATTTAGAGTTGATGGCGAAGAACCGAGAGCTATGGAGGGTCCACTTGAGCAATCTACACCCGCTACCCACTTAATGGACAAGCGGAGATGCGCAATTCGGGTACATGTCATAACCCCCTGGGGCCCTATGACACACAATTTTGTGTCATAAAGCCCACAAAAAGTGTGTAGACAATTTTGTTTGTTAACGTAGCCGCCGAGATGGAAATATGCACCAACTTGGGTACAGCAGGCTGAATTTCGGCCAAATTAAGTTTTCTTTAAAAAAAAAACCCTAGGTACTGTTTGGGCTACACAGCGCTCACTTTGGAAACATTTTTCCTAATATTACACAACGCTGTTCATATTAATTGTTTTTTTTATAATAATAATATGAGTCTGGCTTGTACGATTTCAAAAGTTTTTATTATAGATAAAAAAAGATTGAAAATAAAAATTATATTTTTAGAACATATAAATGACTACTAAATTAGAATTACAACAACAAGTAGAAATATGTTTGTCATTCTGAAATGAGTGTAAACATACAAATTTAATAGTTCAAGCATAAAGAGACTCGTTTCGTTGTTCCACAGAGGTATGAAACTGATTTTCTGTCGATATTTCGAGCGAGAAACAGCTGTCAGTGTCAAAATAACCTATGATTTAAAAAGGTACTACTAGTTGGACAGTATCTGCATTGAACTTTCCCTTTTGTTACAAAATCTTTTACGAATTGGTATTTTTTGTTTGTTTGGTTCGGTTTGATAATTTTTCTTCTTCAATAAGCTTGAGACAACTTTAACTTTGGTTATCTTCAAAAATTTGTATTGCACCGCATATTGACTGTTTCATATCAATTAATCTTCTATTAATCCAAAGAGCTTCCTGACAAGCACAGCACAACGCAATAAATTCAGCTTCAGTTGTCGATAGAGATACATATGTCTAAAAACCCATATCCGCTGTTTGATTTTCGATCTTTCATGTTTTCAACCCAATTAGCGTCTGCATACCCAATGACGAAACTCTGCATTCTGCTTCCCAAGTGTTAGTTTAAGGTTTAACGTTCCGTTTAAATATCGAACAAGTATTTTTAGCTCATTCCAGTCCTGTTGAGTTGGCTTACTGACCTTTTGTGCTAAAATGGAAACTGCTGCTGAAATGTCTTCATTTGATTTCCAATATCCTGGATCAAGTGTTATATTTCAGTCTTTTGCATTGTTTAAACCAAATTTTTGAGTAACTTGTTCGATATATGCCTCTTGACTAAGTTGATAAAATCCGTCTACACTCTTTTCTATCTTTACACCTGTGTAATGATGAACTACTCCCAGATCTTGAAATTCAAAATATGAAGAAAGTATATGTTTCACAGTTTCAATTGCCGCTTGTTTTTTAGCTGCTTAGTAAATCGTCAAAATAAACGAGAACAAAAATCCGCTCATTCTCATAATTTAATGTATATAAGCATGGATCAGCATTTCCTTGTTCAAATCCTGAATTGATCAAAACCGAATGAATTGCTTCGTTCCATGCGTTTGCCCCTTGTTTAAGACCGTACACACTTTTTTTTGAGAAGACATACATGATCCAACTTATGTTCTTGTTTGTACCCCGGAGGCTGTTGCATGTAAATTGTCTCTTTCAATACTCCGTTAAGAAAAGCTGTTTTGGTATCTACATGTTGTACCATAAGACCTTCCTTAGCTGCTATTGTGAGCAAAATTCGTACGGTTGTTTGTATTTAACAACTGAAGCAAACACTTGGTCATAGTCCGTTCCCTATTTTTAAGAAAATCCTTTAGCAACAAGACGTGCCTTGAAGCAATGTAAATTTCCATCCGCATTTGTTTTCAATTGAAAAACCCATTTACATCCTATTGCTTTCGCTCGGTAATTTACATAAATTCCATGTTCTGTCTTTCTTCATCTCATTGTTCATGGCCTTAAGAGGCCTCTACCCAGAAATCGAGGAAAAGTGCAAAAAATGGCATTTTGTTTCCCTCATAGAGAAGTCAATACTGAAGCGATCGAAATGATATTGGATGCATTGGAAAGAACGGAATATGTCCTTTGAAAGCTTTGAGGCTTTTTCTTAAAGCGACATCTCGTTTTTCAACGTTTTTCCTGTATATATTGATTTATATTTGATGCAATTTTTACTCAAAACAACAAAGTATCATACCAGCTAACGGATGCAAAAAAAAAATTATGTATTTACATGTATTTTGTCGCAAAATACTGAGTTTAAATTTTATATATTTTTCAAGAAAAATACACTGCGTGTGTCATAGTTGTTGCACATTCTCAGAAAAAAGTTCCAAGTTTCTCATTTAGATGGCGGTAGTTCTGTCGTATGATTTGATTAGCCAATCAGAATGACACCCAAGCTATAAGGGATAAATGTGTACCTACCCCATCAATGACTTTGAATGTGCAAGGGAAAATTAAATCAACGTTGGGGAAGGTATTCTGCGCATATATATAGATGGTGTGTGTGGTAGGGTATTTTCAGCATGGCAAGGTTGATGATGATAAAGGATAACAACGTGGAGAGAAGGAATGTGAAAATGCAGATCGGATACTTTGGAATAGGATTTTGTATTTCTGTGATCCATTGAGTTTTTTGTAAGGGTAGTTTTAAGATTTTAATGGTATAAGGGTAGCAGGTGAGGTAGTGAATGTACTATTGTGTTAGGTTATGGCGGGTAGAAAAATAAAATCGCTCCCACAAGTCAACAATACACATAAATCTTTTTATTGGATCCTGCATATTATCGAGTGAATGTGCACAGGTATATGTATAACTTTGCATTCAGTAATATTCTCTTTAGCAGAACCCACAATTCCTTCCCAACTAAGCCCCACTTGAATACCCCTTGCATCATCCCCTCTCCCAATCCTGGTGCAGCTTTTGCTACTTATCTTGGTGATCTTCATAATGTTGCAAATTCTTTCCTCTGTCCCCCTCTTCATATAATAAGGGTGAATGTCTTTGGTTCAATTATCTCTTATGCAACGGCATTAATTTTTTGGATTAATCGTAGACCTCGTAACCCTTTGTTTGCACACTGAGACACGCGCACTGGCTCTTGCGGATTTCACTTGATTGTTATGAAATCCCTTCCAGCGATATGTAATCAGAGTTGTCATCGCATTCCGTATTAATATTTTTAGGAGCATCGTCATTCATTTGTTTTGGAGTTCCTAGCTGAATTTGAAGGTATTTAGGCTTATTTCGAAATTCAGTGCCATTCTCAATATTATTGGTATCCCTTTCATGATCAACATTTTCAGTAAATTTAACACCACGGCGTACCACCATCTTCTTACGTAGAAAATCATAGCACTTGTAAGCCTTAGATTAATTCGCCGTTATTACTGCCTTAGCCATAACACTTTTTGAAAGTTTTGCTTCAAGAAGTATCCCACCATTTCAATAAGCGTTCTATTCTTTCTTTCAGCCACGCCATTTTATTGAGGTAATATGGTGCCGAATATTGAATTTGAATTCCGTAAATGTATTTACCTTATCCCCAGTATACTCTCCTCCTCGATCGGATCGAATTACTTTCGGCTTTCTGCCAAAAACATTCCTCACCAGTATATACTCCTAAATTTTACTTTCAACTTCTGATTTTTGCTTTAAAAGGTAAATAATAATTGTGTAGCGTGAAAAATCGTCAATGAACGTAAGTACATAACGCGGTCCGCCTAAATAAGGTGTCTGCATTGGACCGCACACCTCCGTATGAACTAAATCGAGAACTGCAGTTGTTTTAGTGGATGACTGCTACACGGCATGTAGCCATTGGGACCATACACTGAGGTCAGTGCCACTACCAGTGGCTTGCTACATGCCGCAAACCAAAAAATCATTCGGAGTTTGCCCATTAGTTAAGCTAATCGCATGCTTGCGCTTTTTGCAGAAGGCGGCTACCAGGTTGGAGAGGGAAACGACCACGAAATTGGATTAGGGCAATCATCTATCAAATCAAAATGCTTTGCTTTTTTTCTTTGTATAAATTCATTTGCTATAGCTATCCGGCTATTTTTCTATATGATTTAGAATAATCTGTAGCTGTTTTGAATATTTTGTGTTTGACCTTCATTAAAACTGACAATACGCATAATTTTTTCTAAATATTTTGCAGAAAAACACTTACATTGCTGCTCTTTAGCTAAAGTTCCCAGACAAAATGCCAGCGGAAAATTTCGGGTAAAATGACGGTGATATTTTCATCGAATATTTATTCCCGATATTTTTACGACAGCATTTTTTGTTTGATTTCGAAATCATTCACGATACCTAATTTTTTCCGACGGAATTTTTTTTCTGTTTCGAAAATTATTCACGATACCTATTTTATGAAAAAGGGAAACATTTCGGGGGAAATATTATTCCCGATGAGGTGCTTTTTTTGGCTATTTTATTCTCCTTTTTCATTCACGAACTCGATCTTGCATGCGCCTTTACCTTACACTTCCACTCTTGCACCATTTGGATTTGCCACATTTAGGTGACAGCATTCATTACGGTCAAGTGAATTAAAATATTGCAATGACACATTCTTATGGATTTCCAACCGAAAACATAAACAAAAAATCTTTATTTTGATTTACATTATTTAGCTTTTCAACTTTTGAAAATCCCTCTTTTTGTGAACTATTTACATTGCCCTGTTTTTCTTTCCAAATTTTATATGCCGGACAATTTTTTTTTTGACATGGCCAAATTTCTTGCAAAAGAAACGTTTTATTCCCATCTTTACTATTTTAAGTATTGCTTCCCCGCATTCGCCATCACCATGAAGCACATCCGATTCTTTTCGGCGGTGATACTCGTTCAATAGCTTGCTTCCCATGTTCCCTTAGCTGTTTTTGAATTTCTTATGTGACATAATTGGCTATCATCTACCAACAGACCTATCCAACCACGGGCTTGATCATCACGTTTCTGCCAATGAATTATTTCCTTTTCATTAGAATTATTTGGAGCTAGTTGTGGCTTGGATTCACGTAATACACTCTCCACAACTTTTCTTTCATAAGTAACAACTCCATTCGATACTTCCACACAAAATAATTTTCCCGGGAAACAGCTGTCAGTGTCAAAATAACCTATATGATTTAAAAAGGTGCGACTAGATGGCCCACCCTGTAGACTTCTTAATCATGTTAACTCAAGGCCCCGGCCCATAGAATCCGTCGCATAGCATCATTTGCGGCAACGTATTCGACTGACAGGTTGATAAAATACACAGCAGCTTATGGAAGGTGACCCATAAGCAACGGATGCGACGGATAAAGCACTTTCATTGGTAGAAATATTCAAATAATCAGAGAAACTATCAAATGCTGCAGATAACAGTTAAATCAAACGAATTTTGTGGATATTTTCGAATTGAATAAATTGAAAATTGTTTTAAAGATTCCAATTGCGGACTGCGGCGACGGATTCTATGGGTTGGGCCCTTAAGAAGTAAAAGAACTTTTAAATACTGACAATGTAATCAGGAGATGAAGGCGGGTAAAACCTTTTGATCTATAAAAGTTAGCAAAGACCAAGGAAGTAGGTAATATTTTCATTAAAAATAATGTATAGAAATACGGATGACGTCGACAAACGGCGGATGTTGAGATTTCTTTTTCTATGCTTCGTTTTGTCCTCATTAACAGCCAGACCCATCTTCGCCGCCTCCGTTTCAATATTTGCAAAGGCGCCACTGACAGCTGTGCAAATTTGTAGATGAATGGACTTTTAAAAAGATTGTAAAGATGCTAGTACACGGCATGTAGCAGGCCACATACGTATGTAGGTCTTTTTTTTGAATGCGCCACGATATTATCGGAGGCAAGGGTGATATCCAGCACTTCTTGCCTGTTTCTGGTCACGAATGTTGGTTCGTTGCCTATATTGCACAAAATGAAGTTTGTACTTAAAATGTAGTCCAACAGTATCTCACCTCTTGTTGATATCGGAGCTGTCCCATACCAGTATGGTGAGTCTTGAGTCCACATACCAAGTTGTTGACAACCCAAGGTTCTTGGACCAAGACTATATTTTCCCTGTCCTTTGAGAGACGGAGAAGAAGGTCGGCAGATACCGTGATGGAGTGGTGGAGATTAATCTGTACTAACTGCAGCATTGGCGCTACAATCAGGTAGAGAAATTTCCCTCACGGTGGAGTTCAGGTCTTCCGAGTCTGAGGACGATTTAAGTAGTTCGTCTTCACTCAAAAGTAGTGGGCGCATTTGGTTAAACTTCTCATCCGTCTCCATGTCCGTTTGGGAGTCATCGCTCTCCGGAGATGGAAAGGAGATAGATGGCTCCGTTTTATCAGTTGTGGGGGCGGGAGTGGGGTCCAATGGATGGGAGGGCATTTTTCCCAAATCAGACTCGTCGTCCTTTTTATATACCTTGATGGTGATGGTATCGAAGCCGTTGTATATAACGTCTCCGGTCTTCGCAAAAGGAGCGAGAGATTCTTTGTTGATGACAATGATTGCATATCTATAAAGACCCCTAGGCTCGTCCAGTTTTGCGACCTTCCAGTTATAGGTCGGCAGCTCAGGATTGCCTGTTTTTATGATCTCGAGGATGTTATCGGTATCGCAGGGTTCGGCTGGGATTCAAACGCGAGTTCTCGGTCGGCTTGAGATCTCGTCCTTCGCAACAACCTCGAGCTTAGCGCCTGGCCATACCTCACTCAATTTGCTTATAGCACTTTTATATAAGTCGTAAGACCTCTGCTCGTCGCAGGCGATTAGCTTGATATGGCCTTGATGCCAGCCACTATCACAACATCGGGGAGGAGGACCTGGAATCTCCTTCATAATATCCAGAAAAACGGATGAGAGTTTAGGTGGAGTCAAGTTGCAACGAATCAGAGCGTACGGCTGATATGTAAGTGAGACCCTTGGCTGACACTGACCACACAAGCTGATTAGCCATTTTCAGGCAGGCGCCCACGAGAAGAACAGAAGTATGAGGATTTTGCCCAAGCCCTCTGATACTAGATTTATAGTCTTTTTTAATTTGGTTTTCTATAGTTAACTTAAAAACGGGTACCTATAACGATTTGGACCAAAATACATGATTGGACTAATATTGAATTTTTTTAAAACAACTGCGTTCTCCATTTTCCACTAATAATTTCGTATATCGGTGCATGAAAAGTGTTTGTACCAAAAATTTCTATGACCAAAATATGAAATAGGGCACATCAGGTTGTTCACTGAATACTGTGAATAGGCTTTGCAAAAATTAGTTCACTATATCCAGACATGACTGTATTTTTGATTAAACAAAAGAACATCAAAACTTACATCAATGAAGAGAACGTTTCGTGCGATCGTACACTTTATGTGTGCATGTGCTTTAAATGTAACGAATCATTTACGGTTGATGCTAATCCCTGCGAAACCCTGAGTTGCATCCTTAATAAAATCCACAGGCAATAAAGACTAACGTTGATCGGTATCTCATGTTATCTGTGTTCTATACCCATAACTTATGGTTGATAATTTGGTTGAAAGCTTACCTCGAAATTATTTTTTTTTTTTTTTCTTCCTTTTTGCTTTTTTCAGTGGCTCAGTGGTTAGTTTTTTAAACAACTGATTTCAACTCGCGGAAAACATACAAATTACTTGTCTTGAGATTTTTTTCTACTGCCCCACCCATGACCCATGGGACCTGTTTCGACAAATAATACTTATTTTTATTTTGAACTTCTCCGCTTTCAATTGACGCTCTCAGCATTTATCTTGTTTTCTTTCAGATGGAAATAAAAACGCTGCACTCCTTGGACACAGAATATTCCGCCGATTCGATTGAATGGTGTCCCCATCCGAATTTTCTCACTCATTTCGTATGCGGTACATATCAACTGGAGGGTAATACTTCCGAGTCTTCTTCGCCACCGTGTCGCCGAAAAGGTCGAATATACCTGTTCCAGTTCAAAACAAAAGAAAATGAGTTCACCGAACTTTATCGTCTTGAAACTCCAGCCATTCTCGATATGAAATGGTTATATCAGGCAAATTTAGAATTTCCAATTCTAGCCGCTGCCAACGCACTCGGACAAATTCAAGTCTTCAAATTAGAAAATGATAAATTAATCCTAAAGTCCACATATGATCTTAACACAGAATTTCACAATCTGTTGGCTCTATCTTTGGACTGGGATTGGACTACATCAACTTCTGTGCCCAACAATCGAAGAATACTCTCCTCAGACTCTAAAGGTGACATAACATTATTACAATACAACGGAGAAAATTTGGAAAAATTAAGCAGCTGGACAGCGCATAGTTTCGAGGCTTGGATCTGTGCATTCGACAAATGGGATTCGAATAGGGTATTCACAGGTGGTGATGACACCTTTCTGCATGCCTTCGATACAAGAGGCCCAAACAAAATTCTTACAAATAAATCGCACATCGCGGGTGTCACGTGTTTGCTGAGTCATCCGAAGCATGAAAACATTCTATTGACTGGAAGCTATGACGAACGCTTGAGAATTTTCGACACGAGATCTATGAAGAATCCGGTCTTTGAAATCAATCTTAATGGAGGCATTTGGAGGTTGAAGCCTGATCCGTATGATAGAAACCTTGTATTGGCCGCTTGTATGTACAAGAATTTCAGTATTGTTGAATTGATGGATGATCTGAGTGAAATGAAATTAGTCGGAGAGTATAACGAGCATGATAGCATATGCTACGGAGCAGATTGGTGCTTGGACACTAGCAAAGTTAAGGAGAGGGAGCTTTATATGGCCACATGCTCATTCTATGATCACAAATTGTGTATATCCAGTGTTTCGGAGAATAAATAGACTGTAATATTGTTGCATCAACAATGGTTTGGTTTTATAAATACATATTTGTTTTTTTGTAGCTCTTTCGCAAAGGGTTACATGTGATTTTGTTGCTATATATTTTGATATTGTCCACGCTCATTTCTATTAACTAAAATCATTATATAAATGATTACCTATTAGTATCCCGCAATGCCATTGTTGGTATCTAAATACTTAAATAGTATTGGCCTAGAAAGTTGAAACAATCTTTTTCGGTTTATGTGGCATTTGACTCTCGATTTGACTTCCAAAAATTACCTAAATATGTATTAAATAATTATTAATATTATGATTTTAATTTTAAATATAAATATTTATTAGGGAGAAGGCTAAGGGCCAGTTTCAAATGTCCCGGATAAAGTTTCGGATAGTTAGCCGACACATAACGCTATCTACCAAATAAAAGTTTCTGATATTTTTTTCTGTTTCATCGTCAAAGTCTCTGATAAACTATCCGGTAGGAAAATTTATCAGGCACTAATTGTTTGACAGGAATAGAAATGATGTTTTTTATTATTTATCACATTTTTAAGTGAATTGTGTTGTTCTATTTTTGGTAATTTAGCATAGACAAATTCATTCCTTCATTAATTTTCGATGGCCCGCTTATCCATTAAGTGGATCGTGGGTGTAGGTTGCTCAAATCCAAGTGGACCCACCACAGTCTCGATTTTCCCCATGAGGGTAGAGGTGATATTATTGACTTGATCTAACCATCTCATCCTGGGTCTACCTAGACGACGTCTGCCTGATGGTACGTGCGTTTAAGATGAACCACCGAAGCGTGGATTGATCCGGACAGAGAAGTAGCTGCTGATAGACTATTCGAGACTTTATATGTCAGATATCACTATCCGAAACCTTTGAAACCGAAAGTTGAAGTTTATCTGACATATAAACTCCGGATAGGCTATCCGAGACTTTATCAGCTAGTCTTGAAACTGGCCCTAAATAACAAATCTAAGGACATCGGGTATGGGTATGAGTCGTATGGTTGATAACTTGATAGACTAACATTTTGAGTTTACCGATTGGTGGTTATAATATGGTTGTCATTCCCAAAAATTGTTTTACGCAGTTTCCGTGCCGTAAAGTATTCAATATAAATTATTGCACATAATTCACTACAAATAAATGTCAACAAAATGTTGATTATTTTTCGGTTGTCGTGATCGGATACATGACAGTTGTGGAATTCTGGCGGACCTGGGCAGGGCGCTTTAGGGATTGGCGAGCCCCCAAAGTTGTAAAAAATCTTGGAAAAAAGAAATGTAGTGCCAACTTTGAATCTTTGCATGATGAATCGTAATTTAAAAATATGTTCGGCCCTAGTGAGGCATCCGTCGGAACGGAGAATTCTCCGCAACGCATACTCCGTCGGAGACTCAAATTGCATTCGACGTATCCGCCTTCGGCAAGAATAATTCAAATGCGACGCCGCATTGACTTAACATGATGTTGTTTCTTGGTACATCGGGGTTTTCCTATTTAGTGAAACACAAATTTAAGCAACACATATAACCAAGCTTTGCTAAAAGTTTTTTTTTTCTTTATTGCTTTCATTTACCTATCAAAACTTCACTGCAAATCGTAAACAAATTCCGCAACCAATTCCTGTCGGAGCACATCGGAAGAAAATTCGTATGAAGCTGTCAAAAATATCAGTAAATGTCAAAAATATCAGCAAAACGCCAGGGTGCGTTGTATATTTGTCGGAACAAAGTTCCGAAGAGCTGTTCCGAAGTATACCTCGAAGCAAAAATCCTCCGATTCATATGAAATCTGAGAGTTTTCCGTTCCGACGGATACCTCGCTAGGGCCGTTTATGTAGCCGGAAACATGTCATGCAAAACAAATGTCAATTTTGAAGTTATTTTGTCAACACTTAACGGGCTCCTGAAGTGGCGGACCTTGAGCTGCGCCTGTCTAAGGGACAGCGGAAGAAGAAAAGGAAGAAGCTGATGAATTTGCAGCGCAAAGATACTTTATCTGCTGAAGGCGCTAGCACTTCTCTCAGCTCTTCGGCGGTGCCTGTGAAAAGGAACAGGTCGGTAGAGGTCTCACCAACTGAAACCAACCAACCCCTTGTATCGGGCACTGCCTCCTCTTCTGCCGACCCGAAAAGCAAGACGAAGCCACCCAAGCTCGAAAAGAGAAAAAAACCCCCTCAAGTCTGTGGGTCTGCTCGTGCACGGTCTCCAAATGAAGCCGGGGATACTACCAGCAATGAAAGTAGTGCTGGCGGACGGAAACCGGACGTCGCGATCGCACCTGCAGGCGAGAGCTCCCTATGCTCTCCAATCGTTGGAGCTGCCCGTGCACTGGTAATGAATGCTGCAGGTGCTGGAATCAACTTAGGTTGCAGTACCAGCGGACAGAACTTTGTCGTCGCGGATGGCTCAGACGGTCAGAGAGAATATTTTGAACGCAGAACAGCTGAGGTGCGAGATAAGAGGCCGTCCTATAAGGATGCCGCTGTCTCCTCTTTGGCAGTTCGTATAGAGAAAGCAGGCAATGACAATAGCATGAGTGATGCAGAGTGCAAACACTCCAAAGCCCATCCTTTGGAGCTTGCCTCGGCAACAAATGCCTGTATCCAGGTTGAGGGCTGTGAGTTCAAGGACGGAACCTTCATGGTGAAGACCTCCTCGCAGCAAACCTCGGAATGGGTCAGCAGTATGGTGCCGAAAATCCCTCCTCACGGGACCACAATTTTTGAGGTCTGCTGGATCCCTGGGAAACTAGAGAAATCGGCGGAAGTGCTAAAGCGTTTGCACGCCCAGAATCCTGATCTCGACACAAAAGCCTGGATTGTCCGTTCTCACAGACAGAGTAAAAACCGTCACGATGAAGATGGTAGCCGTCTGGTTGTGGGTATAGAGAGGGCTTCTGCCGAGGTCATCAAGTCTAAGTACGACATGCGACTCTATCTGCATCTTGGCAGGATTCTTTTCCTTTGGCGTATGGTTAAAGTCGTGTTCATACCAAAAATCGGTAAGACTGACTATACTCTCGCCAAAAGTTTCAGACCCATAAGTCTGTCTTCCTTCCTGCTGAAAAGCTTGGAGAGACTGGTTGAGCTGCACATGCGCAATGTTGCTCTTCGATTGCATAATCTTTCTGAGATGAAACATGCTTATCAGCTCGGAAAATCCTGTGAAACTGCGTTTCAGAACCTCGTTGGTAGGATCGAGAGTGCTCTTGATCGGAAGGAGTACGCGTTGGGTATTTTCGTCGATTGAGGGTGGTTTTGATAATGCGACCTTTGATAGCATGTGTAATGCAGCCAGACATCACGGTATAGATGAAACATTGGTGTTGTGGATTAAAGCAATGCTAATGTACAGAACGTTGATTGCCGAAGCAGATTGTGGCAAATGCGTCATCACAGGGGTAAACAGGGGCTGCCCTCAAGGGGGTGTTTTGTCTCCCCTTTTATGGTGCATGGTAGTAGATTCTCTGCTGACGACTATCAATCTTCCTGGAACCTATACACAAGCCTACGCGGACGATGTCGCCGTTCTGTCTGTCGGTTCAGACCTTGTGACTGTCTGCAAGTTAGTGCTCGAACTCAAGCTTTCTCTGAACTTGGTCAGTAGGCTAAACACGGTCAAACTTGTTTGGGTCCCAGGTCACACTGGTATTCAGGGAAACGAGATCGCTGATGAGCTTGCCAGGTTGGGTTCAGAAGAAGATTTCTTAGGACCTGAACCTGCGTTGGGTTTGCCTGCATCTGTGGTAAGGTCATCCATTGATACTTGGGTTTCTCGTGACTGCAGACTTCTTGTGTGCATCCTTTCGGGGCACCAAACTTTTGCCAAACACTTAAATCTGTTGGGCTTGAGCAACACCACCATCTGTCCTGCTTGTGGAGAGGATGACGATACAGCGGAGCACTTCCTCTGTAGTTGTCCTGCCTTTGCTCGCATCAGGTGGCGGATCTTTGGGGCTGACGTGGTGAGTGCCGAACATCTAAGATCTTCATCACTGAAGCTCCGTCTCATCTTTCTTCGAAAGACGGGAAAACTATGTACAGCAATGTAAGGTGTCTGTTTGGCAGTACAATGGACCAGTAGTTGTGTCTGAGTGCTCCATCAGATAGTAAAAACCTCCGACAAAAGGAGAAGAAGTTATCTTTGTGCACTCTCTGTTGACGTCAGAGCCACATGTATATGCGGCTCCCTGAAATTACGCCAAAAAAAATAAAATGGAAAAAGAGCCCAAAAACCTCCATACAAATTTGTGGCCTTTTTTCCTAGGAAAAATCGCACAAAAAACGCCGAAAAAGTTGTTGTTTTTTTTAATAGAGAAAAAAGCGCCAGAAAGTTGCATTCTTTGACTCACTCTATATGTATGTTTTTTTTTTTCGCAAAATAACATAACATAACATGCTTTTACCTAGTTTCAGTTGGAAAATGTTATTTTATGTGTAGTTTGTCAAGAGCTACACCCAAACATTGTAATGTTGCGATGCAAACATATGAAGGTATGTTCCGAGTGCAACCTCAAATTACAAGCTCAGTCAGTGGCTGACGGAGAAGACAATCACCCCTATTGTCGTCGTCGTCTGTCGCAAACGACTAACGACATTTGCCGAGTCGAGTCGTTTGGAATTTGGTATTGCGTAACTGAAACGACTCGACTCTCTGAACTCTCACATTCCACAAACTATAACACATGTTTGACATTTCAGTCGACGAATTTATATTTGGTCTGATGTTTTGTTTGTGAGTTTGTTAATTATTTAATAAAACAAATCAAAAATGAATAGTGTTGAGATTTTTTTTGAAAGCAATGACGAAAAAGAAAACCAGAAAAAAGAGCTGGTAAAGTTAAGGAAGGCAATTCGAAACAAATCTAAGCCATTGGGCTTGCGACGTTAAGTGAGTGGTAGAAATAATTTGTAAACTGTTTTGATAACAATAATTATTTTCACATTTAAAATGTATTTCGAAGGTGGTCCAAGACAATTCAGAGATAAGGTTATGTCGTCCCATTGCCGATTAACATCACTTTAGCTGGGCCTTCGTGAATGATTTTGCCAAAGGAATATTTTTCTGCATTTCGTTCACTAAATGTAGAAATTGTCTTTTATTTGTTATCTCCATTTTCAAAAATTACTATAATTGTTTTGTAGTAAATTAAAAATTGAGTTAATATACTTTTTTTTAACACATCATACAGTCGTCCGCAAAATACTCGATGACAGAAATGTATCATTTAAACGACAAACGTCGTCACAAAACGACTCACGCAATACCGACGATCGTCGTCGAAAAATACAATCCACATTTTTTGACATTTCAGACGCCATTTGTCGATCGTCGTCACAACAAAAGTCGTTTATTTTTAGTCGGCAATACCAAACAGTCGTGTCGTTATTTTTTAGAGTCGTATATAAACGACAACGACAATAGGGGTGAATTATAAATGTCAGTGCTGTTGGGAAATTGTCGCAGTTTCATGGAACCTCCGGATAAAATGTGTTTTTAGACTAATTATTTTGAGATTTTAATAAAGTTCAGTATTGCACAGATTTTCTACAAATATTCAGCTTAATAAAGCAAATTTTATGCGGGTAAGAAATGGATTTGAACGTTTTCAACGATGCAGTTAAAATTGTTCCAATTTGTTCATTAGAATTCTAGCATTCACCTTATCCATTGTAAAGAGCTGAATAAAGCGCACATCAGGAAGTTCAAATGGATTACTATTTAATTTTAGTTCCAGCCAAAGTGATCGGTGTTTTCGGCTAAACCAGAAATATATTATTTATTACATTTGTCTTCTTTTGTAAACATTTCGTTGGCGAAAAATTTTATGGATATCCACTTCAATCCAAAACTTTCTAATTAATAAAAAATCATTTATGATAAAAGTCACAAAATGCTGTCTTTTATTCTGTTATGGTTTATAACAGAATTCATAAAAGATGTTTGCACGCAGAATACCAATTCTGGAGCTCGTAAAAGATTGTTTGACAGTTCGAACTTTTGTATGGAAATTCATAGCAGAATAACAGAAAAAATGGATAAACGATTTTGCGGAATAGGCCTGAATATGCCCGTGCGAGTATAAAACGAGAAAGAACTCCAAGTATACCAACTGTTTATTTGATGTTTCAAGAGCGTGATTAAAGGCAACACTGCAACAACTCATTACATTGTAGAGAGAAAGTGGACGGTAAGTCTTAACAGTTGCTGTTTGCTTTTAACATTCAGTATAGGGTATTTCATGTACAATTTCTCAACGGCAATATTAAGAAAAAAACAATTGGCTATATACTAGACTAATAGAAAAATTACAATATTAATTTATGATCGATAAATCAAGAACACTTGAGAAGGCCTGTGAGTATACTATACACATATGTTTTATAGACTTGAAGAAGCCATATACCAAGATATATCTCCCTACATAAGTTTGACATGGCATTAGTCATCTAGCGGAAAATGGAACGCGGCCATATTAGTTTCATGCGAAAAGAAATCAATGATAGCTTTTTAACGTTTACAGAATCCCACTCCTGCTTTTTATTAAAATAAAACTATTTTCTTTTGATAAAATAAAATTGAATACGTCGGCTGAGTTCCATCTTGTACAATACACCATTTTTGGCGAAATTGAGTTAGGTATGCAGTCTTACTAATTTGGGGACACTCTTTCGTTTGGTGAAATCAGTTTTGTTCTATACCTATATCTTTTAGTTTTCAAGTTATAGCGATCTATATTGTTCAATAGCACTAAATTAAGTAGACTTTTTGTTCAATGTTACATTGTTTTCATAGTTTCGTTTTCTTTATTTCTTTCTTGTTCAATATAACTTTTTTTTTTCCAATAGCAAACATTATGTGAAGTAACTTTTACTCATCCCATACATCATTGTCCAATATCCAAAACGACTTAATAGTACATTTTGATTTTTATTTTAATTCGCAAAGTTCAAAAATATAATATTCATTATATATGAAATTTTCTGAGCTTTCATAAAAAAATTGCTTTACAACAAAAATCAGAGTTCATGAATAGTTCGGTTGATGATTGATAAAATTTATCAGTTAAAATTGATAATGGTATTGCGAAATACAATTGATAAAAATATAATATATAGTGAACACAACGCAAAAAATAAAGTTATTGTGAATGAAAACTCAATTTTGACAGTTTTAAAATATTTCTGATTTGGGGAGTGTTACGACTTTCAAAAAAATTATTTAAACAATACTACGAGTGTTACTAATTTGCACAATCGCAGAAAAACATGTCATCAGTGGAATTACTTTTTGATGATGACGAATGCGAGACAAAGTACGCGGAATTGGCTGCTATACGGAGGAGTTTGCGAGATTCATCTAATCCTTTGGAATTGGAAAACTGAAGGTGACTAATTTAATTTCCAGGGAATGAAATTTAGCTTATTCTGTCATGATGTTGTCATAAAAGTGTTTTTGAATAGAAGTTTGATCTTCTAAAGAGTGTCATGCGATTTTGTGCAATGCTTCAACTCGAGGTGTTGCTTTTGCTTTTGTTTAAACTGTTGTTTGCTCTGCTCTTTGGATGACATTATTTGAGGATCTTTGCTGTTATCATCAAGTTATTGGAAATGTTGTACTAGGTACCCATTGCCATTTCTGCCAATTTCGCAAATTGTTCCCACTTCGCCTGCGCACCAGTTTTGGAAATAAACCCTTTCGTGATATTAAGATTCTGCTCCATCAAATCAACCAATCTATTAAGTTGCCTTTTATTACTAACTATTTAAGCTCTTAAAAAATAACAATTAAAAACGTTGATCTTAAACAATTTTAAAATTATACTTAGGTACATTTCTCTTAACAGTCGTCCTTATCAACACCGAAATTCCGATTGACTGAAAAATGTACAGCTACCAATAAAATTAGCCAAAAACTTGTACTTTTATCTTTTGTTTCAACCTAGTTATTTGTGTTAATAGTTTTTGAAAAAAATACTTTCAAACTCAAAATTTATTAAAAAAAAAAACATAAAAAAAAGTTACTATTTTTTTTATTCAAAATTGTGAAATCAAATACTAAATTGGTTTTAATTAACACTGAAAACTATATGGTTTTATATCTTCTAGTTTATGAGAAAATTGAAAAATATTAAAACTACTCTTTTTAATCAATTTTAATTTTTTTTGGTATTTATGTATGCTTGCTTCTTAATCCTTACATATAATAAAACTGTAGGCATTTTCTTTGTCAGCTAAAAACTCGAAAACTACTGGACAGATTTCGATGAAACTTTTTTTAAATGTTCCTTAAGACTGTGAGACTGATATAGGCTATGTCGTTTATAGCCACGTCCTTAGGAACAGTTTTTAGCCAAAATGTATTTTTTGAAGTGAAAATATATACATACACATATACCTTGCTACGAATGGATGTTTATACTTTTGCGATCGTCAAACAAACACATTCGATAAGGGTTGATTTGTTTTCGCAGTGAGTGCTATGGTCAGTTGTATATTATGTAGGTATGTATATTATGATTGTATGTCCGATTAAGGATGGGGATGGGGTGAGTCGTGCGTGCTGCAGAATGGCATGGGGTATATTAATAATCTTCATAAGAGAAGAGACGTATAATACAAAACAGGTTTCATTTCAGAATTTCATTCGATATGTGGTATGGTAATTGTGTTGGGTTGGGGTAGGTAGTTGTTTGGATTCTATAGAAGAGGGAAGCAAAGGAAAGGAAAGGAAATGCAGTATATTAAACAAGTAGCAAGATCAATGAGAGGGAGGGCGATGCAGAGGGTGCACATTATATATCCAATGCATTACATCCATTATCGCATATCGCCACGCAACGCAGTAGGAATTTTATTTTGATATGACGTAACAGGGTATGGTTGGGGTAGTTGTTTGGATTCCATAGTTCTACTTTGGGGTTGTTGTCGCACATCGAAAGCAACTTTTCTTGAACAGATAGGTACTGTGTATGAGTGACTTACTTCTGTCCAGCCAGTTTGTGAAATCTTTATCTATACATATAATAAAAATGTATGAATTTTCTTTGGCCGTTAAAAACTCGAAAACTACTGGACAGATTTCAATGAAACACTCAAAAGTGTAATTTTAAATGAACCAAATATAATTTTGTGCGAGCGGGCAAGGCGAGCACGGGTCCAGCTAGTTTCTTAATATATGTATATGTTTGTGTCTTACATACCTATATAATGCAATTGTAATATTCAAAGTATGCATAGGTACCTACTTACATATATGTAGATCATAAAAAAAACGAACAAACATTCGTTCCGTTATTTTTTTATGCAAATGTGGTAATGGTTATTGTTTACCAAGGTCATTCATTATTCAACCTTTGTAAGAGTAAAGTGTTTTTTCTGTGAATAAAGAATGGCGGCTAAACATCCACTACTTCATTCTAAACTTAAAATTTTTTCGATCGAATTGATACCCTTGTGCATTGAAATGCGTATGGGGGGGCATGCTGCCCCCCTGCAACTCCCCTGCTTGGGATAACTGTTGCATTTTGGGATGGGTGCAAGTTTGAGTACATATATGCAAACTTTTCAAGTTTGAAATTTTTTGTTCCTAAAACTAATAACGGAAATAACTTTATTTAAAAACAATATGAAAGAACAGATTACTGGCTTTCAAAAATGCTATAGTAGTTTGTTGTAAGTGTTGCCATTGTTTTTTTTTTAATTTTTTTTTCGTTTTAAGTATAATTTTTGTCCTTAAATTTCAAGTTTGAAATTCTTTTTTCATAAAACTAATAACGGTAATAACTTGATTTAAAAACAATATGAAAGAACAGATTCCTGGCTTTCAAAAATGATATAGTTTTTTATTATAAGTGTTGCCATTGCTTTTGAATTTTTTTTTTCTCTTAAAGTATTATTTTCTTTAAATTACCCCTCCCGCCTAAACGGTGGGAGATAGGGCTGATTATGTACATAGGTAGGTTCAAAATTCAATTTTATTTTTACGAATTGCTTCGTTGCAAATGCTGATGTGTAATATGTACCTACTATACTCGATATTACAATTTGTTGTAGGCCTAATCCGTAATGTAATGACCCATCGAAATGTCAAATAACATATTATGGATGCCTTGGCTTTGTTGAATCGTTATTACAAAGTCATTTTGACGAGATACGAAAATAAAATATTAAAATAATAACTAATTTAATTATATATATATAAATATTGAGTGAAAACTTCAAATATGTACTTTCGGAGTATTTTTTACTTAATTTTGCCACTTCAACTAATTCACACAAAAGATAAATTATTTATTTCGTTTAGAATTTACAATCTGTTATAGCACATTTCACAAAATTTAATACAGAGATATGACAAATTTATGTCTTTCTACTGGAAAATGTTTACAAATAATTTCAAATAAAACATATATACAACAAAATCGGAGAAATGCTTTTGAGGAAAACAAAATTGTAATACGAAGTGCGTTGAATGAAATATTTTTTTTCTTTTTTCATTTCTTGCGCATGTATTTATTTAATATTCTTTCAATATACATGCAGGAACACAAATCAAAATATTAAGTGGAAGTTAGCATTTATTAGTTTTTGAATCTCTTCATATTACACAAATTAAATAGTTTAAAATATGTATGTACACGTAATAAAACAAAAAGACTTTATGAGAAAGTAGGAAGGAACTTAGGCCTTCCGCACACTACTCGTATCGTTATCGTCACATCATGAATTGCCGTGCAGCTATGATAACGATACGCGTATTAAAAATTAAACCGCAAACGACGCAAATTTTTTTAAATAAAATACGTATATATTGAAAAAGCGGCCGACATTGCTTGACGATAGTCGTCATGTAGCATGCATGTGCGGTTTTCATAAAGGATCCGCCAAATAACTTTTTTTTTTGAAAATGCTATAAAAAAAACTACTGAATATTTTCTCAAATTTCTTTTTTTATTTGAAAGTACAATCCTTCCGGTTAATAATGGAAAATAAATTCATTCAAATGACTGCCTCGGCTGGCCATGCAGTAGACTACACGATCGGTCCAATTTTTAAGCACATTATCGATTGTGTGCAGCTGTATTTCACCAATGGTTTCACGAATATTGTCGTTTAAAGCGTCAATTGTCTCTGGCATGTCGGCGTAACACTTATCTTTTACGGCATTCCACAAATAATAGTCCAACGGTGTCAAATTGCAGCTCCGCGGTGGCCAAACGACATCAGCTCTGCGGCTGATAATGCGATCTTCAAAAACAGGGCGTTGAAACCAAATGTTGCCAATATCCTCCTCTTCAATTTTTGTGAACAAAAATTCGTTCAACATGGCCCGATAACGATCGCCATTGACTGTAACGGCCACTCCTTGCTCATTTTCGAAGAAAAATGGCCCAATTATGCCTCTGGACCAAAATCCGCACCAAACAGTCACCCCTATCGTGGAATCCGTCGGAATTGAGTTTCACTTCAGCTATTCGATTCCCTTTCACTTTCTCCTGCTATTGTGGAATCCGCCGGAAAAGTTTCCTTATCGACACGTTTTTGGGAAAGGTAGTTTCACTGTCAAACGGCTGTCTTTCACTTGTGAATACAAATAGTAGCTGCATTCGTCGGAGGTACATATATGAAAAGTTTGTTTCAAATGAGATTTAAATAAAAAATAGTGTTTATTGTGTAATAAATGTATACGAAAGCACTATTTTTGGAAGCATAAGAGGAAGAACGAAATGAGCGTTGTTCTCAGAGAAGAATATGAGACAGGTTAAGAGGAGCAGTGAATACCTTCATAATCACCCCTATCGTAGAATCCGCCGGGGGGAATAATTCACGGAAAAAAATGTTTTGGTATCGTCGAATCCGCAAGGTGAACAGTTCCACATGTGGGTAATGTGAATGAGTTTCACTGTATCGTTGAAAACGTTCAAATCGAATTTTTCCCGAACAAAATGACATTTCTTGCCCGCATCAAATTCATTGCGGATTTCATAGGTTTTCTTGCTTGCTGCACGTCGAGAGAATTTTCTTTAAAAAAATTTACATACAAAACAGCTGCTTTATTAAGCCGAACATTTGTAATAAATCTGTGCAATATTGAACTTTATTAAAATCAAAAAATAATCATTCTAAAAACAAATTTCATCCGGAAGTTCTATGAAATATTCACCCCTATCGTGGAATCCGCCGGGGGGAATCATTCACGGAAAAAAATATTTTGGTATCGTCAAATCCGCAAAGTGAACTGTTCCCCGTGTGGGTAATGTGAATGAGTTTCACTGTATCGTTGAAAACGTTCAAATCGAATTTTTCCCGAACAAAATGACATTTCTTGCCCGCATCAAATTCATTGCGGATTTCATAGGTTTTCTTGCTTGCTGCATGTCGTGAGCATTTTAATATACAAAATTTATATACAAAACAGCTGCTTCATTTAGCCCAACATTTGTAATAAATCTATTGCACAGATTGAACTTTATTTAAATCAAAAAATAAACATTCTAAAAAAACACATTTCGTCTGGAAGTTCCGTGAAACCACTCATTGCTCATTTCAGCCTGTCTCGTATTCTTCTCTGAGAACATCGCTCATTTCGTTCTTCCTCTTATTTTTACAAGAATAGAGTTATCGTATACATTATTACATAATAAACACTGGTTTTTATTTAAATCACTTTTGAAACAAACTTTTCATAACCTCCGACGAATGCTGCTACACGGATTTGTGTTCACAAATGAAAGACAGCCGTTTGACAGTGAAACTACCTTTCCCAAAAACGTGTCGATAAGGAAACTTTTCCGGCGGATTCCACGATAGCAGTAGAAGGTGAAAGGGAATCGAATAGGTGAAGTGAAACTCAATTCCGACGGATTCCACGATAGGGGTGATTCACTGCTCTTCTTAACCTGTATCATATTCTTCTCTGAGAACACCGCTCATTTCGTTCTTCCTCTTATGCTTCCAAAAATAGTGCTATCGTATACATTTATCACACAATAATAAACACTATTTTTTATTTAAATCACTTTTGAAACAAACTTTTCATATACCTCCGACAAATGCAGCTAGAGATTTGTATTGACAAATTAATGAAGGACAGCGGTTTGACAGTGAAACTACCTTTCCCAAACACGTGTCGATAAGGAAACTTTTCCGGCGGATTCCACGATAGCAGTAGAAGGTGAAAGGGAATCGAATAGGTGAAGTGAAACTCAGTTCCGACGGATTCCACGATAGGGGTGAATTTCATAGAACTTCCGGATGAAATGTGTTTTTAGAATGATTATTTTTTGATTTTAATAAAGTTCGATATTGCACAAATTTATTACAAATGTTCGGCTTAATAAAGCAGCTGTTTTGTATGTAAATTTTTTTAAAGAAAATTCTCTCGACGTGCAGCAAGCAAGAAAACCTATGAAATCCGCAATGAATTTAATGCGGGCAAGAAATGTCATTTTGTTCGGGAAAAATTCGATTTGAACGTTTTCAACGATACAGTGAAACTCATTCACATTACCCACACGGGGAACTGTTCACCTTGCGGATTTGACGATACCAAAACATTTTTTTCCGTGAATTATTCCCCCCGGCGGATTCCACGATAGGGGTGATTATCTGTCAAATCAGACATGAGCTAAGTGTTACCATTCGCGAAATAAGCACTAGTTGAAAAAAAAAAAAGTTAGATGGCGGACCCTTTACAAGTGTGCTGCAACAAATCGTCTGCCTCTCGTACATCGCACCGCATACGCTACGATGACGATACGAGCCGTGTGCGGAAAGCCTAGTTCGAATCACATCTGAGAAACAAAAGATAATTATACATAGGAAGTTAAATAATATGCAGAGTGAAAACATTTAATTTCTTCGCCTATCACAGCAATTCTTGAATTCAAAGTTACTTCCATCGGTTCAAAGTTGGGAACAGAAACGAGCAAATTTTCTAATTTTGGGAAACTGTTTGGGAAACTAATTTTTGGAAACAAACAAAATAAAAAATTATACCACGGCCCAGTAATTTGTTCTGAAAAGGTAAAATATTACACTGTCGTTGCCATTTTCAATGTCTGAGAGACTGTTTATTTCCCCATAGAAAGCCATTCGTCTTGTTGATAATTGAAACGATTTATAGATGCATTTTTCCTTTTGTTGGGATCAGTTCTTGGCTTAGGTACTTGGCTCCTTCGAAAAATAGTTCGGCAAGTTCGGGAACTTAGAATGCAATGCTCCAAGCTGCCCAAGTCCAAACTTTTCTGTCGCCACCATAGGATATGTTTTAACTTATATTATTATCATCCACGAAATGCAAGCAGCAGATATTTGTATTTTTGACATTACGAGATCATCTCGTGGGATGATCCGTAACCATTTTAACCTCAATGGGTCCGTTTTTGAAAACGAAAACCATAATGGTGTTCCTTTCGGGTTGGACTGACTATCTGGAGTACAGCACATCGACGGCATCTGAAGACAAGAATAATAAAAAAGTAAATGTCTTCATATCACGACACTATAATTATTATTGAAATTAAAATCGCGAAGCTATCAACAAATATTAATGGCGTAAGTAAGCACCACGAAATGCACAAACTTAAATGAGAGAGTGAAAATCAAGTCTCAAGTGTTTCTTCATTTTTTTGTTTAACACATAGGTATATATTAAAATATTTTTCCAAATTGTATTCACCTTCTATTTAGCACTAAAACACGCGAAAAATCAATTTTTTATTAAGACCGAACTAAATCTAAACCGACATACTGTTTTGTTTTCGCGGTTTTACTTTATTGTGAGAAAGCCAACCTCGCCAGCTATTGTTTCAGGCATTACGGTACGGCCTGTTCCTAATCATTCACTTCAATCTACTACAATTACAAGATATGAAATTGTGTCGGTGAATTTGAGTATTTTATTCATTCATTTTCCAAATTGTGGGCAAGCAAGGTACTTCTCTTAAGAAACCTTTCAGAAGTTTTCTCTTACCTCTTGGTATTTACAATCTGGTAAACTACAAACTACAATACAAGTCCACGATCCACGAGAATCAGTGACGATGACGTGATGAGACGACGGACCGAGGAGAGGAGTTAACTCGATAGAACAGCCAACAATAATTCTCTCTTAATAGTTTAGAGATCATTCTCGTTTCATGGTAGATTTTACCTGTCTTTCATTTTACGTAGATACCTATGCCACTTCCACCTATACAAGCATTTTTAGTCAGCATTAATTTATACAATTATACCCCTTCTTGGACCAAACAACCTGTTCTCATATCCATAAAGCCAACAACAAGAAACAGCACCGCGAATCTCTTCTCGATCAAGGCTGGCCTGACCGATCATTTCAGTTAGTGTGGTATTGAGCATGAGTTACAACTGCTTACGGGAGTCGATCGTTTTAAATATAGTAGCGCGTTACATGTAATTGTAATCCATCCACTTTAAGTGAAGGGTGAAGGCAAAGAAACAAAATTAAATTATTTAAATAATAATGTAAATTTTACGAAAATATTTCGATATAATTACGCTGAAGTGCATTTAAAGCAGTTGCTCCGAATTTTTCTATAAAAAAGTGCACCAAAAATATTGTTAAAATGTGAAAATATTTTCTTCATTTTCATGATGGTAATTGTCCACCATATCTCTGAGTTCAACTTTTGCGCATTGGAATTTTCACCACCGTGGTTTTGATATATTTTTTTGTTGGGACCCATGGTGTTGTTGTTGGGCTTCTTTAGTGTGTAAAGTTGTGTGGCTTGTTTTTCATCTCTCCTCCGTGTGGTGAATCTTGAATTCCTTTTACGGAAAAAAAGAAAAACAATTGATTTTGTTCATTAATAATTTCTTTGGAGAAATATATTGAAAATATTTGAAAGTGAAATAGATATTATGCAGTGCGTTCGAAGATCATATAAATAAAATAAGCTGCGTGTACCTTTAATGGTAGTGTGGTAGAATAAAAGGTGAACACCGCTTTTCTGTTTGTTTTATTCGTCTTCACCTCGTGTTATGATCGGTGCCATGCGTGTATGTGTGTAGCATGCATTTATGCAAAAGGAAGTGGAAAGAGTGCATTCTTCTGTGGAATGTGATGAAAGAAAATTTCATTTAAATATGTATTTTTTAGTCATGATAAATTAACCCAGTTTATAGATGTCAGTGTAAAAAATAGAAAGGAAGGCAAAAATAAAGGAATTGTAAATTAAAATAGATTATGAAAATAAAGCAGCAGCTTGGGGCCAATGGAATATTAAAGCAGGTTATCATAATAATCCCATGCATATAACTTGGATACATATATGTAATTGGAATTTTTTCTCTTGTGTGGTAAGTTTGTATAAATCCTTGCACAAGCATTTTAAGAAATAAAGTACTTGCACTCTGATGATCTCCCTCAAAACGTACATATTTTAAGTTACCTGATTCATAATCAATTGATATTAAAATCATATTTGCTTTTCAAAAATATTGAGAATGGCGATTTTTCTATAAGATACTTTCCAAACTAAAGAACTTAACAGTGAGCTAAGAAAACGGGGCAATTAGGTATATCTCTGGAGTATGATCAAAAGGAAACAAGTCCAAAATACAAGTACATAGGTATTGAGAGTTTTAAAGTTCAACAATTTCTTCTAAATCCAGTTTTATGTATTAAAGTAATATTCCAGTGCAATAATAATATAAATTATTAGATGTGTAATAATCAATTGCTAAAATTTTAAAAATTATAACAAAAAGGTGTTTTACAGTTGGTCAGTATTTTAAAAAATCAAAGGCATTTATTTAAATTTAACAACAACAAGAAAAATTAATAATGTAGGTATGGGCTTCCCCAAATACTGCGAAAGATATGATCAATAATTGTCACAACTACCTACCTACATTGTTTGAACAAAAATATTAATACAGAAAAGCGCACTAATCGTATATGATAAACGTATGAGAACAAAATATCAGTTGAGTTATGATGTTTTGACCACGTTATTATTTAAAAAAAATTAAAATGTCTGTTCGGCCAAAACAACACATGTAGCGTTGCCGTTTTGAAATCCGCCTTCCAGTCAGATTTGACTGGAAAAAAAAACAGTCAAAAATCTGAAATCCAGCCAAAAAAACAGTCAAAGAAATTCAAACAAAAATCCAGCTAGAAATCCAGCCATGAAAGCATAAACAAAGTAAAAGTGTTATCAATGGTCTGGCCGTTGCTTTTGATACCCTCCAGTGCATACATTACATATACAAGTCATGCAAAAAGTTAGCCATGTGAGTTAGGACGTGCAGGCATGAGAAGGACATGGGCATGGGTCTAATACTGGTTTGGTGTGAGAGGTACTAGAACCAGAACTACTTGGCCGATATAGCCTATATTTTCAATACCAACCTGACGACACGATAGAAAGAAGTGCTCTGACACTTCAATTGTCTCCTCATCATTTGCATCTATACATACATAATGTCGAATATTTTATTGCTGCTTCCGTAAGTAATATTAATATGTATATTAGTACCAACCAATTATTTTGTTACTTCGGTCGGTATAAGAAAGTTGAACCTCAAAACCTCAAATATTTGTTTGTAAGTTGGCAAAGGCAAGTAGGTACTTGTGTAAATGCAAACGCATAAATTGGTTCATTGTATGAGGGGGATATGCTTCCAAGCTCAGAGCAACAAAAAAAAAAGTGAAATTCAAGCAATATTTGTTCGCTTTTTTATTTTTTTCTATTTCCACTTTGAATTTAAAAATTTATATTGATAGAAAAGATATTACACGAAACATTTACAAACAGTCAAACAAAATCCAGCTAAAAAACCAGGATTTTAAAAAATTTTCCAGCTAAATGCATATCAATCCAGTCAGATCTGACTGGAAAGCAGTCAAAATGGCAACGCTGAACACATGCGGAGTAATGTAATTTTGACGAAACACAATTTTTAAAATATCTAGGTAATTTTCTTGGAATTTAGAAAAATTATGTTATTATTTCAAGTTCAAAACTGCCCTCAATTTGCCGCGTATCTCTTAACGGGATGGCGGAATAATTTTAGATCCACCTTGTATGGGTATCATAACAGGCCATAGGAAAAGAGCATTTCAGTAATTGCACGTCGCACTATGGAAAAACGAGACAAAATTATTTTCTGCTTCTACCTGAAACGATATCTTTATGACGACATTTAAAATTAATTTTATCTTTGTTTTATCTAATAAAATACGTTTTTTGATTAAAAACAACCTTTCTTTGACAATTTTAAGATATTTTAAATGAATGAATGAATGAATTAATGAAATTCAGAGAGAGACTCTGAACAAGACTCGCTCTCTTCTTCAGAATTATTATTATTCTCTTCTTCAGAGTTATCTAATGGAGATGAAATCGGATGCTCTCAGATATAAGCATTTCGATTGCTTCTTTCGAAAAAGATTTTGTTAAAAAATCCTTTTCAACTCTATTTAGACTGAAGCCATCTGCTCTTAAAATCAAATCTATAAAATAAGCCTATCAATAAATCAAAATATACTTCATTCTTTTAATTCAAATTTAAACTTTAAATTGCATATTTTAAGTTTAAATTCTTCGAGTTGACCTTCCTCACAACAAGCCTTATCTAGCAAATATGTTTCTAAATAATCCAATTTAGCTTTAAGTAGTGCGACTTCAGAACTCGTTTTTATCACTTCATATACAAACGTTTTTTGGTAAAAACTATTAAGCCGGATGATCCTTCCTTAAAACATCACATTTAGTAACACCAATAACAACACTAAACCTGCAAAAACATGCACCCATTTTTTTTCTAACTTTATGATTCACTTTATCGTTCTACATAAACAACACAACGGAATTTGACGGAATAGAACAAGAAAATGATTAAGGAAGAAAGAACAAGACAGTTTTTAATTAAATTAAATTAAATGAATAAAAATATTAAAACACATCTTATAAACATGAAATTAAGTGAATTAGAATACACCTCTAACTGAATTATACATATTAAAAGTTCAATCAAATATTGCAAAATAGTAAAGAAATAATTTATTGAAACTAACAATTTTTTTCTTTAATGATGCAAAAAAATTGAATGCTCTCTTTTTCACTGCTTTTGAACTAGTGCTGTGGCCAAGTTAGTTGGAGTAAAAAAATAAGGATACAGTTTCTTAATCTATGAGAATTAAACTACCGTTTGGTAAAATCTTCAACTTAGCAATTATAAAATGTTGTCTCGTTTTTGCACGCATTTACTCCATAGTGAGACTGTTTGGTATTGGCGAGTAAAAATAAACGATCTCAATCGCGGCGACTATCAAAATATTATGTCGTCTGAAATGTCAAAAAATGTGGATTGTATTTTTCGACGACGATCGTCGGTATTGCGTGAGGCGTTTTGTGACGACGTGAAGAAACGACGACACTGAGGCTCTCACTCAGTCTCTCACATCCTGTCAGCAGTTTTGCTGAGCTCGCTGAATCTTGCAAAAGGTGTGTCTGCTTCAACAACCCAACGATTGTACTCGTTTTCGTGGCGTTTCATGGAAACGAGAGTTCAGAGAGTCGAGTCGTGTCAATAACGCAATACCAAAAACCTAATTCCAAACGACTCGACACGACAAATGTCGCCAGTCGTTTGCGACAGACGACAACGACATAATGTAAGGGTGAATACTTAACATGAAAAAACTATATTAAAAAATAATGGCAACAGTTATATAAAAGGTTATTTATATATTTTTATCATATAATTTTTAGGGACAACAATTTGGGGAGCGTACGATAACTCAAAATGCTGTACTGTACATATTGCATAGGTTTAGGTAGATGTATCCAAAATGATGTAAGCGCAAAATTCTGTTTTCCGAAATGCTGCTTATATGCAGGGATGTCAATTTGACAATTTGTCAAATGCTTTTTGACCGAAATACAATTTTTTTTTGATCGGATTTGACCGAATTCCCAGTTTATTACCAAATAGTTTTTCATCAAATGAATGAAATGCACACCGAACAAGAAAATAACCTAACGAACATACCTTTTTTGGAAGCAAAATCCAAATCCACATTATAGCCACATTGCATTCCAAGTTTAAGGTTATTTGTGTTTCCCGCATTATCCAGCCAGACTTTCTTTAAATAAATTAAATAAATCTACACGGCTCAAATTTTCTCAATATTTTTTATTGAATAACAAATAAGACATAAATAAATAAATATCTGGCGGAACAGGCGTGAAGACACCCTAGGCCTAGCGTCTCACAACCATTTCTTTGTGTGAGTATTATTTTTGGGGCCTACAATTTAATGCCAAATCCGAATGGTTGAATTGAGAAGCTCTTTCAGGAGATATTTGTCAGACGTTCACGAGAGGTGGCGCAGTGGAAACAACCTTAAGATGTTGTATTTTTCCGGGTATCGATCGAACCCCTCGCACAGTAGTCCATAGCACACTGAGCCACTGCGCCAAAGCTTGGAATAAAAACTAATAAAAAAAACAAGAACGCTGCAAAATTACGGGTTTTTCAACTGGGAAGGTTCGATGTTGGCAGCATGTGGCGACCATGTTGTTTTGGTGGCATCTCTCTAATCTGGTGCTTATTATTCAGTCACTGATGCCAAATCACCATGACACGTTACACGATTGAGCAGCATGTCTTAATGATAACATTTTATTATTAAAACGTGCCGGGACGAGTGTTGCCAGGCGAAAATGTTAAAATCCAGTCAAATTTGACTGTTTGACTTGATTTTTTCTCTCCAAATCCAGTCAAAAGAAACAGTCAAACATTAAAAACAAAAAATTCCAGTCAAAAAAACAGTCGAAAATGTAAACATACATTTTTTCGAAAACAAAAATAGGTGGGTCATCGTGGTTTCTTTTAAAATCATAGGTTATTTCAACACTGACAGCTGCTTCCAGCTCGAAATCTTTACAGAAAGTCAGTATCATACCTGCGCGGAACGAAGTGAGTCGCTTTACGCTTGAGCAACGTTGGGAAATATTGAAAAAATATTTCCAAAGTGAGTGCTGTGTAGCCCAAACAGTGCGTTTTTTTAGAAGTTTTGGCCGAAATGAAGCACCCACCGCGCCTGCTGTACGCAAGTTTGTGCGAAAAGTTCGTGTGACTTGTATGGTAGTGAACAACACTCTTGGTCCGCGTCATCGTACGGTGCGCACAGACGACAATGTCACAGGACAGTTTGGACCATTTTTCTCCGACAATGGGGCTGGAAGCAACGTTTCGGTCAACGGTGGGCGTTACAGAGCCATGTTAACCGACTTTTTTTTACTGGAATTGAAGACATGGATATGGACGTCCTCTGGTTCATGCAGGATTGCACGCCGTGCCACACAGCCCACGCCACAATCGATCTTTTGCACCAATTTCCCAAAAAGTGCTATCAGCCGTCTTGGCGATGTCAATTGGCTTCCTCGGAGCTGCGATTTGACTCCTTTGGACTTTGGACAATCCGGAAACGATTCAAGCACTTAAGGCCAATATCATCCAAGCAATCCGTGAGCTACAGCCCGAAACCACCAACAATGTCTTGGACAATTGGAGTGACAGAATACGCTACTGCGAAGCCAGCCGAGGCAGCAACTTGAACGACGTTGTATTTGGCCCACCCTTTATATTTTGATATATAGTATTCCTTCCAACTTTTTGCATTAGGCCCGAAACACACATGCGATTTCAATCGCGCGACTGTCGCAGACATGACCAAACACACATTTCATTTTGGATTTTATGTGCGCGCATTCATATTGAAATGTGTGTGTTTCATTTTTTGCGACTAAATAGCCACGCGATTGAAATCGCATGTGTGTTTGATGAAACATAAACAATATACAACAAACCGAATTAAATGCAAAGGCAATCATTCAAAATTCTCAAGAAACACTGCGCAAACTGCAAGAAATACTAGATTCAAGCGGCTTGCGGAAAATGGGTGTGTTCAATTCATTGCACTGCGCGAATCTCATATACACTAGGTTTACATTGGAGGTGCAATTTTTTTTATTTTTTTTTTTTTAGGAAAAAACTCCAGTCAAAAAAAACAGTCGGCAGGATTTGATTTTTTTTTCCAGCCAAAACCGAAAAAATCCAGTCAAATTTGACTGGAAAACAGTCAAACTGGCAACACTGGGGACCCTTCAAAGTCGCCTCTTCAACTTCAACTCTTGGTTGCTAACTTTGAACATCGATCCGTCCTTATTGGATCTGTTGGTAAATCTTCAGTTACATCAGCTTCTATTCATAACTTGTGCTTCTAGAAGAGCGTCGCAAAAATTGTAAATCCTGTATGGATAGTCGTAGTGCGAAAAAGAGTTGGATCCCCTGGAATAACTTATAGAATGCATTTGTGGAGATTTATTTTTAGTCTATTACCTTTTTTAATGATATTACAAGGTTTAGATTTTTGACCGAAATTTTTGACTGAATTAACAAAATGGAATTCGGTCAAATGTCAGATTTTGACCGAAAATGAATTTTTCTAATGGCAACAATGCTTATATGCACCAATTCTACTTTTTGAAAACGTGTTCCAGTATCAGATATACGACATATAAAAGCTCATCATTATTGACTCCAAGTCAGTACTGCACTGCACTGTATTTAGCACCAAGAACATAACGAGCATTATGGTGGGCATTAAATGAAATGAAAAAGCTAATGAACTTGGCAGACGAGGCTCGGAAACCTCCATTATAGGATTTCTGCGCAATCTCCAAACACAATAAGTGCATCTCAGTTGGAGAACATAACATCCCCGGTCTTAGACAGGCCAAAACGCTATTCAGCATATCAAAATGATGCACCAAAAAAGGGGTTTCTGCTTGCTAGTACAATGGACCGAGATTCGTCTCCAGGATTTGGAATCCCCTTTTTTTTTATAAATAAAAAAAAAATAATGTGAATGCCCGCTCCCTTACGGATGTAGATAAGGAAATGATTTTTCAGGAAAATAATAAGTACCTACCGAAGAATTAAGGAAATTATCTGCTGAATCCATCATCAGTTACATTAGGAAATTACAGACTCTACTGAGACTGACCTAAATTTAATTCTGACCCTCTAAGCATAGTAGATCTTTTAGGTCGATGTCCATTATATTGCGAGTCGGAAGATGAAAAATAATGTTACAGCTGACCAAAGGACATGGTATGATATTCGCTTGTTCGGATATAAAACGTGTTTGTACATTAATTAATGTTTTCGTTGGAGAAATCATCTTTTTTTTTTTGGGAAAAAGGGCCACAAGTGCATATTTTCCCTCCGAGGCTTAATATGTATCCAACAATTAGCTGCTATCGCACAAATTAAAGAACTGAATCAACAAAATTTAATTTAAAGACAGAATGGTATAGGCCAATTATTTGCTGTTTTTGTTGGTCTTTGTAATCAGTATAATAACAGGGTTTGGGGCCTACGTGTCGAAAGGTGAATTTGGTGATTTAATAGTGTGATGTTGGATGTTGGAGGAGGGTGTATTCACAAAACTGGGCAAGAAACTGATACAAACCGTGAAATGGGCTTTTGTTAATTGCGATACTTGAGAATATTTGTTGCTTCCCTTCATTGGTTATTCTTATACTTATACAACTTATAGGTACCTCCTGCTCCTGCTAGTACACGTCGTTATCATACAAATCTGTTTCATACATACAAAATTCTATAAAATTGTTTGTCGGATTAATGGCTAAGATAACCATCATAGATTCCATACTATAAAGACAGTGCCAGACTAACGTTTGCTTATTGTGAGTTTTTTTTTCATAAAAATGATGGCCCAAAATGACAATTCATTAGAAATCCCTTGTCAAGAAATATTAAGAAGCAGTCACCGCAGACCCCATATTCTTCTTTGATTCAGGACTTTCAAACGAATCGACCCATGCAAAAGAAATTTTGTTAGAGGACTTTTTTATGTGCCCACTTTCGGTGCCATGAAATTTTGTTAGAGGACTTTTTTATGTGCCCACTTTCGGTGCCATGAAATAACGCTTTTTCACTTTTAAAAGAGAAATAAAGCCGAGTCGGCTTTATTAAACTTTAATTTTATACACACATTTAGAGACAGGTACCTGTTTGCATATTTCAAATTAGAAAATTTACATTGAGCACATATTCACAAATACTTGAAACACATTCAACATGGGCTTAAAGAAAGTTTATATTAAAATTCGGCTTTATTTCGCAAACAATGTCCGGCTTTATTTCGCATTTAAAAGTGAAACAAGGCCGAATCTCAAAATTTGGCGTTATTTCGCTTTCATAATGGGAAATAAAGCCGAATTTAGAAATTCGGCCTTATTTCGCTCGGCGTTATTTCACGTCACCCTCGCTTTCACACATGCACCAACTCATCTGTAAAATATAGTTGGAGGAAAGAATGACCGATGAATGCAACCTCAGCATTGTTTGCCTAGTCCTCAAGAAAGGAGATCCTCTAAACTGCGCCAACTACAGATGTATTAGTCTTCTCAACATCACCTACAAGATCTTACCTGCCGTCTTGTGTGGAAATCTGAAGCCTTTCGTCAACAACCTGATTGGTCCCTATCAGTGTGGCTTCAGGCCAGGAAGGTCCACCATCGGATCAAATATTCACACTGCGGCAGATCTTGGAGAAAACCCACGAAGTTCAAATCAATACCACCACCTCTTCATCGCTTTTAAAGCCGCCTCTGACAGTATTTATAGAGATGAGCTATATGGCGTATTTTTTTGGGAAGTGAGTATAACAAAACCCAAAAGTGAGTATAACAATTTTGCATGTAAAACCAAAAGTGAGTATAAAAAAAACCAAAAGTGAGTATACAAGTTTTGCATGTAAAAGTAAAAGTGAGCTAGCTATAGATTCTCAAAAAATACGCCTATAGATACAGAGCAATGTCTTGTTTTGGCATCCCTGCCAAACTCGTCAGTTTGTGCAGGATGACAATGGAGAATGCACGCTGCTCTGCTCCATCAAGGTCGGTAAAGAACTCACCGAGACTTTCGATGTCAAAAAAGGATTTAGACAAGGCGATACGCTGTCATTTGACTTCTTCAACATGGTTCTTGAAAGAAAAGTGCAAAACTCAAACGCTAACACCAGAAGCACTATCTTTCAAAAGTCCGTCATTAATAGATGGCGGTAATGTATTGAAATCAGAGTTTTCTTTCGAAGTCTTGATGTCAAAATATGTACATACTAGGAATTTTTTACTATAGATACGCCTTTAATATGACACTCCTTACTGTATGTACTGTATAAATAAATAAATAAAGCCTAGCTTCTCACAACCATTCGTTTGTGTGAGTTTTTATTTTTGGGGCGAATGGAAGTGACCTACAATAATTTTATGCCGAGTCCGAACGGCTAAATATGTGTCACCAGTTGAGCTGCGCTATTATACATTGCCTTTGCATGACAGCAGACAAAAGTACGCTCCAAGATAACTGTAAGAGTTCTCATCCTTTCCACAAAGTTGCAACAAAAAAGTCCAGCGATACTTAAAATACCAAATCAAATTGACAGCCGAAATTCCGCCATCACCTTGAACATTTCACGAACAGTATGTATACAAATACGATTTCCCAATTGAAACCGAACACAAAATTCTGGTGATAAATAAAATTCCATATATGTACATAGAAATACATTCGTATTAGAGAGTAACTATCTCCAGCTTTGGGCCGGTCTCAATTTTTAGCCAGATACATGGCTCCAACACCTAAGAAGATAAAGGTAGGGATATAGGAATTGGGATAAAATTGCTGCCGATCGAAATGCTGCCATGGTGCATCAGGAACAATTCTGAGTGTTTTTTTTTTTTTTTTGCAATTCCGTGGAGGTCACACAGAATATCGCGTCCGAACCCGGCGCGAACTTAGCGCACCAAAGAATGTAAATAAATTGTAATTCTCTCGGAAATTACAGAAATATGCACGCAAGAAAGGGGGGAAACGTTAGTTGTACTGGTCTGGTCGTTCGTTTGTGGTTTATAAGACGTTGAATCGATGAGAGAGAATCCGAAGTTATATCATGTCGAGAATGGGAAGTATACCTCCCGTCCGGCAGCCAATGAAGACAAGGAAATATGTCTTGTATTAGATGTTTTCTTATTTTGTTCGCTTGATGTGGTCAGCAAAATGCGAAATGAAAATGAAAGATACAAAAATTCGTATACTGTTGAGCGAGGGAAAAATAAAAGTAAAAATGAAAATTGATTCTGTGAATTTGTTAAAATTGCGGTGCGAGTAATTTCGTAGTAGAGGTCAAGTTGAAATCAGACCAAGTGCTGAGGGCTGAAGAGCAAATTTTTGGAACATTGAACAGGAAATGTGGGATCTGATCCGTACTCGTAGTTTCTTTTTTTTTTAACTTAATGTTTTATCCCGTAGGCATATTGTATAGGTAGGTATCTACAGTGAGCGTTAAAAGTGAGTAAACACCAACCAATGAAGCTTTTATTTGTCTTTGAAGCTTGGAAACTATTTTTTTTTCGAATATGTATCTATAAAGTATTTTATGCTATCGAAATGAAATACGTATTTCGTTATCAAACTTTTTACAGATTTCTGATTTAAAAGTATTTTTCAAGACCCTAAAGAAGACTCTTAACACTAGAAAGGTAATCATATTTTTTAGTAGGTACATTAAAAGTAATCATTCGTCGAATCGACGAGGTACCTTTGGACTCCAATTTTTACGAAAAGTGTGCACAAAATGCTTGTCAATTTTAAAAATCTTCGGAAAAGACAGCTCGGGCTGGCATGAGGTAGATAGAGTGATATACCCATAACTAAAGAAACCGAACCAAACGTTTGTATTTTCTAAGAATCAATTTGTCTTAAGCAAACTTTATCATAACAATTAAATCGCCTTCGGTGACATCAACACTTCAGACCTTGCACCTTCACCGACCTTGCATTCGGCGGCATATTTTAAATTAATAAACGTCGCGTCACAAAAAATGTAATGACAAAGAGAATATATAGCCCGTTCCAAAGCAAAAGAAAGATCCCAACATGTGCAGTAGCACTTTATTTAAGGGACATTTTTCCTCTTAAGGTTTTTTTGATCGCATGAAATGGTTAATGCTTTTCTCTACTTTATCACAAAGTATAGCGAAAATTCCATTTCAACTCGTTTTAATAGTGGGTTTTACGCTGTTATAATAATACTCAAAACTCTGGCTTTCATTACTAAACACATACTTGAGAAGTGCAACACCCATCAGCAAATTTCCCTTTTCTTTGGGGTTGGTAAATGTGTATTTTTTGCATACGCCAACGACCGAAGGTGCTGTGTAGTGTGGACATCATAGTTGCAAAATTGCAAAAAGGCTTACTATTGTACTGAATTCAGTACAAATTGACCTTCCCGAGTACGCAAGTACCACTTCTCAATTTTCGGTACTATTTGTATACCTACTATTTTTAATTTTTGATATTTTATTTTTATATCTTTCAAATCAAACATATATAAGCATTAAACAAAAATAAGCTGAACGCACTCCTTTGTTTTAAAATTCTGAATGCATTCACTACTCTCATCATGCATACTTCGTTAAAAATTAACTTTTGAAATTTGTTGCATTCCTCGAAGATGCGGAAAAACGATTTGATTTCGGAGACCACTTTTTGAACTCATTACAATATTTTTCACAAACTGCCGTTTGGTCGATCAATCGTCCAATTTGTCTTTGTGGGCGCAGTAGCGCAGTGGTTAGTGTGCTGGACTGCTGTTTGAGGGATCCCAGGTTCGATCCCCGGAAAAACACAAATTACATCTTTAAGTTTTTTCTACTGCACCACCTCTTGCGAACGTCTGACAAACATCTGAGAGTATGACTGTCATGAAAAAGCTTCTCAATTCAGCCGTCCGGAATTGAGATCTTTACAAAATAAACTACTTGCAAATGAAGAACTTGTATAGTAGTGTTATCTGAATTTGTTACCTACTGCCGTGTTCAAATCACTTGGCCAACGGTAGATTTTCTGTATAAAGTGTACAGTTTGCTCAATCGACCGTTTGACAAGTGATTTTGAACACGACTATACAAAGATTAGCCTTAATCTATTAATATGTATGTACTTGGGCTGAAGTTCCTATCCGTCTATAAGACTCATAAATAAGGATAAGCTTTTTCAATGAATACCTCCATGAGGAATCCTTTCAAAGTGATAAATTTGAGATCAAGGAATAGTAGATAAGGAAAAAAGAAAGTGCAACGAAAATATAACACTTTTTCGCGTCGATGAATTTTTAAAGGAACAGCTGTTTTCTGTGAACTTACATAATATCAAAGCGCACTCTATGTCAAAATTTGGATAGGATTTTAGTTAATGTTTGGAGAGAAAAATCGGGGAGAAGCTGAAATTTAATTTCGCTCGAACTGATGTGTACTAAGCTTTACATTAAATTAAATACGCCTTTATTACACCCTCCACTGAAAGTTATAAGTATTTACTTACATTTCTAATGCCAAGAAGAAGTCACCCTGATCAGCAGGCGCGTGGTGGGAACAAATTTGCTAGGTACCGGGATTTTAAATTGAAAACGCCCCTCTCCCCCCTTTGAAAAAAATTTAAATTTTAAAAACAATTATACCAAAATATTTTATAAACTCTAATTTTATTGCAAAATATACATAAATATTTTGGCAAACCATTTTCGACAATTTTTTGTGCATGGGTCGAAACATTCAACGTTTCCATAAAAATTTGTATGTTGTGCAAAGCAACAATTCACATAATTATTTTGTCGAAAATAACATTAAAGTTAGGTTAGGTTAGGTTAGGTTGAATAGGGTGTGAGTTCATCACATAGGACTAGGCACCATATTGGACCCATCGCCATCCCTGGGGAACCTTAACGGTCAAAAAACCTAAACCACTTCGCCCAAACAATTAATTTAACTACAGAACCTGAAAATTGCCTCAATTTTGTTCTCGAGGCCAACCTCCTCCAAATTGTCGAAGAAGTACCTACCAAGGTATTTCCTCCTGCACCGAGCAATAGCTTGACATTCACAGAGGGGAACACACTGCATGTATCCGGAAGTCGTAATAACACGTGTAGGTCTATATCCCTAGAGTAAATACCTGATCCTGTACCCTCCTTTGTTTTGGAGGCATCCGTATAAATCGAGATTTCATTGTCATTCGAAACCTCATTTTTTTGCCAATCCTCCCTAACTGGGTATTGTACTTCGTACGGAGTGTCGAAGTCAATTTCCCCCAAACTTTCATCCGTTTTGTCGGGGATGTTGGAGAAAGATTCCATTAGTATGGAGCTATGTCCTACCTGTCTGGTTTTGAATAACCCTGGCGTTAGTTAGCCGAAGCGCACTATTCACATTAAAGTTGGTAATTTCAAATTTTTTGGAACATCTTTGACTCGTTGACCTTCGTTTCTCAGGTAGTGCTAAGAACATCGTAGTCTACTAAATATTTATTCATTGCCTTAACGAATTTGTGAGTAATATGCTCTTAAACCACTAACACGTAATTTTTGTATTTGCTTAAGCATCACATTAATTTAAAACTAAGCTTGGGCATAATCCAAATTAGTGCTTCGTAGATATTTTGGAACTGGGGTAGTTATATCAAAAACCATTGAAAAAATCATAGCTGTCAAAACGGAGCCGATTGAGTAAACAAACCGCTTCACGTCTTATTTTACCATCAAAAGATTTTTCTTCCGATATGAATTTCAAGCCAGCAACTACGTGTAGGAAAACCGCTTTGGAATGAAGATCATTTAATGTCAGTAATGGGTCTAACATTTTTCCATGTTTCAAAATGTCCAAAGATTTTCTTTAATGCATTACTTTTGGAAGACCAGCGAGTATTGCCAATAAGGCTCAGCTTCAACTGTGGATTCGTTTTTTCATATTCCAGCATTCTTTTATAAGAACTACTAAAAAACACTGCTGACAATTTCACCAAACTGAATAAGGATACAGCAGGGACCGTGCAATCAGAAATAACTAAATTAAGTACATGAGCATGGCACCAGGTGGCACCATGTTTGCGGCCCCATCGAAGCAGTCTACCACACAGTGTTTCAAGTCAAGGCCGCATTGGTTTAAAGCATATTGCAATAAATCAAAAAGATGTTTACCTTGGCTTGAAATGACTCTCTTTATCGTAATCAAACGTTCAGCGACTGCATTATTTGCATTTACAAATCTTATGACAAAAACGCACTGATCCCAAGTTCTCGGTGTTTGAATCCATCATTAGAGCGTAAATTCCAGAATTTCGTACCGAATTTGAAATATTGGCGTTAGGTAATAACGCCCAAGGAAATAGTGCCCAAATCGATTTGGAAATAACGATTAAAAGTTGAGCGTAAACTTTTCTTCAGTGCAGAACAATGTCGCATGAGTTCGTCAGTTTAACAAGAAATTATTACAATAACTACAACATAAGGAAACATTTGCGCGGTCTGACAATACTGAAAAATGACATCCCAGTAGGTACCGTTATATTTTGATTACATGCTGTTATAGTCATTATCATTAACATTATAAGTGAATAAATAAATTATAAATTATTTAATCTCAAGGCTCTGTGTTAATTGCGATAAATAATACTATCCTCGGATAATTTTCTATCGTGGTGAAAATGAGTTTTTCAGCTGTCAAAAATGATCCTATATGCTAATTTTTGACATTTTCTTTTGCTTGAATTTTGCTAAAATATTCAAGAGGAATAAAAACAAAGAATTTTAGTAAATTAATAGAAACCGTGACATTCGATAAATCTCTGTTTTAAGATTGGAGTTTGGTGAAATTCTCTTTTCAGTACTACTTCATAAGTGTTAGAAAATTTGCCGAAGATAATTATTTAGAGCGGCCTAATAAAGTGTAGAAATAGTAGTTTAAACAAAATTTAAGTATAATCCATTTCTTTCAGCATTTCAGTTTCTCTTTCTTTATGTAAGATAGTAGTGTAAAGAAATGGAAAAGGTATGTAGTATCAATTCATTCATTCCCGACTGTTCACTTCAAAAATATAATTATTAGGGCTTCCCCTAAATAAAACATCTCAAGCGCTCCGGAAGTGTTGCCCGGTTTTTCTAAGCTCATTCACTCCACACTACAGGGACTTCTCTAATAACTAAACTGTTTAAACTAGACAAAATCTATTTTGACGCTCACTGTATGTACCTCTATGTAATAGAGAAAAAGAAATAGGCAATTTACCTATGTGATCAACCGCTTTATTCGCTCTTGGGTATTCGTATAATCATCTAAATATATCTAAATCATAATATGTATGTATAATATGTAACCGATTGACTGATTTTGAAAGACAGTAGGTACAATAGTACATAATAATGTAGGTATATTATATACAACTCGAAAGTCCGCGGACTTGATAGCTTTACCTTTAATTAAACCGAGTTGTCGTCCTTACCGGGTTTATTTTACTTGTTGGCTCTGTTTCCTTTAGTATCATATACATGTACTTACGCAAATGCAGAGAGTGAGTACGAGTATATTTCCTGCACTCATCCATTGAAGAGGAGTTGGAGTGGAGTCTTCTTGTTATTGCCTCCGGTTTGTTTGTATTAATTTTTTTTGTCTGCGCACAAAGTTAGCTGGGCTTTACATACGAATGACATTTTTTACCTGGCAATTGAATGCGCAAATAAATTACTAGTGAGTGACTACCCACTGGCATGACGGCCGGTGAATTTCTTTTGAAAATGTATTTCAGCAATACAGACCCTAACCAACATAACCAAAAACCAAAAAAGGGGAACATGAAAAGGAAAGAGGCATGTAGAAAACTCACAGAAAATATATTTTTGCGGTGAATGCAGCAAGCTTAAATGAACTTGGAACGATTTGAATATGTTTTGTGAATCCGAAGCTATTGATTGTGTACCTAAATATCTATAGATAAATGTTATTTTGTTTTGGAGAATTTGAAATAACATTCGATACATTAGCAAATTTCATTTTTCATACACATCAATTGTGCTTATTTTACCTCCGCGTGGTAACCACCGGGTACTGGTCTCGCTCAACCGGGCTTGGCTTGCTAAACTTATAAGCGCGAGTGTTGAACACGAAGAAAATAGCAACACTATAATGCTCTGTCGGAATGACTGACTGAACGAGTCTCAGAGGTCTTACATGAGCCCCTCAGAAAGAGGACATACAGCGGATGAATACACAAGATTGAATCAACGGTGTTGTCAACAGTCGAGATGGCAGATACCTTGCGTGAGCTTCTCTGACATATTTGGAGCAAAGGTCTGTAAGGATTTTCAGCACTAGTCAGGGTGCTGAAATAGAGATGGTGGCGGATGAACCCTTTATGGGCCAACGGCAGCACTCATATCCCCGAAGTGGGTTACTGACAACGGAGTATCCGACCCGCTGTCCTAGGGTTATCTTAGGGCCTGGTCCTCCAGGTTGGGGGTTGTGCGTGGGGCTAACTACCCAACCACGGAAAAAAAAATAATGGTTACGAAGCAACCAAGAGCCTCGGATACGGATGGATTCACTGTTGACGACCCTGCAAAACGAAAAAAGGACAATGACTTTCGGATCTGCACGTGGAATGTTCGAACCCTGAACAGACCGCGTGCAGCCGAACAATTAGCGGAGGCCCTAGACTGCTACAAGGCAGATATCACCGCCATTCAGGAGGTGCGGTGGGATGGGCCAGGCAAAAGAAGGATGAAAACCTGTGACATCTACTACGGTGATTGCTACAGAGAGCAGAAGCAGCGTCTATTTGGATGCGGATTCGTTGTAAGCGGCAGACTTAGGCAAGAAGTCTTGAGCTTTCGACACGTAAGTGAGCGCCTTGCAACTATCCGCATCAAGGCTAAATTCGCCAACATCAGCCTGATATGCGCTCACGCCCCCACAGAAGATAAAGACGACGCTACCAAAGAATGTTTCTATGAGCTCCTCGACAAAACATATGAGCAATGTCCTAAATACGACGTTAAAATTGTCTTAGGTGATTTTAACGCCAAAATAGGAAAGGAGGACATCTTTGGTAGCACAATCGGAAAGCACAGCCTACACGACACCACGTCTGGAAACGGACTTAGGCTAATTGACTTTGCTGCGGGACGTAATGTTACTATAGCAAGCACACGGTTTCCACACCTCAACATTCACAAAGGAACATGGCGGTCACCAGACCATCAAACGGTCAATCAAATTGACCATGTTGCGATCGACGCAAGGCACTCCTCCAGTATTCTAGATGTCCGAACTTTCCGAGCGGCCAACATAGACTCGGATCACTACCTTGTTGTAGCCAAGGTACGTATGCGGATATCCCAGGCACCACAAAAACGAGGAAATACTGTGAGAAGATTCAACGTTGAACGGCTACAAACGCAACAAACCGCCAGAACTTTTGCCGATCGCGTCTCCCTCAACCTCTCGAGAAGTCCTGTGCAGCCAGCATCAAGTGCTGAAGACCAGTGGCATCGATGCCAAGAAGCCATCAGAAAAGCCGCAACGGATGTGCTAGGTTTCACCCGACCACCACCGCGAAACCCCTGGTTTGACGAAGAGTGCCGGCAAGCACATGCAGCAAAGCAACTGGCCTACAAAGCGGCGCTGCAGAGAAGGACGAGAGCAGCTCGTGAGCTCTACGAGCAAAAACGGAGGGAAGAACACCGGCTTCTCCGGAGGAAAAAGAAAGAGCATGAGAAGCGCGCGATCGAGGAAATAGAGAGGTGTTACTCCAGGAACAATGTTCGGAAGTTTTACCAAAAGGTAAAAAGAACGTGTCAGGGGAACAAGGCCCGAACAGAGACCTGTAGAGACGAACAAGGAAACCTTGTAGTAGAGTCACAGTCGGTGCTGAGGACATGGAAAAACCATTTCTGCAGACTGCTAAACGGCGAAGACGACACAAATTCCGCTGTCAGGCAGAATGAACCATTCAACCTGGGCGATGAAAGCCAAGACTTCCGTCCACCTGACCAAAATGAGGTAAGGATAGCAATATCCAAGCTGAAGTCCAACAAAGCTGCAGGACCGGACGGTTTATCGGCCGAGCTTTTTAAGGCAGCGGGGGATGACTTGGTAGAGAGCATACACCAACTCGTTTCTAAAATTTGGTCAGAGGAAAGTATGCCTGAAGAATGGAGCCTCAGCATTGTTTGCCCGATCCATAAGAAAGGAGACCCTCTAAACTGCGCCAACTATAGAGGCATCAGTCTCCTTAACATCGCTTACAAAATCCTGTCTTCCGTACTGTGTGAACGCCTGAAACCATTTGTCAACGAACTGATTGGACCCTATCAGTGCGGTTTTAGGCCCGGTAAGTCCACAACCGACCAAATATTCACACTACGGCAGATCCTGGAGAAAACCCAAGAAGTCCAAATCGATACTCATCACCTATTTATCGATTTTAAAGCCGCATATGACAGCATTTATAGAGACGAGCTATACAGAGCCATGTCTAGTTTTGGCATCCCTGCCAAACTTGTCAGATTGTGCAGAATGACGATGGAGAACGCTCGCTGCTCCGTAAAGGTCGGAAACAGTCTCACCGAGACCTTTGATGTCAAAAAAGGATTTAGACAAGGTGATGCGCTGTCATGTGACTTTTTCAACATCATTCTTGAGAAAATTGTGCGAAACTCGCAAGCCAACACCAGGGGCACAATTTTCCAAAAGTCTGTGCAACTACTTGCATACGCTGACGACATCGACATCATTGGCAGGACACAGCGAGCTGTCACTGGTGCGTTTGCAAGTATCAGTACAGAGGCGGCAAAAATGGGTTTGGTGGTGAATGAGGGCAAAACAAAATATATGCTGTCAACTAGAAGGGACACACAACATCGACGAATCGGACAGAACGTCACGATAGACAGCTATAACTTTGAGGTAGTTCGGGACTTTGTCTATCTCGGCTCCGCTATTAATTCTGAAAATGACATCACATCAGAAATCAAGCGAAGAATTACACTTGCCAACCGCTGTTACTTTGGCCTAAGAAGGCAATTGATTAGTAAGGCCCTGTCGAGAAACACTAAGGAGACTCTATATAAGACCCTCATCATCCCAGTCCTGCTTTATGGCGCAGAATCATGGACGTTGTCAAAAGCGGATGAAGATCTCCTTGGTCGCTTCGAACGCAAAATTCTTCGAGTGATTTTCGGTCCCGTTTGCGCTGACGGGCTTTGGAGGAGGAGATTTAACAGCGAACTCTACGAGCTGTACAGCGACATCGACCTTGTCAGAAAAGTACGTATCAGTCGACTAAGATGGCTAGGACATGTAGAGCGAATGAACACCAACGCTCCGGCCCGAAGAGTCTTCGATTCCAACCCGGAGGGACAACGCAGTAGAGGAAGACCTCGCCTTAGGTGGCGCGCACAAGTGGAAGGGGACCTCAACCAACTTGGAGTGCGCAACTGGAGGCAGTTAGCCAAAGATCGTGCTAACTGGAGAGGCGTGTTGGTTGAGGCCCAGGTCCACCCCGGACTGTAGCGCCATCTAAGTAAGTAAGTAAGTACATTAGCAAATTTAATACATAGGTAGTTCCTTCGTCGGCTTGGAAAAACACAATAAATTAGTTTATAGATTTATTTACAATATTTTAATTCATGTTTACATGTGAACATCGACCAAAGTATTTAAGTGTTTTCTTATAGAGTGTAGAGAGTTATTCATATCTTAACCCTAGAACAGAAGAGTAATCTTCGTCGATTCGACGAACATCAAATTATTTTTTTCGATTTTCCGATCTTTGTTCCGATCGTATCTTCTCTCCGTGTCACTCCAGCCATCTCTAAACTCTAAAGTCTTTTAGTTTATGGAATTTCGTCGAAAAACTGTCTTGTTTTTCTTCTTCGTAAAAATTGGAGTTCCAAGGTACTTCGTAGATTCGTGAATGATTACCTTTAATTTACCTATAAACAAATTTTTGGGTTGGTGATGAAATCTCCTTTTTCAAAATCCTCTTTCGTAAATCCCTTGTGCTGAAATCCATTACCCTAAAAGACCCTGAGTAAGACCCTGGGACAAAATCACTTCAAAAATATAATTATAAAATAATAATTAAAAAATATAATATTTAGATTTAGGGTTATTAATTCTGTTGCCGCGACATCTAAATATGGAAGAAGTGAGATACTTATACTGCAACCCCCCCGATTGCTGCCACTGTAGGATTTGGAGTAGGTGCAAGGTTGGTTATACCATGCAAAGTTTAGTTTGCTTGTGGGAGATTTTGGCAAAGGGGACTTCGTCCAGGGGGATTTTGGAAAAAGAGAAGAAAAAAATTAGAGAATAAGTCCAGTAAGGGCTTTTGGAAAAGCGGATAATGTAGGGATCCAACAAATATTATTACCTTTCTAGGGTTATCATTTCAATTGATTTCTTGGAATTAAGAGGCATGCAAATACAAAACAGAAGTCAATAGGACTTTATGTGAACATAAATGTAGGTATATACAAATTGGGTAGCTACTACACTTACAGAAAAAAATTGTAAAGGCTTTACTATCCGAATTGTAAAACCATCTATTTACAATTATTTAAATAGCAAATTTGGTTAATTTACTATTTTAATTGCAATTTTTTTAGTTTTAGTATTTTAGTTTTTAACTTTCTCGTATACGTAGTAAGAGAAAGATATTGTTTTCGTACAAAATTTCGAACTCGAGATTTTGATCAATTCTGATATTACGATGATAGGGGAACTCAAAAAAGTGGGTCTCGCAATTCTGTCTGTCCGTATGTCTGTCTGGCCCACCCCTGGGGAATCTAAACGCTTGGACGGATTTGCTTCAAACTTCGTATTTAGAGTTTGTGGGCTATCCGTTAGGGATGTTTTTTTTTTTATGCTATCCCTAATATTAACGGTACCTCCCATATAAAATTTTTACGAAATATGCCTAAATTAAGATTTTTTTGAAAACGGCTCTAACGATTTGAACCAAAATTGATAGTTGAGTTAATGTAAGCATGCTTAACATGACTGCATACCCAGTTTTTCGCTAAAAAGTCCAGCAACGGCAGTTTTAAAAATTGGCTTTTTACCGAAAACGGTAAAAACGATTTTTTAAAAAAACCTATTCTTAAGGTACTATTGTCATTCTTAACTTGATAGCAAACTCAGTTTTTCTCTAAAAGGACTGCGTCCTTTGATATCCACCCAAATCCCTAATAATAGTACTTTGAAAACTGCTCATATCTCGAAAACGCCATTTTCGATTATGATAAAAATGTTACTTTCAGTTAATGCTTAAATCCATAGTAATACCATTTGCTCAGTTTTGAGCTAAACAGTTGAAAAATAGTGTTTTTTGAACAATGAATGCGTCCTTCGATTTCCACACCAATCGCTGAAAACGGTACTTTAAAAACTACACATATATCGAAAACGCCATTTTCGATTTGGTTAAAAATGTAACTGCTAGGTAATGTTTATATCCTGAAGAATACGTCGTACTCAGTTTTCAGCTAAACAGTTTAATAACAGTGCTTTTCGAATCCAAATTGTAAAATTTGTTAGCATAATTTTACAAAAAACCGCTCTAACGATTTTGATCAAAATACATATTTAAGACAACATAAGTATTCTAAACATGATCTCGTACTTGGTTTTTCTCAGAAAACTCGAATATTGCCGTTTTATGAATATTTCTCAAAAACGACTACCCAAATCCCGATCTTTATTCACACACGGTATATTTTTGCAAAGCCGAAAATTTCAGTGGCAATATAATTCGAAATTCATCGAAATTCAAGTGTCATTTCGGGGTGAAATTTAAAAGTAAATGTTGAAGTTAATACGTATGTTTATGTAGTATGTATTACGTTGTTAATTAACAAGTGCTCAGTTATCTGAGTACATCTTGAGTGCGTATGATTTTAAACGTAAAATTTGCTGAAATGACTCTGAGATTCTGAGAAATTCGCAATAAACGAGAAAGTTACGTGCGACCCAGTCGTGCACATTTTTTTTGTTTAAATTTGTGTTTTTATGTTTTTTTTATCGTGTTGGGGAACCGCGAGAGTATTTCCTGCATTGTGACATCAGAATCGAAGCTTTACAGAAAAAAGAAGTCGGGATTACACACACAGAAAAAAATTGTTATATTTACAACTTTCTGCGTAAAATTTACAATTTTTAATTGTAACTATTGTGTTATTGTTATTTCGCTTTCGCTACCTACATTGAAAATTTTAAATCCCCATGAATTCAATTTCGGTTGAAGCACAGGAGTGATGTGATACATACATACGGAGGGTGATTGATAAGTAAGCACCCGTGTTGGCCGTGTTATGTGTCTTCAAACATAACGGCACTGATGTAAAATCTATATACATATATCATTGTTGTCAAACAACGACTTTCAACATTTCAGATAAATTCATTGATTAATTTTATTGTAGTAGCTGTTGGCAGTTAGCAAGTTTAATATTTTTCTATAATTATGGAAAAAGTGCAGTACCGATATGTGATTAGTTTCTTGTTTTTAGATGGGAAAACGAGCAGTGAAATTAAAGAAAAGTTGGACACCATTGATGGGGACCTTTTTCCTTCGATGACCACAATTTAATATTAGTTCAAATAATTCAAGCGTGGTCGTACATCCGTCGTAGATGAAGAGCTTCCATCAGGCTAGGTCGTCCAGTTGTAGGGACTACGGATGAAATGGCCGACAAAATCCATGACATTGTATTCGCAGACCGGCGAGCAAAGATAAGAAAGATTGTTGAGACCATAGGCATCTCATTTGAATATTTGCAGAATATATTGCATCAACATTTTGGCATGACAAAGCTAAAGCAAGATGGGTGCCGCGTTTGCTCACCGTCAACAACAAGCGGATTCGAATGACCACTTCACAGCACGAAAAATTGATATAATTAGGCTTCGAATTACTAATTCGAATATACTAATTCCTCGAGACAAGAAAATTTCTCAGTTTGACAATAAAGTTAGTCTTTGCAATATAGGTGGTCAAAAGAATTCTCGAATTTTATGAGTCACTGGCCGTGTTCCATTGACCGCTAGATGACTAGCGCCATGCCAAACTCCATATAAAAAAACTGACATTTCAGCATTTGCGCCAGAGCTCTAGCACATTTTGTGAAATATCCTTTTCTGGGAAATTTTTCAATCTAGCACAAAATTAACTGCTAGATTGAAAAAAATAACGAACTGTCAAAACAAAAGTGAAAGTGCAGAAGTCAAATATTTCCAATTTGGTGTAAAATGGGAATTCAAGCTTCTATGTAATTATTATACATTGTATTTGTTTATTTAAATTATATTGCATTAATAAATATGCATCATGACATGATATACATTTTTGACTCTCATGAAGATGAAATAATACGAATTCAAATTGGTTTTTTACCGCTGCCGCTAGATCTTTAGCGCCTCCATCAGGGATATTATGTGCTAGATGACTAGCGGTCAAAGGAACGCGGCCACTGTATTTGATTGATTGATTGATATTGCCAGCGCTAAACATATTAACATATCTGGAAATCTTACCTGTGAGCTAGATCTAAAATGTTTGAAATAGGTACATTTGTGAGAGGATTTTTACCGTCGCGTCGTCAGGTTGGTATTCAAAATGGTCGCTAACGATTTATTTACTTCTGTTAAAGTTCGCCATCCATTCTTCTCCTCAACATTCTCCAGCAATAGTCTTCTTCCTTCGGCGTACCACATACGAAATCAGTACATTTAGTATACCTTAGGTATGCACCTGCAACATATATGGTTGCGAAATATTAAATTTATTGTGCTTTGCATTGAGATCGAAAGTGCTTAATGTCAGGCCGCCACCCACGATTTTGCTCAAAACGAATAACGAACCTGTAGGTATGGGAAATTCTACTTTCGGTGCAAATATATTTACCAAAACATATGAAACCAAGTTATGTCCTCATAGTGCTCATATTCATTCAAATACATTAATAGTACTAATAGTAGGCAGTGGTTAGTGTGCTGGACTACTGTGCGAGGGATCCTAGGTTCGATCCCCGGAAAAACACAAATTACATCTTAAAGTTTTTTCTACTGCGCCACCTCTCGCGAACGTCTGACAAACATCCGAGAGTATGACTGTCATGAAAAAGCTTCTCAATTCAGCCTTTCGGACTCGGCATAAAATTGTAGGTCCCTTCCATTCGTCCCAAAAATAGAAACTCACACAAAACGAATGGTTGCGAGAAGTTAGGCCTTGGTGTCACCCGCCTGTTGCGCCACCTATTTATTTTTTTTTTTACACTAGTAATAACACAATCCATATAAATATTTGTATTTTTTTTTTTTTTTCAGACGAAGCTCAGCCGAATGAACCCAAATAGAATCACATGAGAAGACATGTAACGTCATTCCCTAAGCCCACTCATCTGCCATCTTGTGTATATTTTTGATTTAGAATTTTTAATCAAACATAACAGGAAAAGGATAGACGAGCGTTCAAATTGGCTAATACAACTTTAGATATGTCTCAGCGAGATTTCTCCGAGGTAAGTGCAGATATGCAGAATGTAGACAACAATTTAAATACCACATTATATATTTTGTCCAATGTCATAAATTAAAAAAAAGAAACCCACAGATACACCCTCTTCAGGAAATCATTATCCCAAAAAATTCCACTAGAAACTAAACTTTGCTGCTTGCTTCATATAGCCCACGCAAAAATCTGTACTGTCCTATCATCATTGTCAAGTCAACATCAGTACACATAAAGTCTGTCACGATTGACGAACAAACAAACAAAAAAATAAAAAGCAGAGGAGTTACAAATTCGTTTTTCTTATAATGTGAGAGAAGGGCTGCTCTTCTGTCCGCGACCTTTTTGTTGCTTCACTGGACTGTTTGGTTTCAGTCCCATGCCCATCCCAACCCAATCTTAGATTTCAATCTTATTCCAAAAACAGACGACAAAATGAGACGGTTCCCTGTTCAAGTTCAGCTTTGTGAGAGGTTGTTTTGTTTTTTCTTTTTTGTAAAGCCTGTTCGCCGGCCGCGTGTTTCATTATCCACATTTCGTCCGTTTGCTGTAGGTACATTTTGTTTACCTTGAAAAAAGGCGGTCTAATCATTGGAGTTCATCTGCGCGATTTCTTTAAAATACAATTTAACAGTTTGAAGGAGCGCACTTTAATTTTAGTTTCAAAAATAATGTTATTAGGAGAACGTTGAAGGTTCCTTTTGTAATATTTAAGATAAGCAAAAGAAAGGATATTAACTACCTACATATTTCGGCCTTAAGTTCGTAGGTTAACACTTTCATTAGTAAAAGACAGACAACATAATGTAATGTGCCATACATAATGGTACTCGTGGGTTATAAGTGTTGAATTGAAATTGAATAGTGGGTCTTTCTTTACTCTTACTACGTTTACATGAGCGAATTGAAAGATCGAATTCAATGAATCGGAACTCGATCACTGTGTTTGCTCTCACCGAATTGAAAAATTGAATTGAAAAAGAGTTGAGTTATAGGGAATAAGTGTATTGTATAGTTGTGTTAGTAGTTTGCGGCGCTGTTGTTTGGTTAAATTTGAAATTGTTTGGAACAATATAGGTATTGACGCCATTAAACATTTTTTTTCACTCCACATAAATCTAAATCCACTAACCGAAAAAGATCAAAAGCAAATGAAGGGAGAACGAAATAAAAGAACGCACACTCTCTCACAAGATAAACTCGATCCTTCAATCTGCGTTTACATGATATTTTCAATCCGATCACTGTAAATTTTGTGATTGGATTGACTGAATTCCGTTTCGTTCCGATCAGTATTTACATAGGACTCAATTTGAATTTAATCCGGATTGAATCACTCATGTAAACATAGTATTGGGTGGATGTTAGGTTTTTACTCGAACGTCCTATTATATTTCGCAAGCTAAATATATTTATTTATTTCGCTGTAATCTCGAAATTTACTGAACGGATTTCGTGACACCATCACTTAAATATGCTTACAGTTCCTCTGCGTGCGGTGGGCTATTCTATATGGGCTTAGCAAAATAATTTCATACCAATATCTACATTTTTATATATGTATTATGTATTTTGATAAAAACTGTGCAACCAAACTATCATTGGTTTAAATGTTATGCAAAAGTACTATTGAAATAATTAAGGTAGAAAACACACCTCGGCTGATAATTTATAAGACAAATTGGCCGTTATTTAGACAACTATTAGATGATACCATTATTATCATTGTGAGACTAAAGTTGCAATTTGGCACTTTTTTTTACCACTTTGGCACAATGATACCACTTTTCTAAAATTTAATGATTTTGCCCTTTTTCACAATTTGGAACAACAAAAATATTAAATTTTCAATCTTTTAAGAAAATTTATTGCGCTGAAGTGGCTCAATTGATACCAATCAAACCAAAAACATTAATGTAAAAAAACAGCCAAGCTCTCTTGTATAAAAAAAAGTGTGTAACTAGTCAGACACGAAAAGTAATGAGATCTAAATGTACGCCAAGTTCTTAGTTTAAAAGGTTAAATGTAAAAAAAAAAAATGGAACGAAGGGAAAATCTCAACTTTTGGACTTTTCCCATTGAATGCACCCCAGGATCTGCCAAATTTCATGATTCTAGGGTGGCTGGAAGTGCTTCATAATTTTAATGATGATCATCTATGTGAGTGAGTGAGTCAGTCAGTCAGTTACGGTTTTTGTGATTTTTAACGTCCTGTATGTTGAAAACCACAAATGCTATAGAGATCCAATTTGGCTTGGTAAACTTTTCAAGTTTGAAGTTTTTTGGGTTAATTGGTTCCGAAGTCAGAGGGAGGTCGAAAACAGCCTGAGTTTGTTCCCGTAAGAAGGGTTAGTGCATTTACTAGAGAATTTGGATGGGGCACTACCAATCAGAATCTCCAGAAACTCCAATTTCAGAATCGGGGTCAGAGCGGTCGGAAGATTCAGAAGATTTTTGATTAGAACTTGCACCGCGTAATAAATTGATTTGTTATGTTATTGAATTGATTTTACGTTTAATGTTTTTTTTTATGGTACGTATGTTTTATTCGACTGAATTGTTATAGTTTTAAAAATAGAATATTACCAGTACAATATCTAGTTTGTTTGTTATGTTTACTTTTGTTTTGAAGTTATTACTTTAAATGGCCCTCTTTTTCCGTGCGACTTTTCTAAATTTATCAGGGGTAACGCTGTCTACAGGTGCCAATAAAGAACTAATTTCAACTAGAAGAAGAAGTTGAGCTCTTCAATAGAAACATACAGCGAGCAGCATGACAAAGCACCCCTACCTGCCAAAGAAAGAACAGAGTGGATATTAATTACCCTAATGAACTAAAATACATAACTTCTAACAAGAAAGCGAAAAGCGCGAAAAATTTGGCAAAGAATCCGAAAAATATAAAATAAAATAACGTACTATGAACTACATAAAGGTGCTAATACAAAAAGTTAAAAACGAGTCCTTTGGCAAATATTTCACCAGCCTCCCTGCCCATAAAAACACATACTCGCTATGGAAGGCGGCGAAAGGCTTGAGAAAACCAATGAAACAAGCACCACCTATAAAGCAGGATAATGGGTATTGGGGGAAAAAATCCAAAGAAAAGGCAAATCTTTTTGCTGATCTTCTTGAGGAAACGTTCCAACCACTTCTATGCAAACTATACAGAAGGAGATTTGACTATATGTAGTTGAAAAAACCGATCACAAAACCATAGAAAATATAACACTACAAGAGTTGAACGAAATCAAGCACAGCTTAAACGCAAAAAATTAGAAGGTTTATGACTTAATAACAGGGCAAATACTAAAAGAATTATCTGAAAAAGCTATGCGAAAACTACTCTACTCTATGCTAGGTAGCAGAAGTGATTATGATTCTGAAACCTGATAAACCACCAAATGAAAAGAAATCAAAAGATTGATCTGCTTTTGTAAATAGCTATATTAGTAATTAGTGCGTTGTTAGATACTATATCAGCTGTGCAAATTGTTTTCGTTTGTCGATAAAATCATACGAACTTAAAAAGGATAATCATATCGACGAAAAATTTTAATTTATAGATGAAGAAGAAGAAGAAGATGACGATGATGATATAGTAATTGCTCCAAAATTAAGCCCATGTCCATTATTTACATTTTTGTTTTGATTCTGCTTTCACGAGGCTTTTTTTGGAATGAGATTGAGCTGCGCTGGACAAAGAAGGTTCGGTCATTGAATTGCAATGGCAATTACATCCAACATTTCAACACCAGCAGCAATAAAATTATTTTTGTTCGATTAAGTTTATTTTCCCACATATTTAATAAACATCTTACATACAATAACAATATAAATTTGCCTGTTTATTATTTTTCTCATTCACTCTATTACATTTAATGAACTGTTTTCAGCAACATATAAAATTGACTGAAAGTAAGTGCGAACCAATCGAGAGCAGACGTGGTTATACTGGTCGGTGGATGTTGATGTTGCTTGCAAAGGCGTAGCCGACAGCATATCAGTGAATCCTAGTACTTCCGGTGGTGGTTGCGAATGCTCACTCCAATAAAATCGGCAACCGCCAATTGAATTGATCCGAGTGCATAAGTACTTACCGCAATACGATTAGCAACTGGGTTATTATTTGCAATTCACGCAATCTATCAAAGAAAACAAGCACATCACTCAATCCTATATTTATAATTCAATCGATTCGGACTAATTCGCGATGTACAATACCTTTTTTCATCACACGGCAACGAATTTATTATTAGCTGCAGCACCATCATTGTCGTCCGCTTTGAGAGACGAAAACAATAGTTGAAATCACGGCCATCCCATTTTTCTAGTCCAAACGTGGTAGCATCTTGTATTGTCGCATCTCACGTACCAAATTATCTATCTCCTCATCATCTTCGCTGCTCGAAGACGATGGCTAATTCTCCCATAAAAAAATTCTGACGTTTGACGTAAAACCCCAAGTTTGCTTTATAACTTCTACTTTTTCGAAGAGTTGAGCGAATCCAAAGTTAATCAACTCTTGGTGAGTCAACTTTGAGTGAATAAAAGCAATTTCTCAATTTGAGGATAAAAATCCCCAAGTTGTGTTCAACTTGAAGTGAATAAAATGGCCCTTAAGAGACTGCGAAGCCAAATGATTTTTGTACGAATTAGCTATATAGAATATGAATAACGACCCATTTTCCTTTCCTTCTTAACTACCCATCCTTAACCCTTCTATAGCTTATTATTTACTAACTCGAGACAGTTTAACTAAATAAGAAAAACAAGTAAAAGTGTTATCATCGGTCTGGCCGATGCTTTGATACCCTCCACTGTATGTACTGGTACATGTAAACGCATGTGTCTAATATTGGTTTTGTATGGGAGCTACCAGAACTACTTGACCGACATAGCTCATTTTCAATGCCAACCTGACGACTGTAGAAGTCCTCTCACAAAATTTCATTCGCCTATGTCGGTTCGTAGGACGCTATCGTGTTTTCAACAAACAGACAGACGGACAGGCAGACATACGGACATGGCTAAATCGATTCAGAATGTGATCCTGATTCAGAATATGTATATACTTTATAGGGTCTCCGGTGAATCCTTCTTGGCGTTACAAATGTTATGACAAAGTGAATATACCTTCCTGTAGAGGGTATAATAAAGTAAATTAAAATAATAATTTCGGGACTATTGGGCTATATGCTATATCCCACCAACCGTTTACAATATCTATTAAAGTAGAATGAGTTTAACTCAGTCGTAAATAAAAAGGGAGGTGGTTTTAGTGGGTGGCGGGTCCCACACTACTATCTTCACTAGTGTCTTTCTAGTTTTCCAACGACCTTCAGGAAAGAAATCGGAATCGTAGAAGAGGACCCTATCTATTATTAATATTTTCGCGAGGATTTTCTTCATTTCCTTTTCCTTTTGGCAGTTGGGCAAGTCTACGGCACTTCCAAAGCTTCGGAAAAAAGCTTTAAAATTTATTTTAAATTTGTGAGATAAAACAAGTTCTGTATGAAAATCAACATCAACCATCGTCATCTACACTGACGAAAATCAAGATTTCAATCTTCCGCGACGTATTCTCTGATATTTGCATACGTTGCGTTGTTACAATCCAGTCCAGTGGAAACCATGCAAGTGATCTGTTCAGTGTTCAGTCCTTTTGCAATGAAACTAAAGCTATTCTCTGGTGTAATCAGACGGGCAATTGAACCGTCCCAATGCGTATGCGCATGCAATCGAATTGGATCAAGTCGCGAACTGCTCCATGATACTATACGTATCTAATATGAACATGCCCTTCATCTTGGGTTTTTGTATATAAATATATACTCGTATTCAGATCTTTTTTCTAATCTGACAATATCTGATAATCACTCATGCGAAAATAGATGTTGACATCTCTCTGTAAGGAATAGCAAATACATATGTGTAGGTACGAAGGCAAACATAGGGAGATAGAGGGGTGCAGCAAGTTGACATCGACACAACGATGTCGGCGCGGCGGTGCGGTGGTAGCCTTTTGTCGGCAAAATGAAAAAACAAAATTCTGAAGAGGACAAGTCTTGAACATGCGCATACAAGACTCGATATTGAATTTAAAGAGTTTTAGCAAAAATGCCAAACATATCCATATACCTACATAATAGTGGTTTGTATGGATGCCTCTATGTAGTGGTACTTCGTATGCATGATTGCATATTTTATGCTGTACCTATACTGTTTCCGATTCGGTATCACATCTATGCATACGAATATTTTGATTAATAACAGCTTTTTGACACACTCGCAGTTTCTGATCATGAAATAAATGTAACCGTTTGCAAAGTATCTTCGATTGTTCAGTTTGATTGCCCAACATTTTTTTCGGCTACGTCTTTAGATTCTTCCCACCCAAAAGTTTATCCCTCATATGGTAGGGATACTACAATAGTCTGCTTGCCTTGCAGATATTTAAAACTTGGCAAGAGGTTCATTTAAATCATGAAAGGAAACCCACCATAATAACGGTATGTCTTGGGTGATATGCATCATCTTGAACACTTCATTCAAAAAATGAAATATAGGGTTTCCAAAATTCAGCAAAAAAAAATATACATTTTTTTACAAACTTCTTAAAATGCTAATTCCGATATGCAGTGGAAAGTGACAAACCCGAATTTCATTTTTCTCATATTTGAAGAGAAAAAAAAATTAAATATCTAAGATTTTGCTTCTGAGAATTAAAGAAAATAAAAGTGGAAGTTCCCAAGAACATGCTAGATGAGACATAACTCCATACACGTTTTTTGTGGACTTATAGGTATCCCTTCGATGGGATATAGTCCAGAATCAAAATTTGGAATTATGTCCCACCGAAGTATGGAGTTAGTCGGAATGAACTGCACTTTTTTTAATGTGGACTTGTTTCTCTCTAAAAAAAAAAAAGGATTTAGGGTAAACTACCTAGTGACCGACACCTCCTCAGTTATGGTCACCTGCGACTGTTTTTCCATTTTTCTAAGGTTTCCTGTGGCTGAATGTTACAGAAGCTATTTTTAACGTGTTCAGGCACTTAAATGTCATAAGAAATGACTTCTCTTGATATTTTGTAGTCGTTCAGTGCCCTGTGAAAATAGACTTTGGTTTGAAACCTTCAGGAATTTCAGAAATCTTGAGACTTTCTTAAGAAACACGTAAGTAAAGATCATTATTTTAAAAATATAAGCGTGTATAGTAACACTGTAAACAATGAATTTTATTTAAAATAATTAAGTAGCCGATCTATTTGTTAGTCAGTTATTATTAAAATAACAAAACAATTTAAATTTACGTGGGGTGTCCGTTAATGAAATGAAATGTTCAATAAATCTAGTGACCGACATACCTAGGTGTCTATTACTGGCGCAAATGGACATTTTTAAGAATATTAGTTATGGACACCACCAATATTATCTTTGTATTTGCATACCTTTTAACCGTTAGTTTCAAATCTCTAACGATTTCTCATGCTTTTATTTGTAAATGCAAAAATTTTATTTGAGAATGCCAAAATAAAAGGTCTGCGGCTAAATTTTCCTCCTAAAAGTTCCTCGTAACCCCTTATTAAACTGGTCCACAAGTGGGTACAAAAGCCAACTTTTGGACCGGAAACTGTACTGACCACTGATGAAGACCAGCAAATCCTTCACTGGATTACCTAAAACCATGAAAGCGGCTTTCCAAGACGAAATGCAGACATTTAGAACAGTGCTCATGAATTTCTGAAAATGCGCCAAGAAAAGTATTATGTACACATTTTCTGCGTCGGGTAAGGTGACCCCTCCTATGATTATATCCTTTTTTAAGAATTCCTTTTGTGGTTGGTAGTTTTTTTTAGGTATAGCTTTGTAATTATTTTTAAATAATCTAGTAAATATATACTATACATATAATTCTTCTGTACGTGTGTTGTAACTAAACTCCTCCTAAACGACTGGACCGATTTTGATGAAATTTTGTGTGTGTGTTTGAGTGGGTCCAAGAATGGTGTAGATTCCGGTCCCAAAATTCAAATATTAAACACTCAAGAACAAAAAAAAAACAAATTAAAATCAGTCCGGACACATCGATTAAATAAAACGGCTGCAGATCAATTGAAGGACAATGAAAATGTACGAGCAGGAAAATCAACGTTTGCCAGGTCCGCTAGTTTAAAAAAAAACTTAGTTTATTTATTTGAGCTGAGAATCTTTTCTTTTATTATATGTTATTTGCCCAAAATTTACCACTGGCCTAATAAGAAAAGGGGTGTCCATTACTAATATTTTGACGGTGTCGACTACTGAAAAAATGGTGTCCGTAACTAAAAACCTGGTAAGGTATTACAATTTCCTGTTTTACTTATTTTATGGAATTCCTTACATATCTGCTGTTATAACTTTCTTACAGGAAATTATTTACAGCTATATTTTGAATAAACATCATTAAAATAGATGCAACGGTGAAAAAGTTATGAATTTTCAAAGTCAAAATTTCTCTTAAGGGTGTCGGTCACTGGGTAGTTTACCGTACCCTATTTCCCACATTGGGTGAGAAATAACTCCACACTGAAAAAGTGTATTGCTATTTAATGTTAGTTCCAGCCAGCAAGAACTGGTGAGAGAGAGACTGGGGTCTAATCGCGTAAGGCTAAAACGATCGAACGACGTCGTCTCGACGATACTTCTACTTCATATAACAAACAAACAACGATAATCGTCGAATCGATAGGACGATCATCGCTTTTTATTGCTTCACGTAAACAATTATACTGTCAAATGGCGTCGTCGAAACGATTCGATTGAACGATGGCTATTTTGCAATCGTTTCATCGTTTTTGGTGTATTTTGTTTATGTTTAGGTTTTTTAAAAGTAAAATAAATATTAAAGGAAACATTTTCCAATCAAAAGCATACATAATGTTCACAAAGGACACTGCATTAGCATTAGTGTGATGAAATGTGAAAATATAGGACAAAAATCCATTTTCTTCATACTTGTTAAAAGACAGTTCGAACCCTAGCTGTGTTCTCTTTTGAGGATGCAATCATAGAATTGCATTCACTAAATGCTTGGCTGTAAATGATGACAAAACAAAATATACTGTCAACGAGAAAGGAGTCTCAGCATCGAGATATTAGGTATATAAGACACTAATCATCCCGGTCCTGCTGTATGGTGCAGAAGCATGGACTCTGTCAAAATCGGAAGAATACCTCCTTGGATGTTTTAAGAGAAAGAATCTTCGGACGATATTCGGTCCAGTTTGTATCAAAAAGCTGAAGATACAACGGCTGATATGGCTGGGGCACGTGGAGCGTGTATGGACAGCAACGCATCAGCCCGACGAGTCTTTGAGTCCACCCCTGAGGGTGAGGGTCGACGTAGCAGAGGAAGACCCAACCTTAGGTGGAGCGCTTAATTGGACGGCGACCTCAACGAACTTGGTGAGCGTAACTGGATGCAGCTAGCTAGAGGCTTGTTGGTTGAGGCCGTTGTCCACCCCGGATTGTAAGCGCCCCCAAAAGCAAAGTTAGTAAATGCTTTAAGCAAAATGCATGCACAAATCCTCTTCTTCCTCTTCTTTTTCTTCCTTTACAAACCTTATCGATATAATTTCTCGTGCGCCTATGCTTATTTTCCAACGTATACATGCATTTTCACATAAACGAGAACAAAACAAACAAAATAATATACCAATTTTATTAGTTTTCAGTTGTCACAGTTTGTTTACAGTCCTGCTCAAACTGTTCAAAATGAAAACGATGAACGATTCGATTGATCGACGTGATTGTGATGTTATATGAAGCAAACTTAAAACGAGGTCGTTTTATACAATCGTCTCAACGATGATAGTCTGATAAATTACGCGATTAGAGCCCTGGTCTCTTTGGCTAAATCAAAAATATAAATTTACAAAATATTTTCAATTATCTACTGTAGAAATATCCACTTCTATCCAAAATGTTCTACTTATCGAACAAAAATGTTTATGATAAAAGTCACAACAATCAATCTTTTATTCTCTTATGATTTTTACAGAATTCATAGAAGAAGAGATCGTAAAATATTTTTTCACAGTTTGAATATTTGTATGGAAATTCATAGCAGAATAAATGGATAAAAGATTTTGCAGATAGGCCAAAATACTAATCAGTCAAGCTAATTTTCCAATCGAGTTCAGTTTTCAAGCCATTGTCCTTCTTTCAATTAACCATTCACTCTGCACATCACTGACGCTATGTTAATTTCCTGAGAGTCCGTTTTACAGTGACAAATAAATAGTATATCGTGATGACCCCTAAAGAAACCTTTCAACGGGCATTTAGCTCCAAAATTGGTGGCCTCTGAAAATGGTAAACGACAATGGATAACCGTTTTATTTTCCTTCGATTTAAATTTTTACTTAAACTAAATCTAAATTCAAATTCAGAGAGAGGAAAAGAGAGCTCTTTCAATAGCACAAAAAAAAAAAAGAAAAAAAAAAGAAAGAATGAGAATCACGACCAAATTCTGAGTGCTTCATGCAGTGATTCCTATCAAATGCGCGGCACAAAGAATTCTGCACGATCACCTCGATCTGTAAGTGGTGGTGGTGGTGCTGCTGCAGCTAACTACTGACGGTAAAAAAATTCTAATTATTTTTAATTTTCAATTCGATTCGCTCTCGAAAGAAAAGAAAAAATAAATATATTTCATTTATTTGCGTGTTTTCTTATGTGGTTTTCCATTGGGACATAAGATCAATCTTTTTTTTGATCCGGATCACTTTTCGTGTTCCATTGGGACATAAAATCAATCTTTTTTTTGATTCGGATCACTTTTTGCAGATCTGAATAATTTTCGAGATTTGCACACACTCTCACTAATACCAATATACCTTGCACAGCTGTTTTACGTCACTCGGAATTTGTGTTCAAAACAAAATTACGAAAAGCCTCGTAAAAGCAATTATTCAGAACAAAAACGTAAATAATGGACATGGACTTAATTTTGGAGCAATTACTATCATCTTCGTCTTCTTCCTCGTCATCGCTGGTCTGTGGATTTCGATTCTTCGTCGATATGATTACTCACATTAAATTCGTATGTTTTCATCGACAAAAAAAAATATGTGCACAGCTGATGTACTGTCTAATAATGCACTAATACATTCACAAAAGCAGATCAATCTGCCTATCGTGTTCCATTCGCCACGAAAAATCTGAGATCTGAAATAAACATCTGATGGTCCCAATGGAAAACGACATTAGTTCCGATTCCTGAGAGCTATTGACTCGAACGGTCTCATCTGATGACGGTTTGTATTGTGACAGTAAGTCTATGCGATTGGATGCCACAGATTACAGATTGTATTTGCTTCTTCTTCGTTGTCGTCGTTGTCCTTTTTGTTAGCTTAATGTAAATGTAGTCATTTCGCGGTTGCTAATCTGATTAATTAGTGGTTAAAATTTAATTTTGTTCTATTTTCATTAATTCGGAGAATGGAAATGTTAAGCGAAAGGGTATGGTGTGAAACAAGAGATGAAACCAAGAGAATTGATCGAACTTGATAGAATCAATTGATAGCGATATGATGAAATATACCTTTTGCTGGGATGAGCTTGCTTTTTGAAGAATAACTTCCAAGGGCTCTACTGCGGGATTGTTATACTTGAACATATATCTAACTTCGAAGCTATCAAACGAGAAGGTACCATACGTTTGAGCTAACTTCAGAATAGGAATCAGTTGATTTTCCTGATTTCTGTAATATGAGATTACAGGTACAGGCGCATTGTATAAAACCACCGCTGACAAAGTCCAACCATTACAGAATACCACATTCTGCGTGCGCATGTTTTGTTGACAACAAATGGTGATTGTGCTCCCGTTTATATATACGATTCATATGAACGACAGTTTCTTTTAAATAATACGCCTGGATCAATATTTCTCAAGGAAGAAGCTGAGAACATCGAGCTGGTTTATGTATAGCGGATTCATCGGCGAAAAGGCAACAGCTATTGTCTGTATCATTTGGCTGAGCTTGGTCGGATGTAAAAATGCTAAAAAGCAGTGGACCTGTCTTTGTCGATAGGGGTAGATGGTATGTTGTTCTCGGCTTTGCATAGCAATCGCTTTTCTGAACTTACATAATAACGTCACCTCCTTGTTTTTTTTCATGAAGATGGGATGATGAAGCTTGATTCAGTAAAAAAACGACACGAAAATCGCTTTTGTTTTCTCATGGTAAAATATATGGGTATAGGCAGTGAAAAAAATATTTTACAATACGCGCTTTAGTTAACCATCCCTATCAGCGCCAGCAAAATTAAATTCCTGATTTCGATGGGAACTCACCTCACTAAGCATATCACCACTGCATAGGTAGAAGGTAGGTACTCAATTTTTGAGAACTCTTCACATTTACCTGTATAATCAATGTCCTATTTTAATTTTTCCACAATTTTAAGCAATTTTCCAATATTTTTTATGTAACATGCTTTTGCGTTAAGTAAACATGCAACAGCAATACTTCACTGCCTTCGACGCTCGTTATTTTTCTCCAAATCCCCAGTCCAGTCCTTTATCAATAATAAATACTTTCACCTTACTATCAATTCCCAATGTTCATTCAAAAAAAAAAAGAAAAAAGTTTTCTCTCGGGGATTGGCCGGAGCATACCTAGACTCGACCGTAAGTACGCTTCTGCAATTTTGAATCGTGATCTAGATGGGGGCTCTTCAGCAAAGAAATACTATTACCGGCTTCTATTCTGTGCAAGAGTGAGCCAGAATACAGATGCGCCTCTTTGCATTGGAATTATAAAGCAAAATCACAGACAATCTATAGGTATAGGCAATACCCAGAGGAATATGGCAGCAGCTCAAATCACCACCAGAAGAAAAAGAAGGTGTACACCAAAGCATAATGAGATTCATTTATGTGTTCTAGCCGCCTAATAAATACAACCTCTGAGCAACAAGAAGTTGTACATCTTATATCCCAGATTTCATTTATGACGCGAGGGGAAGCGAAAATGGTTTCGCTTCTAGCTAAGGGTCAAATTCACAGTTCCAAGGTCACTTGAAATAGTGGTATGTATAATGCCAAGTGGCCGGCCAGCCATGGGCCAAATATAGTACCAGCGGATCTACTTCAATGTATTAGTACTAAAGCGGCTAGAATTTTACACACGCTGCATTTTGTCAAGAGAGTTAAAGAATTTCCCGTAGATGTAAAAATCTACGGCATTATTCTATTCTATGGTCGCAGTCGCACACAGAGGCAATCTCAAATAGATACAAGTGTGGATGCTTTGTTTTAAAAGCGCGTCTACTCTGTCTTACCATCTGCCAAGAAGCCGAAGAGTTTCATGTGTTTGGGGGAAAATTTATCTGGTTGATGGTTGCTTGTTGTTTTGGGTTTTTATATGGGCTTAACTAGGGGCAGTAAACTGAAAGGTGTACATGACTTTTGAATGCCTCTCGGCGCCTTTTCGGTAGACGCACACACACACACATATATGTGAGAGGAAAAAACTAACTATTTGCTGTAGGTAGGTAGGTATACCTATGCGCGCGAGAAATAACAAAGTGAGGTGTACATGACAGCGGGACATGATGAAAGGATTCCGTCTGGGTTTAGGTGTTGTTTTTGTATTTCTGCTGGGTATTTTTTAGATTATAGTTTGTCCTTTATAGATGGCTTTTAATTTTGAGCCTTTGAAAAGCAATTAATAAATATTTAAGCGATTCTTCGAATTTCAATGAAAGTGATTTATAATAATGAAACTTTGAAAAAAGTAATTAATTTACATAGTTGTGCGAATGTTTGGTGGTGATACCTATTTGAAGGATACAGAAATCACTTCAATTACCGTAGATCCGCTAGTATGTTCGGCCATTGTTATAGGTACCCTCCACCGGAAGGTATAACTTCACTTTGTCATTACCATATTTGTGAAGCCAAGAAGAAGTCACCGGAGCCCCCATAAAGTAGATATATAATGTATACATATACATAATATGTATATGTACTCTTATATTCTGTATCAGGATCAAATTCTGAAGCGATTTAGCCATGTTCGGAATCATCCAAACGGATTGACCAAGGCGAATGAAATGTTGTTAGAGGACTTCTTTTTACCGTGAGTCGCGTCGTCAGGTTGGCCTATATCGGTTCTGGTGCCTCCCATTGAACTTTCATTAAAAAGATAACCCTTAAAATGAAAGTATATTAGAGCCTTTACGAAGTGTACGCTCGCGGTGGTTATTGTTCTGATTGGTCGGAAATAAAATATTCGTTAATATTTAGAGACTATGTATACGATTATGACATCTATAAAACCAGAACGATATTATCGTTCCAGGATAACAGGATAATTTGATTTACCAATTTATGAAATCAGAATGTTAGTGTGAGTAGCACTTATATGACCGATCCGGAACTCACATTGACTATCGATGGAGTTGGCTGGAATAGGCTCTTTTTTGCTGATGGTCCCTTCATTGATTATTTTAATTCACCATCGGTTGTCGTAAATTGATCAACAGGTGGAAATTGAAGGTGTTCATGTGATTATGTGTAATTTAATCTTTTGGAAGCCACATTAAATGCTCTCGCATTCATTGCGCTGCGGCGCAAGCAACAACAAGGACTTCGCAGATGCATGTGCACATCTATATGTGGCTGTAAAGGTGCGCACCAGATTGATTTAATCTTTTGATCCATTTATTTCTGGTGCAACGTGAGATGAGAATTGCATCGTCTTTGCGCATATAAATTTAGTTGAGTTCGTGTAGATGCGATTTGTATCATAATGCAGACAGATTTAGATGCAATCATTGGTTCAAGTGGTTAATTGCCAGTTGGGAGGAATAATGGTTGCTTTGTGCAAGAAGCACACAGGAATTTTAAAAGCAACAATGTCGTTCGTAATAAAAGCGTTGGAGACCCATCAATTTGCCGAAAGGTTGGACCAAGTGATATGGTTGAGATTTAACGTGCAGCACTGATTGCACTTGCTGCATTGTCAAGGTCGAAATTGATGCTTGGAGATATTTTATGTAGATTACGCATTTGTGTATTTATAAATCATTTGCATTGGTGTCCATTTTCTCAAGCCATCCAAGACGACTGATCTGATTCTAACCAGGTCGACGTCGCTATACCAGTCGTAGAGTTTGCAGCAAATTTTGAGTTCAATGCGACCACCGATATCAAGGATTTAGGTAGGACTACCGCTTTTTAATATGTACATGTATATTTTAGGAAACACACTGAAAACGTTTTAAAATCCATATCTTCTAAAATCCCTTTTATTTTGTAAACTGTCTTTTAATCCGCCTCAGTCCGCTTCTCGGAATCCAATATTTTTTTAAATTTAATAAGAATAATGTACATAGTTCCATTAAAATTTAGAAAATATATATATATTCTTAATTGTGTATCGTGGAACTAATTTTTTGCTTGCATTAGTAATTGAATGAATTTAACTTTCTTGAGTGGGTTAACGCTAGCGGTCTTACCACTTGTTTGTCCGAAAACAATTAGTAAACGCAATGAATTTTGTTATGAAAGTTAAGTCAGACAAAGGTGGCCGGATATTTTTGCATTATTTGCTATATTAGCTGCGTTTTTTTCGTCTCCGTCACGGCTATAGGATAAGCAAAATAAAAAAATTTCTTGTTAAATACAACAAAAACTTAACCTGGATAATTATCGGGGTTAACAGCTTCGCGGGGATAGAGGGAAGTGTAGCCAACACAAATTTCTGTATGATATCGATAACTTGTATGGAAAAGTCATAAATGCCATTTGACATGTTGACACTTGACAAAAACTAAAAAAAAATAAACAAGTCAGAACAAATCGGAAAAAAATATTTTTTTGCACAAAATCTTCGTTTTTTTTTAAAGATGCCAATAAATTTGGAAGAAACCACTTCTTGGCGTGAATCATTGCATAGGACACATGGGTCGTCTCATCATTAAGGCAATAATTGGCATTGACATCGGCAATTGCTTAGATAAGTTTGCACGAATTATAAAATTGTCGATCGATCCGTCCGGGCAAAAATATTGAACAATTGGCTGGAAGAACGAAAAAAAATCATCAAGTTGCCCTATGTGGTAAGATAAAGGGTAAGTGAACGTCAGCTTCTCTTGAATCCTATCCCATAAAGAAGATATAGCAGAGCCCAGCCGGCGAATGAGCAAACGAAAAAAAGAAGAACTCGGATCAGAGGAGGATCTCTGCTACTCTCTGCAGGAGATAATATTTGCTATGGTGGTGGAGATTACCGAGAGAGCTAGTCTCTCGATGGATCTTCGTTTTTTTCGGCAATCCTTGATAGAGAGGCTGATAGGGACGAAAGAAACGCAGCTATTATTATTTTTTGTTTTGAAAAAAATAACAGGAGTTAGTGCATAGAAATATCGCTCTTTTTATTATGCTTATGTCTACATTTTTGTACACATAAGTCGAATCGTCACGGGACCAAATATTGTTTCGATATAATGGAATGGAATGGTATTGAATACCGAGAGGAATAAAAAAATTTCACGGTAACTTCAGACATTTTTTATCCTTTTTCGATCGATAGATATTCAACATTTTTTTATTTAGCGCGGCGACATTGTTCTGAACGAAGTGTTAAAAAATTACAGGCAAAAAAAATTAATGATTCTACGACACGAATAAATTTAATTGTAATATGCAGACGGGACTCCTATAATATGTAATGTAGGAAACTGAGAATAAAGAAAAATACACTGCTAATAATTCATTTATTGGTAAATCGAGTTGAAAAAATTAAAAGTACAAAAGTTAAGTAATTCGATCAAAGAACTTATGCGCGACGTAGATTAATGGCCGAGCTCCTTTGACCGCTAGTCATCTAGCACATAATATCCTTGATGGAGGAACGCTGGCGCTAGAGATCCAGCGGCAGCGGCAAAGTGACATTACAACCAATTTGAATTCGTATTATTTCAGCTTCATGAGAGTCTAAAATGTATTGTGTGCCATCGTGTCGCATATTTATTAATACACTATAATTTAAATAAACAAATACAATGGCCGCGTTCCACTGACCGCTAGATGACTAGCAGCATGCCAAACTCCATATAAAAAAAACTGACATTTCAGTATTTGCGCTAGAGCTCTAGCACATTTTGTGAAATATCCTTTTCTGGGAAATTTTTGAATCTAGCACAAAATGAACTGCTTGTATCAGCAAACAATCAGTGTCTCCTGATGAGTTTGTTCGGCTTTTTATACCTATACGTTTTTGCTTTTAACTGTCGCACAGTTATCCATATTTGAAATAGAATGGTGCAACTGATGAGGATTAGCTGCTGCTGATGGTTTGATCGTGGTGTGTTTTGGCGTGGTTTCTACATAATGTTTTGTATTCTTACAGAGAGTCCACTTACGCAGTGTAAAATGTGGGAAAATTTAGGTCTCGGGTCTAAAGCTATGAGTACACGACATGCCAAACACGACATACGCATGTGGGAAAAGTATGCCGAGTACACGGCATGCACGCTTTGTCTCAAAGTTGGCATATTCGTATGTCGACGGTGACTGGCAAAAAATCAACTCAATTAAAGATTTCTTGGACGTTTTTTAATCCATTGATATCGTACCCATCCTTTGATGGAATTTGTTAATTTATGGCTTGATAGAAAGAAGACGAACCATATTTTGGGATATATATCTACTGCATTTATTTCGAAATGTCACCAGAAAGCCCTAAAATCCAAGCGAAAAAAAATCACTAAAATTTTTAATATTTTAGTTCTTTCTGGTATAATAAATGCACGTCAAGTCAAAAACTGCCTGTGCTTTTGCACAAGGAAGACACGAACCAACAGAAGCTATATCATTCGCATAGACATCACTGACATTTAGCGCGGTAAGCGAAAAGGCAAGTGCCACGTGAGGTAAAACGCCTCAATGGTTCTACTTCTTCCTCCGCGTACAGCAAATCTCTCTCCAGCAAATCTATACATATACTGTCAAAAGTAGCGTTGTCAAAAACACGTTCTATGCCAACAAAAATGGTAATAATGAATTCTTTCCTATATCAAGCGCATCATTAACTTCAACCGGGATACTATTTCATAAAAATTGACAGTAGTTGTGTAAAGTGACAATATTGTCAGGAATTTTGGTACTCATTCAAATTGCATTTCAAAAAAACAGCGGCCAATTATATTTTGTTACAAAATGTTGTGGGTATCTATACATCTATTCCCTCAAAAGGGAATTAATCACTTGATGCTAAGGCAAACCCACGCTTCGTTTAGGCGGGAGGGGTAATTTAAGAAAAACAATGGCAACACTTACATTTTTGAAAGCCAGGAATCTGTTCTTTCATATTATTTTTAAATCAAGTTATTACTGTTAATAGTTTTTGAAAAACATACTTACAAACTTGATATTTAAGGAAAAAAATAAAAAAAAAAGTTTTATGCTGATTTTTTTCAATATTAAGAAATTAGATACTTAACTTTTTAGTAGTTTTTATAGTCAAAATCAATTCTTAATCGAACACTGAAAACCAGATTGATTAATGTCTTCTAGTTTTTAAGAAAATGGAAAATTCCTTGGACAACAGAACCTGCTGCGCGCGAATTGATACAATTGTACTTTGAAATGTGTACTGGGGGGCATGCTGCCGTTCTCTCCCCATTTCTTGCCCTTAAATTTCAAGTTCGAAATTGTTTTTTTACAAAAACTGTTAACAGAAATAACTTTATTTAAAAACAATATTAAAGAACAGATTCCTGTCTTACAAAAATGCCCAAATCCTTTTCTGTAAGTGTTGCCATTATTTTTTAATATTTTTTTTTTTAATTTTAAGTATGTATTATTATTTTTAAATTACCCCTCCCGCCTAAACGAAGCGAGATAGACCCCCATCCCATAGTAAAAAATGTTTATATTTAACCCCTCTACAAAATACCGTTATCAACTTTTGGCGCCTAAGTTATCGTACTCTCCCCACGAATGTTCCGCCAATTATTTTGTAGACCTGCCGATTAGTTATCGGAATACTTTGTGTCCACTTTCTTGCTCCATTTTGCAAGTTGTCATCGATGCCTCTAAAGTGCAACATGCGCCGCAAACAAACCTTTATGTATGAAGGTTGAAACTGGTTGTCCGTAATGTTAACAAATATCGCTGACAGTTCTCCTCTAACCGAATGTGATCAAATATCTGCCTTTCTTTATTTAAATACAATATTTTTTGTTATAATAATTAACTCGGCAAAGAAAAAACAAACACAATAAAACGATCGCATTTTTCTCACCTCAGTGTTGAACATAACAAATCCACAAACTGTGTACATTCTGTTCGTATCGCACTCAGGTGGAAAATTTCATAAGAAAAACCGCAAAAGTGTCAAGATATGAATAACTTTTTTTTAAGTAGTTACTTCAATTTATTTCCTCGCAATCCCAGGTGGCATTGGAGTTGAGGAGAAGGAGAATACGTATATCATAGATGTGTTAATGACAATACAGTGTGCATTGTCCCTGTCTGCCTCTGCACTCGGCACAAAGCCAAATGCTTACTTCACATGGCACTAAGAAATAAAGTATGTAATGTAACAGTGTAATCTTTGTGAAATACCTTTGGACGTTTATAGGCAAACATCATAGCACACTCATCATAGTCGTCCGTAAATGGATTTGCAGCAAAAACTCACAAGTGGTTAATCGATAATCTGACAGGAAAACCAAATATATTTTTTCATTTTCGGTTTTAAAAACTCGGCATAACACAGAGGGATGCGAATTAGGAGGATGCACTGCACACGATTATGTGCCACACTATGCCACCTGACAAGGATGGCTATGACTATGACTGGTACTAGTGACTACACAAAATATCAAATGGCCAAACTTTCACTTTTTGCGCTGGATTGGCAAAACGCAATTTAGTTGTCAGTAATTTCAAGGCTTACGTAACGATTATCTTCACACATGAGAATTTGCGATCGTGTGCGCATATACATTTTTAATGAATTAATTGAGGAGATAACGAAATGACCAGTTGCAATTCAAAGAGATAATCATAGGTACCTATATGAATGAATTACTGAGTTGAGCCTTATCGTAAATAAGAAACTGTGTGGACACTAACTTTATTTGTAGAAATTCGAAACAGGTCTACATGGTTTTTGAATAAGAGAAAATTCATTCCAAGTTTTCATGAATCTTTGTATGTATTAAGCATGATGCATTCATATGATGGATGAGGATGACCGAAGAATTGCAATACCAGTTGCACAGCTACTCTTTTCCACCGTCAGAGTCTCAACTCTTTTCAATGACAAACGTTAGTAGGAATTCAGTAGCTAAGTATATCAGCGTTACCGTTGATACATTTTGAAAAGGGCCATGGAGAAAAAAAGAGCCATTTAAAGTAATAACTTCAAATCAAAAGTAAACATAATAAACAAACAAGAAATTTTACTGGTAATATTCTATTTTTAAAACTATACCAATTCAGTCGTATAAAACACCATAAAAAAAAAACATTAAACGTAAAATTCATTAAGCGGTGCAGGTTCTGATCCAAAGTCTCACCCTGATTCTGAAATTGGAGGCGCCGCATTGCTCGTTGAAGGCATGGAATTCGCCAGATTAAAGGTCACGGTAGTGCCCCAGCCAAGTTCTCTAGTAAAGGCACTTACACTTCTTACAGGAACAAACTCAGGCTGATGTCGACCTCCCTCTAACTTCAGAACCAATTACTTTAAACTTGAAATATTTACCAAGCTCATTAAAAAGGTCCACCTCACAAAATTTCAATCTCTATTGCATTAGTTTTTCTCAACATGCAGTATGTCAAAAATCGCAAAAATCGTAAATGACTGACTGACTCACTCACTCACTCACTTAGATGATGGCATCAAAATTATCAAGCACTTCCGGCCATCCTAGAATCGTGAAATTTGGCAGAATGCTAGATCCTGTGGTGCATACACTGGGAAAAGTCCAAAAGTTGAGATTTTCCCTTCATTCAATTTTTTTACATTTAACCTCTTAAACTAAGAACATGGCGTACATTTAGATCTCTCCACTTTTCGTGGCTGACTAGTTATACACAGAACTTAGCAGTTTTTTTTACGTTAATGTTTTTGGGTAATGACCGAAAGAATAAGATCGCGAATACAAGCTGCCGAAATGAGATTTCTCCGTAGTATTGCTGGTGTGACCCGTAGAGATCGCATCAGAAATACCAGAATACGTGAGGAACTCAATGTCGAGCAGCTACTTCTCCGGACGGAGCGATCCATGCTTCGGTGGTTTGGTCATGTTAAACGCATGTCCCCGACCAGGATTCCACGACGTGCTATGGAATCCGTACCATCGGGCAGGCGTCCCCTCGGTAGACCCAGGATGAGATGGTTAGACCAAGTCCATAATATCTCCTCTACCCGTATGGGGATTGCCCTTGAAGATTTAGAGTCGATGGCGGAGGATCGAGAGCTATGGAGGGTCCACTTGAGCAACCTACACCCGCGACCCACTTAATGGACAAGCGGACCATTGAAAATGAATGAATGAATGAATGTTTTTGGTGTGATTTGTATCAATTGACCCACTTCAGCGCAATTAATTTTCTTCAGAGTTTGAAAATTTAATATTTGTGTTGTTCCAAATTGTGAAAAAGGGCCAAAATCAATACATTTTTAAAAAGTGGTATCATTGTGCCAAAGTGGTAAAAAAAAAGTGCCAAATTGCAACTTTAGTCTCACAACGGTCGTCCTGGCTACATTTTATATGATATAGAACTTGGATAGCCAAGTCTGTCAAAATATTTGAAAATATTTTGCTATCATTCATGCTGTCATTGTTTTTTGTCATAGTTACGGTGACCATTTTGTTCTAGCAAGTAGTACTTACATAATACAACACTGTACCTACTGTTATGTTACTGTATTTGATACAATTCTTTTTTATCTACAAAAAGGATCCTGGGTATTTCAAATTACTCTATCGCTCATATGATATGAGCTCTGAATTAAAAGTCCTCACATAACGACAGTGAGAAGACACTCCACTCATAAATGACCTGGCTATAAGAGAGTGATGCTTAGCAAAAACCTTTGCATTCTCATGACATCGCATCACTATAATAGGTACCCTTTAACCAGTGTTCCTGTAAAGTTAAAAAAGTGGACAAATATGCATGGCACCTCCCATACAAAAACAAAAAACCATTGCAAACGCTGTTTCTTGACGGTACATAAAGTTGTAAAATTTTTAACATTGATATGCATTGTCTAAAAAAAAAACTGTCAAATGCGGGTGGGATTGGAAAACGGAGCATTACACCTCCTATACAACAAATTTATTTAAAAAAAACTATAACTTGACATTTATGATAGCTTTAGCTTTGACCCTTGAAATTAGGTAAATTAATGTAGGGTACATTGAGTAAATATGTCCTCACATGCTCTGGACTTTTCAAGTATGGATTCGGGTTCAAAATTTCCTCAACTCTTATTTTTGATGTCGGTTTATTAGTTCCCATTTTTTTTCTTTTTCGTTTGACTTAAGTCTACCTATTATTTTTTTCATTATTTTAATTATCTACTTGATTTTGTTAGTTTACAAATTTATATGTACCTGGCGAAGATTTGTCCTTTGAGTAGCCATCGCATCGCACCATTTTCTCCTCACACTCCGTACGGTGATTGCATTCCACGGAACCAGCTTGTATATCACGTCCCTGGCTCCTCCATTCGTAATCTCGCGGCAAAAGAGAAGTTGGTTTGGTCTGCTCACAAGATCGGAACGTGACCGGGTGATGATGGTGATAGTGGTGCAGATGATGATGATGATGACAAGGCTTGCAGTGGTATGCAAGCGAGCATTGAGATTCCCGGCATTAAGGGGTAATTGCACTTGCCATTCGGGTGATTGCTTAGCGTACATTATGATCAATGATTCATTCATCCTCCTCCAACGTTTAAGATTTTTTTCCACAGATTACCCATTAATTACTTTAAACTAATAGACGCATCTTCTTGATTCTCTTATTTTACAGAATGAACCCGAATGTACACCGGAGCTGCCAGCTGCCAATCGGGCATTGTTCCTTGAAAAGGTACGGCAATCGAATGCGGCCTGTCAAAGTGGGGACTTCGTGACGGCCGTAGCCTTGTATACAGATGCACTGTCGCTGGATCCGGGGAACTACATTCTGTACAGTAATCGCTCTGCGGCCCGCTTAAAGCAGGGCCAATTCGCATTGGCTCTCCAGGATGCAACAAAAGCGCGGGAATTGTGCCCTCAATGGCCAAAGGCGTATTTCCGACAAGGCGTGGCCTTACAGTGCCTGGGACGATATGGTGAAGCTTTGGCTTCGTTTAGTGCTGGCTTGGCACAGGACGCACAAAATAAGCAGCTGCTTGCAGGATTATTTGAAGCGTCCATCAAAAGTCCACTACGGCATGCACTGGAGCCGACTTTTCAGCAGCTCCGTACAATGAGTCTTGATCAGAGCCCGTTTGTTGTGATTTCTGTCGTAGGACAGGAGCTTCTGCAAGCTGGGCAGTATCATTCGGCGGTGACGGTGCTGGAGGCGGCCTTGCGAATTGGATCTTGTTCTCTCAAACTGCGAGGATCTGTGTTTAGTGCATTGAGTTCGGCACATTGGGCTCTGAATCAATTGGATAAAGCGATTGGCTATATGCAGCAGGACCTAGCAGTTGCTAAGAGTCTCGGTGATACCGCTGGAGAATGTCGAGCACACGGCAATCTTGGCAGTGCTTACTTTAGTCAGGGGTCGTACAAAGAGGCATTGACTGCGCATCGATATCAACTGGTACTCGCCATGAAATGCAAGGACACTCAGGCAGCTGCAGCAGCCTTAACTTCGCTTGGTCATGTTTACACTGCCATTGGCGACTACCCAAATGCACTGGCGAGTCACAAGCAATGTGTTCAATTAGTCAAACAAATGGGTGACCGCTTGCAGGAGGCCAGAGAAATTGGAAATGTCGGAGCGGTGTATCTGGCAATGGGAGAGTTCGATTCCGCTGTCGATTGTCATACCCAACACCTTAGATTAGCTCGCAAACTCGGAAACCAAGTAGAGGAGGCTCGGGCATATAGTAATCTAGGGTCCAGCCACCATTATCGGCGAAACTTTGCCCAGGCAATAACCTTTCACGAGCAGGTATTACGGATTTCACAACAATTGGGCGACCGCAACATCGAAGCGAGAGCTTATGCGGGGCTAGGGCATGCAGCCCGCTGCGCAGGAGATGCCATTCAAGCCAAGAAATGGCACGAGAAACAGTTGGAGATGGCGCTGGCCGCACGGGATAAGGTGGGCGAAGGCAGAGCATGCTCAAATCTAGGAATAGTCTACCAACTTCTCGGCGAACACGATGCAGCGTTGAAATTACACCAGGCCCACTTGACGATAGCTCGACAGCTACACGACCGCGCTGGAATGGGCAGAGCGTATGGCAATATTGGAAATGCTTACTCTGCAGCAGGACTGTATGAGGCCGCAATAAAATATCACAAGCAGGAGTTGACTATAAGCAAGGAAGTTCATGACCGCAGCGCAGAGGCATCTACCCATGGCAACCTTGCAGTAGCCTATCAAGCGTTGGGAGCTCATGACATGGCATTGATGCACTATCGTGCGCATTTAAACATTGCGAGGGAACTGAAAGACACCGCAGGAGAGGCGTGTGCATTGCTTAATCTAGGAAACTGCCTCAGTTCGCGACAAGAGTTTGCCCAAGCCGTGCCGTACTATGAACAGTATTTGATGCTATCGCAAGAGCTAGGCGATGTAGCAGCTGAGGGCAAGGCTTGCCATTTCCTGGGATATGCTCACTATTGCATTGGGAACTACCGAGAAGCTGTACGTTACTATGACCAGGACCTCGCCTTAGCGAAAGATTTACAAGACAAAATGAACATGGGCCGAGCCTATTGTAATTTGGGGTTAGCGCATTTAGCGCTTGGGAATAGTCAGGCAGCCCTTGAGTGTCAGAAATACTTCCTAGCGGTAGCACACATGACAAACCATTTGCCCGGGAAGTTCCGGGCACTGGGAAACATAGGCGACATCCTGATACGAACCGGCGAAATCGAAGAGGCGGCAAAAATGTATCAGCGGCAATTGGCTCTTGCGCGCCAGGCTAGAGAAAGACCCATGGAAGCAGCTGCATGTGGGGCACTTGGATTGGCCCACCGCCTCATCAAGAAATTCGACAAGGCTTTGGGCTACCACACGCAAGAATTGACTCTTCGCCAAGAAATGGCAGACTTACCAGGCGAATGCAAGGCACATGGTCACCTCGGAGCGGTGCATATGGCTCTGGGAAACTACACGCATGCGGTGAAGTGCTACCAAGAACAATTGGAGCGCGCTCAAGAGCTTCAGGACTCTGCCATTGAAGCCCAGGCGTACGGAAATCTGGGAATCGCTAAACTGAATATGGGCCATTACGAAGACGCCATCGGATACCTAGAACAGCAACTGGGCACCTTAGAACAGGTAAATACAGCCACTACGCAGCATGATCGTGCGCGTGCCCTTGGACATTTAGGAGATTGCTACGATGCTCTCGGAGACTACGAGGAGGGCATTAAGTGTCACGAAAGACACTTGCAGTTGGCTACGGCACTGCAAAGCTACCGCGATCAAGAGCGGGCCTACCGGGGTCTGGGACATAGCCATCGTGCGCTGGGAAACTTACAGGAAGCGCTAGTATGTCTCGAGAAGCGTCTAGTTGTGGCACATGAGCTGGGCAGTCCTGAAGCAAAAGCAGCTGCATATGGAGATTTAGGAAATATCCACTGTGCTTTAGGTAATCACGAGCAAGCAGTAAACTGCCTGGAACATCAAAAAGAAATTGCAAGGGAGCTGGGCGACAGAGCTCTGGTCTCCGATGCTACAAGCGCTCTTGGAAATGTCTACCAACAGATGGGCAATCACGACGGTGCCCTTAAACTGCACAAAATGGACCTGGAAATGTGCGAGGGGCTGGGTGTGATGAGCCTTCAAGCTAGGGCTTGTGGAAACTTGGGCTCGGTCTACGAGTGCATACGGAGCTATGTGGACGCGGTAAAGTTTTTCGAGAAGCAACTATCATTGACTGCAGATCGGCTAAATAAGGCTTACGCATGTGGGTCTTTGGGTAAGCTGAAGCTCAAAATAAGACTACATTAAGTAATTATTTTGTTTCTCAGGTCGCGTCTTCCATCAGATGGGTCAAACAGCTCAGGCTATCAATTTCCTGCGGCAGGGCTTAGCGATAGTGCAATCTTTAAATAAATCGGAAGATGAGGCCAAAATAAGGCATCAGTTAGGTAAGCATGATATTTTTGATCCCGTGGCTAGATTTGGTTATGTTTCTCCTCGTTGCAGGCCTTGCACTACGTGCTTCCGGTGATAATGAGAACGCTCGCACTCAGATGGAGACAGCTGCACAAATCCTTGAATCCGTCCGCTACGATCAGAGATCCCCAGAAGGTCGAACAGTTCTGTTTGATCTGCAAACCTCTTGTTACCACATGCTGCAGCAAATTTTAGTGTCCATGTCGCGTAACGAAGAAGCTCTTGTGGCCGCTGAGCGCTGCAAGGCTCGCACTAGTCCCGACACAAACAGTATCTCACGCAAGACCATGATCACATGCAGCGAAAGCATATTCGAAACGGTTAACAAAACAAAGACCAACGTTCTCTATTTCAGTTTAGCTGGCACCGAGCTGTTCGCTTGGTTTCTGCAGCCGCAAAAAGGGATCGTTCGCTTTCATTCGGTGGAAGTCAACGAGAACACGCTAAAAATTCCTCCAGAGAAGCTTAGCGACGACAGCGGCAAGGATCGACCTGAGAGTTTGCTTGAAATCTACATCAATATGGTTAGGGACAGCTTGGGTGTTAACTCAGACAGTGTGCTACATGAAGGTGATGGCAGTGGATGGCGCTCGAGCTCTGAGAACCTTTTGGATGACTTTTCGACAGAACGAGCTGGGTTTCTCCGAATGGTTAATCGGAATCATTTATTGAACTCTAGTAATTATTCGCTGAGTTCGCTGTTCAGCTTGGGAAGCGTAGGCGGGTCTGTGGCAAGCCTACAAGGATCGACACGATCGATTGGAAGTCTTCAGGGCTCCACAAGATCCAGGAGGGCACCAATTTTGCCAGCTTGGCAGGGACCCAGCTGCTTACATACATTGTATAACCTACTTTTGGAACCTTTTGACGATTTGCTGCCCTCAGGTGGTGCGGTGTCCCGTCAAGGCCGGAAGGAATTAATTCTTGTACTGGAGAATGAATTGTACTTAGTTCCGTTTGCAATTCTACGGAGCGGCAAAGAAGATGGCGAATATCTATCTGAACGTTGCTCTATCATTACCATCCCCTCCCTACAGACGCTTCGACTGAAAAGCAAAACTATTCGAACACGGGAGTTGGCGGAGAACTTGAACACAGCCCTGGTGGTTGGAGGTCCAAGAATACCATCGACCTTGTCAGAGACATGGGGTTGGTCGGAGTCACCAGCATCGATTCAGGAGGCCGCCATGGTTGCAGATATGCTTCAAGCAAAGGCCTTAGCCAGTTGCAATGCCACCAAAGAGGCGGTGATATCAGAGCTTCCAACCGCTGAATGCGTTCATTTTGCTGCAAACCTTAGCTGGAAGCTAGGAGCAGTCGTGCTTAGTCCGGGTGATGTGGTCGACTCACAGTCTCAGAAGCGTTACTATCAGAGCTCTTCTAATACGGAGGACAATGAAGATGAAGGCAACGAACTTGCCAACGGAAGTATTGAAATACCTCCCCTATCTGACTTCATTCTCTCAGCTGCAGATGTACTGACAATGAAGCTTAACGCCAAGCTTGTAGTGCTTAGCTCGTATCACTCAATTGAGCCGATCACTGGAGCTGGGGTTGCGAACTTAGCTGGAAGCTGGCTATGGGCCGGAGCTGGAGCTGTTCTCATCTCGCTGTGGCCAGTCCCTGAGACGGCGGCGAAGATTCTGTTGAGGGCCTTTTATTCAGCTCTCTTGCAAGGGTCAAGGGCAGCAAGGTAAGCATTTTAATTTGTTGTCTGGCTTTTGTTAAACTTTGTTTTTCCCACTGAGTAGAGCACTAGCGGAAGCAATGCAAACCGTTCAGCACACCAAGCATTTTGCACATCCCGCAAATTGGGCTGGATTCCTTTTAATCGGTGGCAATGTGCGTCTCTCAAACAAGGTGGCCTTAATGGGTCATGCTTTGTGTGAATTGATGCGAACTCCAGACAAGTGTAGGGACGCCCTGCGGGTCTGTTTACACCTGGTGGAAAAGAGTCTTCAAAGGATCCATAGGGGCCAGAAGAATGCCATGTACACCACTCAGAAAAGCATAGAAAACAAAGCAGGGCCCGTGAACGGATGGAAGGACCTACTCATGGCAGTTGGTTTCCGTTTCGAACCGGCCGCAAATGGAATCCCATCGAGTGTCTTCTTTCCCCAGGCCGACCCAGAAGATCGGCTGTCACAATGCTCAGCCAGTCTCCAGGCACTTTTGGCCCTAACGCCGATCACATTGCAAGCGTTGGCTAAGCTGGTGAACAGCGTGGATGTTGCCGACGACATTATAGCTGTTGTAAGAAATGTGCTCAGTCAATTCCCTCCTAAAGGCAGTCCTGAAGTCGAATCATGCATTGAGATTCCATTATCGGTGCGATTATGGAGAGTTTCTGGTTGTCATGAACTTTTGGCATCAGTGGGCTTTGACTTGACAGAAGTAGGCCAGGATCAAGTGACCTTGCGGACAGGAAAGCAAGCAAATCGCCGAAACTGCCAGTTCGTACTACAAGCTCTTTTGGCGCTTTTTGGTAAGTTGAAAACTTTTATTGCGCCAGCTTGAATTGATTTGATTTTTTTCTTACAGATACCCAGGAGGCCCCAAAGACACTTGGACTGGACTCTAGCAGCAGTTGCGAGTCGCTCAATGAAGATATACGTCCGGAAAATCCAATGAGTGCATCAACAGGTTCCCTATCGGTTCCTACAACTAAGCAGACCAGCATCTCACCCACAGATACCGTCAAGTCGATGAATATGGGAATGCAATTGCCGCCGCTGCCGATCAATCGACCACGCATTCTCAGCGCTGGTGGAGGGGCCTTCATATCATATGTACGACGCCGAGGTGAACCAGACGGCGGTCGCACAGACACCGAATCTACTACAACGAGCACAATAAGTGCTGGTCAGTTAACAGGACAATCCTCGTTATACCCAACTCTGGACTCAAGTCTGGCCAATACAACTGACAGTGAACTCTCCGACGGATACATATCACAGAGCCATCTCAACAAGCCGACTGGCCCCAGGCTGGGCTACTCCAGCTTAAGAGGACCGGTGCGTGTGTCTCGACCCGGTGGCGGAGGTGAAAGCGACGCTGCATTTACACCAAGTCCACCCGTAACAACTCAGACTGCCGTCGACCCCAACGTATCACTGGCATTGGCACACCAAACACGCATTCGCAACTTGTACTCCAGCACGGGAATGACTTTCCTTGGAGACAGCGTTATTCCAGAAATGAGTGTACCACAAAGTATGTCCCGCCGACCAGATAGTTCAAGTTCGGCTAGTTCCACTACTGACTGGGAAGGATCTGGCCACGCCACAGTACTTCGCCGATCGAATCAGCCGCACAATCTTCCACCGTTGCCACCGCCGAGACAAAATCTACCACTTGTTGACAGCCTTAGACCGCTGGCGCCGCTTGTGCCAGTGTACAACAATCTTGGCAACCTTCCAAGTGCGGGTCCATTGACCAGCTGCATGAGCAATGTCTTGGAATCAACCAGTTCGGACTCGGAGTTTGAAAGAGGGCTGGAAATCCCCCCGCAATCACTTGCCCACTTTCGAATGAAGCCCAAAATCAAACTTGGCAGCGCACAAACGCTGCTTTGTAGCCGCTTAAAGGAGACCACTTTGTTCATGGACCGTTTGAGTGTCCGCACAGAGATATCTGGATCCACTGCGTCTACGGTAACCGGTGCAAGCGGTAGCAGAAAACCTCTCAATCTCCCCGAGGATGACAACGCGTTGGTCTTCAACTCGTCCAGCCTATACTTTGCTCCATCAGAGACAGACATCGAAAACGGAAAGAAAGAACACTCCTCTAAGACACTGCCCGCGTCCAGTACTTCGGCAGCTGCCACTTCCAAAGACAGCTCCAAGCCATCGCCCAAGAGCATTCAGGATACCATTATGCGCCATATGAATCGTGAGATGACGCCAACTATCTCCGAAGTGTACCATGAAAGAAATCTGGGTCTCGGTTTGGCACCACCACTTTCCAAACTGCTCCTCAGTAAAAACTACGACGAATCGGAGAATAAACTCTCTGCCGCTGGTTGTGCCATTAAGAGCATAGTTGATGCTGTCAGTGAAATGGAATTAAGCAGCTCTTCAGCATCGAGCATGAATGTCAAGAGTAGCAGCGGTGAGGTTTGTTCGGTATGTGGAGAGCCGGCTGATATAATCTGCCGCTGCAAGGCAGCCACCGTCCAAAAGAAATCCACCCTTAAGCCTTGGCTGAGCAACATTCCGTCAAGCATTGTCAAAGCAAGCGACTTGACTACCGCAGACATCTTGGAGCGTCAAAATAAAATAAAAACCACAAATGCCGTCATAAACAGTGAAGTAGTGAACAGCATTACTATCAAACGTCCAAGCAGTCCTTTTAATGAACTCTGCCGACGGGATGAGGGTGATGGGCGGTCGGTTGCGGATTCTCAGTGCAGCAGTAGTTACAAGACAGACGTGACAAACGGAACGGTTACTGTCAACCCTCCCAGCCAATTGACAGTCAATATCCGCAATAAATTTGGTACAAGTTCGTAAGGTCGTTTAACGGCGTCATTATTATTTGTACAGGAGCTCATAGATTTACTTCCTAAGGAACTTGTAAGCAACTATTAAACGTCCATAATTATCTTAGTGTCTAAATCTTAGCATAAAACTAACACTGTCGTCCTAAGTGACTATATAATTAAAAAATTTCAAATGAGATGTATCACTTCGACTTAGGCAATAAGCGCAAAAAAGAACTGAACTGTAAGTTGTCGTTAATAGATTGATTTGCTAGTGACTTACAATTGACTTACATTATAAGACATTCATATATTTTTATTTAGAGCAATATTTATATGACTATACCGATTCAATGTAGTTGGTACTCTATGGAATAAGTAGACATATTCACATACATATATTTTCGTACTACATATCTGCAGATTTCATTATTGTACATATACAAATAGGTAAGAATACCATTTAGTGTTACATGTGCATTTAAGACTATAAGATAATAAGCAATAAAAATCACTAAGAATTTATGTACTTTTCTTTACTTGTGTTAGTCGGCATTTACAAAAACTGGCAAATGGTTCTCTATGCAGTGCACAACACGCATATTATGTAAAAAGGAGATCAGTGGAAACAGCACTACACGATGTTACAAGAACCACCGAGAAGTCCTTAATCCTTAAATAATTTACGTTGGCAGCCTTTTTAGACATAGAAGTTGATTTCAATATCCTAAACACAGAAACCATTATATCCTCACTCGAGGAGCTTGATTTGGCTTGCTACCTGACTAACTGGGTTAAAATAATGCTTAACAGCAGAATCATTAACAGCAGACTTTAAAACAACACAATTGAGTGATCGATTAATCGAGGGACGAATGGAGAGTTTTATGGAATATCTCAATAACCGAACTTATTAAACTAAACTAAACTAATCGTCGACAAAGGTATCAAGGTAGACAGACGACTAAGGCCTGTCCACGTAGCTGCGCTTCAGCTGCAAGCAAGCGCACAAAAAGCTATGCAGCTACGTGGACGGTAGACCTATCAAAGTGGACGGAGAACAACGGTCTATCGGTTATCGGTTCACCAGAAGACATAAGGTACCAAAATGGGAACGACCAAAAATGGAAGGGCTTCATCTTAATCTCACCCAAAGCCAAATACCTGCGGTATCGTGTTCAACTCCAAACTAAACTAAAAGCCGAATACGGAGGAAAGAATGAAGAAAGAATTAAATGCTATTTATGCGTGCACAAAGGCCTTCGGGAAGAAGTGGGGCTTACAAGCGAACATAGTGCATTGGATGTACACCGCGATTCTAAGACCAATTCTGAGTTCCGACCTATGGCTCGGTTGATTGGAGGGAGGCTGTTAACACTAAATCCCACCTTACCTGTGTATGACGGAATAACTAAAATTTACACCACAACTGGGCCTAGAAATGTTGCTGAACCTACAACCCATCGAGCTATACACCAAGAAGGTGGCAACCAAAGGTGCTCTCAGACTAAGAGAACATTTGGAAGCCCGAGTCATTCGGTCACATGCGCATACTTCACATCTTTGATCAGGGCAGACTAATGCAACTGACGGACTACAAGAAACCGAGGTATGACTTTGATAACAAACTTAGGCAGGGGTGAAGAGGAAATAGAATTTGTGGAACATCTCCTGTGTCACTGTCCACACCTCCAAGAACGCCGCTACTCTTGTATGGGAGCACGGTTCTTTAACAATATACATCTACCAGATCTAAGAAGATTCCTCAATAGATCTGAATGGTTTTGTTAGTTAGGGCCGCAATGGCTTCTGAGTGAACATTGCATATATTGCAAAATTCCCTTCTAATAGTATACCTATTGTCAAAAGCATTGATATATGAAAAATCGAAAGGTTTTAATTTAGAGGTTAGGTTTTACGAACACAGACACATGCAGGTATTGTGAGCTGTAAGGACCTACATGTTTAAATGCAATTTACAGAAAGGTAGGAAATGTATTTCATTAAAGCTTCAGAAAACCATGAGAAAAGTTGTCTTAACAATCAAGTCAAAGACAAAAGCTGCAAGCTGGACTAAATGGAACTGTTGCAAATGTTACTTACTAGTACTTACTTTTATTGAAAACTAGCTGGACCCGTGCTCGCCTTGCCCGCTCGCACAAAATTATATTTGGTTATGTGTATGCAGGTATATATTTTCACTTCAAAAAATACATTTTGGCTAAAAATTGTTCCTTAGGACGTGGCTATAAACGACATAACCTATAGCAGTCTCACGGTGTTAAGGAAAATTTTAAAAAAAGTATCATTGAAATCTGTCCAGTAGTTTTCGAGTTTTTAGCTGACAACGAAAATTGCTACAGTTTTATTATATGTATAGATGTAATACCTAAGAGAAAGACGAGCAAAGGTAATACAACGTTTGATGAGCACACACCCCAGTATACGGATTATTTGGAGGACTGAATTTTCCATACCTAAATTAAACATAAGCAAGTTCTCATAACTTATAGGTTTTTGGTTACTATGATAGTGAAAACGTCACAAATAATTCTGATGAGGCAATCCCGGCTAAGAAAAAATTTCATTATTTTGTTTAATGAAATTACTTTGTATTGATGGAAACAAATATTTGTAGGACCAAGATGTCAATAAAGCTTCTCGTTAGTTCATTCTTTAGTGTTTAAGGCACTGTTTGTAATTTTTCGTCTACCAGAGAAGTCCAATAATAATAATAACTGATTCACATTGCTTCGCCATTATTTAGTTCAATCCATGCATCGATCACTGATATGCACATCTTTTCCTTAACGATTTGTTCCATTTATAATTCTCAAGTATCACATACTGCCATTTTTTCCGTTTCTATTTTCGTCTTCTACAGGGCCAGTTGGGACTGGCTCGGCTTTGCCTTTTTCATTTCCGCAGCAAATACGGATTTAGTTTCAACATACGTGTATTAAACTAAAGTTCCTCGGCACTTTACCGCATATCTAAATATCGGCTGCGCTCAAGATTATTACGATGACAGCTTATACAAAAAGTTTCATTTTCTGTTAGAAGATACCGGCCTTGGAACTAATAGTGTTTTAATAACTTTCTGTATGCAAGCTCTATGTAGAGAGCGAGTTCTTGTAGAGAGCGGTTCATCATTTTGCGAGTTCTAGTTAAAATAGATTTTGCGATTAGTTAGTTAGTTAGTTTAAAGTGGCTCTCGATGAGAGAAACACTTAGGCCGCTATTCGGCCCATTGTGCATACCACTGGGATTTGGGGAGCTGTTTCTTTACTGGCTACTCATGTAAACCATTTGCTGCCGGTTATGAAGCTAAGAATGTTAGCGGCGCTGGTGTTACCTAGATCGCTGAGATCATTAAGAAAATAGTTTCCTAAGTGGGCCTTTCTTAGATTGGCCAGGGCAGGGCAACTGCAAAGAAAGTGAGTGACGGACTCGTCCTCCTCTTCGTCTCTACAGCTTCTGCAGAAGTCATTATAAGGCAGACCGAGCCTTTGCGCGTGTCTACCTATTATGCAGTGCCCGGAGATCACGTTAACGACTTTCGAGATGGTGGATCTCTTAAGTCGAAGAAGCTCCTTGGATCGCTTTGCGTCCAAAGCTGGCCACGTGAGCTTGGCAGTGTCGCAGTATCCCAAATGTTTCCATCTGAGGCCTGCACGCATTACTGCGTCCGCATGAATTATTTGTTTAGCGTGGGAAAGTGGTGCATACACGTTGTGCAGGCTTATACTTTCCACGCCAGAGGAGCCTCGCCTTGCTAGTTCGTCTGCTGCACAGTTCCCTGGGATGTCACAGTGACCAGGAACCCAGCAGAGGGTGAGGTTGTACTGTCCAGCTATCTCGTTTAGAGATACGCGGCAATCTTCCACCGCCTTGGATCTTATTTCGCTGGATATTAGGGATTTGATTGCAGCCTGGCTATCAATGTATATAACGATATCCCTTTGTGATACCGAATTAATCGACAGCCACGCTGTAGCTTGACGAATAGCTGTAATTTCGGCCTGAAAAACACTGCAGTGTTTCGGAAGACTGAAGGAGAGGCCTAGGTTCAATTCCTCTGAAAAGACTCCGGCGCCCACTCCCTCTAGTGTCTTAGAACCGTCTGTGAATATTGACAGTGATTTATGTAGGACATTTTGTGAATCCCATTGGTTCCTGTCCGGTATTTCATGAGTGAAACCTCTTTCGAAATTGATTTTCGTGGGCAGATAGTCGGTAGTAGTGGGCAGGGGAATCGTCTGTAGAAGTATGCTGGCGTGTCCAGTTGGTTGCCCTCTCCAGTGTTTCCCCTCCCTTAATCTGATCGCCACATTGGTGGCATATTCTTTACTGACGATGTCTAGTGGAAGTAGGTTAAGCATGGTTTGCAGAGCGGCGGTTGGAGATGTCCTCAGTGCGCCCGTGATGCACATACACGCCAAGCGCTGAGTCCTCTCTAAGACCTTTAGATTGGAACTTTTGTTCAAGGCCGGCCACCACACAACGATGCCATATAGAATTATCGGTCTTATGACCGCAGTATAAAGCCAGTGCATTATATTGGGTTGAAGGCCCCATCGAGAGCCTACAGCCCTTTTGCAGGAGTATAGAGCCACTAGGGATTTCCTAGCGCGTTCGGCAATGTTTTCTCTCCATAAGAGCTTCCTGTCCAGCCTCAGCCCCAGATATTTAGCGCTGCTAATGAACTCGAGTGGAGTTCCTTTGAGATTTGGAGGAGTGACAGCGGGAAGCTTTACCTTTCTTGTGAATAAGACTAACTCCGTTTTCGTCGGGTTGACGCTAAGACCGCAACTGTCGGTCCAGGAGACTAGTTTACGCAATCCGAGTTGCAGGATGTCGGAAAGTGTCTGTGGGTACTTTCCAGAAGCGAGTAAGGCGACGTCATCCGCGTAGGCCACCACTTTGCACCCTGAGCTCTCTAACGAGATCAGAAGTTCGTTAAGAACTATGTTCCATAACAATGGAGAAAGCACTCCACCTTGTGGGGTGCCTCTGTGCACAAGTTTTTCGACAGCGCTGCTGCCAAAGGTGGCCCTCACCATCCTTTTTGTTAGAATGTGGGTGATTACGCGGCAGATTTGTTCGCCAATATTTAGCTTGTTTAAGGCTTGGATGATCGATTGTGTTTTGATATTGTTAAAGGCCCCCTCTATGTCAAGAAAGACAGCCATTGTATATTCCTTGAGTGAGAGGGACCTCTCTATCGAGCCAACAATCGAGTGAAGAGCAGTTTCGGTTGACTTGCCCTTTTGGTAGGCATGTTGAGATCTTGAAAACAGTGATCGGTCAACAGTGTCCTTGATGTGGAGGTCGATGATCCTCTCGAGAGTTTTGAGAAGAAAGGAAGACAGACTAATTGGTCTGAAGTCCTTGGGGTGTATATGGGAGGTCTTTCCTCCTTTTGGAATGAAAACAACCTTGACCGCAGTCCAGGATGATGGGATGCAACCCAGTGTTATGCAACCTACGAGAATGTGGCTGAGAATGTCTTTGACAATTTCAAATGCGTTCTGTAGTTGCGCCGGGAAGATGTCATCAGGTCCGGGTGACTTGAACGGTTCAAAGCTGTTGACGGCCCACCTTAGCTTCTCCTCACAAATGGTTAGAGTGGTTGGAGAGGCCGCGTAAGTGGTACCATTCCTGAAGTCAGGGTTACCGGTGAAAGGCGTACAGCCAGGAAAATGAGTGTCCATGAGCAGATCCAGTGATTGTTCCTCTGATTCTGCCCATTGGCCCCCGGGGTTTTTTAGTACACTTGGTACAGTGGGCGATTTGGATAGGACTTTACGCATTCTGGAGCCTTCGTTTACGCTGTTAACGTTCTCACAGAAGTTACGCCAGGAGCTACGTTGTGCCTTTCGGACTTCTTTTTTAAAGAGCCTAAGACTACCTTTGTAGGACTCCCAGTCCGTGTCTAGCTTCGAGGTTTTGGCTTTGTTGAATGCCTTTCTGCTCTCGCAGCGAAGCTTAATTAGTTGCTTGTTCCACCACGGTGGTTTTTTGCCCTCCCTCGCTTTGGTGAGGGGGCAGGATCCTCTGAATGCCGTATTCAGGGCGGAAGTGAGCACGTTGTTAAGCGAGTCAAGCTCTGTCTGATCGCCAGGTGTCGGGTGTCTACAGTGAGCTAGATTCGCAGATAGAATAGAGTTGTGTTTACCCCAATCTGTTTTTCGCCGGTTGCGATAAACTGATTTCTGGGGGGTGTAGCTACAGTTTAAAGTGAAGGATATGTACCGGTGGTCTGAGAATGAAGGACTATCCGATACTATCCAGTCCGTTATAGCTGGGTAAAGATATTGGGAGACGAGAGTAACATCAATTACTTCCTGCCTGTTTTTGACAATAAAAGTGGGACTATTTCCTCTGTTACATACTACTAGGTTAGTTCCTACTAAATATTCAAATAAAGACTCACCTCGAGGGTTAGTGTCTGTACTGCCCCATAGGTCATGGTGTGCATTAGTGTCACACCCTAGCACGATGTCGGCCTTCTTTTCCTCCGCTTCTTGGACAACCCGTCGTAGTTCAACTGATGGCGGGTCATCTTCCTCATACGGAAGATAGCTGGACGCCAGCCAAACCGGATTGCCGCTTGCTGGAGTAAGCTGCGCTGCTGCAAGGTCGCCTGTACTATGCTGGGGGATGAAAGTTAATTTTAACGATGTTTTGGCAAGAATGCAAGCTCTAATTTTACCTTTACCTTCCGCGTAGTAAGGAGTATAGCCTTGAGCCCTAAGCCCAGTCACGTTGCCTTTTGTCAGCCACGGTTCCTGAATTAGGGCGATATCCAGTCCGTCCTCGATGAGGCGGACCAGCAGGTTAGCGGATGCTAATTTTGAGTGGTGGAGATTAATCTGAATCAGGTTTAGCGGCATTGCTATCTGATCCAGATTTCTCCACAATGGTAGCGTCGAGATCCTCTGGTGGCGAGACGGTGTCTGCCGAGGATGACGCAGTGGAGCCGGCCAAGTTGGCTTCGGCGGTTAGTATGTCATCTTTCTTGAACAGCTTCATCTCAACTTCCTTCAGGCCGTATTTAATGAGGAAGTTCCTATCACGAAGCATAGGAAGAGATTCTGCTGACATAGAGATGACCAAAGAGCGGCCAGTTTTTTTGGGTTCCTCGTTGGGAACCTTGGAGTTTTCAATGATCTTCCAGTCTTTGACCGGAAGACCAGGATTTTGGAAGCCCATGAGGGCAAGTACCTTGGCAGGATCGCGTGGTTCGAGTGGAACCCAGACCCTGGCTCTCGGTCGGTGGGGGATCGAACTCCGGTCCACAACCTCAAGCCTGGCTCCTGGCCAAACTTCACCAAGGCTGCCGATGGCTGCTTTAATGAAGTCGGCCGACCGCTGGTCATCACAGGCAATCAGTTTGACTGACCCCTGATGCCATCCTGCGTCCTTATAGGAGATGGGATGTTGATTGGTGAGCAGGTACTCACATAGGTGGTTCATTACCAGATTTTCGATAACCCCCCATTTTTCGTAGGAGATTTTGCCCTCCTCGTCTGAGAGGTCCACCACCGCGACTATCAGGTTATCCTTGACCGCTTCCAAAAAGGATTTTGAGCTCTTAGTGGAGCGGGCCTTTTTGGAAGCGTTGGACACCTCATCTAGGGACCTGCGCCTTTTTGGTGCAGGCCTAGTCGCCGCTGTGGGCCTACCCCCTGTAACGCTCGGTGAGCTGTTAGCTAGGGGGCGACTCTTTCGAGGCTGGTTGTCTCCTACGAGCGGTCTCTTGCTCATCGGTGGAGCAGAAGTTCTTTTCGGGATTGAGACCTTCGAAGTGGAGGGAAGGACGTCCCGATTCCTCTCAAACTCCAGTACCCAGGGCGTTGCCCATGAGTAGGAGTCCCTATCCGACTCGCTCCATTCTTTTTCGGCCTTTGAATGTAGACGGGCCAGGATGCGAAGAGCTGCCCTGGTCTCTCGACCAAGCGACCTGTTCTTCAGGTCAGCCGGGGTAGGTGTAGGGGGACGGGGGTAGCTGCAGCATGCAGCAGTTGTTTTGTCAGTGAGTTCGTCCGATAACATCGAACACTCACTGGCAGCATCGTCTATACAGAGATCCTGTAGATGCTCTTCCACGCGTTGCATGGGGGTGGCGCCGCTGGCGTCCGTAGTTGTTGTTTTGTTTTTTTTGTTGTTTTTATTTGAGGTTGAAATTTTGTTCCCACGAGTAGCTAGGGAAAGAAAGGTCGATCTGCACAGAGCCCCGCATTATGCAGACAAGGCTATCTGATCCAGAGGGCGCCCGGTATCTGGATACACCGTTAGCGACTTGATGCTATTTTTGTTGAGACCTGGGCCCACCAGCCTAGTAGACCGTCGGCACGGTACGGTTGACACCTTGATCCAGCCCAGGGGGAGTGAAGGGATGAGAAAGGAGGGAAGGGGTAGGACGGGACGGTGATTACCTCTTAGTTCGCAGAGCTGGCGGCTAATTGGCAGTGCGAATGGCGATTGCCATCCATGCCGGCCTACCATGTTGCTCTACTTAAGCCTCCACACCGCGGCAAGGTGAGTAATCGTCGTCAACCACATCCACACGTGATTGTTCCCTTCACAGGCCTTTAGTGAAAGGAAGGAGGGATTTTGCGATTAATTACTGCAACAAAATTCAATAAAAAGCTCTTAAATCGGTTCGCTATTATGCACGGTATTAATTGTGATATTGGATTTGGAGTAAATAATCAAGTTTAATTCAAAATAAAGTAAAATAAAATTTAACATACGTTTTAATTAATGGACAGAGACCATATACATACATATATACACATACACACAGTGAGAGTGCAAAAATGAGTGATGATTGCATTAAATGCAAAAAACCAATTCGCAATGAAAACGGTTTTCGATGTAATGGAGTCTGTGCGAAAATGTTCCATAAAAAATGTTTGGATTTAAATGAATATGATTTTAATTTAGTTAAAGAAAAATCAAATATTCTGTTAATGTGTGAGAATTGCATTCAATTTATAAATGGCTTAACATCCAAAATGGAAAACATACTTAAGGTTGTGAGTGAAAATAAAGTGGCGTTAAACAAACAGGAACAAGAAATTAAAAACTTAATGAGTTGTATTAAGCTAATGAGCGAAAGGGAGAAAGACAAAAAGTTTGTGAGTGAAGTGCCACAAGTGCCTAATAAACGTAAAACATATGCTGAAATTGCACTCAAAAATATTCCCCCTCTAATTGTGGAACCCATTCGTAAACAAGACAGTGGCGTTACCAATAAAGAAATAAAGGGGAATATTGACCCAACGATCTTATCGGTAAAAATTGATAGCGTATCAAATAGAAAAAACGGGGCAATTGTTATTAAATGCGGTAACGAGGAATCAGTTGAAAAAATAGAAAATGAAATCAAAGAAAAGTGTGGAGAAAAATATAAAATTAAAATTCCAACATTAGCTAATCCAAAAATTGTTGTAAATGGCATTGATGTTAAAGTTGAAGAAGGACATCTAATAGAAGTTATTAAAAATCAAAATAATGTTAGTGGAGAAATGAAATTGGTTAAGTGCTATAAAAATTCTAAAAATAGATATAAATATAATGCTATAATTGAAGTTCATAAAGATCTTTTTAAATTGCTAATGGAAAAAAGCGAATGTTACTTCAACATCGGTTGGAATAAGTGTTCAGTGTTTAATAAACTAAATGTTAAAAGATGCTTTAATTGCTGGGGCTTCAACCATAATGCTAATGTCTGTTCTAATAACCTGCAGTGTCCAAAGTGTAGCGGGGATCACAAGGTTGAGGACTGTAAAAGTGAGAATCCCAAATGCACAAACTGTTCAAAGGCTAAAGAGCGTCTAAATTTGGACCTAAATCTTGGCCATGATGCCCGAAGTAATGATTGTCCTGTGTATCAGAGGAGACTAGATCAGGAACGTGAAAAAATTGCATATTAGCAACTAACTGATCTAAACTGTTTGTATTTAAATATTCAGGGTCTAATAAATATTATAACTTAACTGAGCTGGAAAACTGCATAATTGATAAAGAGTACGATATTATAATATTAAGTGAAACCCATATAGTGAGCGGAATAAAAGATAGTGAAATTAAATTAAAAAAATATGGTAAACCGATAAGATGTGATAGTCTATCTACTAGAACAGGAGGTATTGTAATATACATTAAAAATAATATTCGATGGTCACCTTTAAAAGACATTAAAATCAACTTAGAAATGTGGTTCTTAGCTGGTGAAATTGATATTGATGGTCTAAAGTTAATAGTTGTAGCTGTATACCGATCGCCTAGTTCGTCTCTGAGAAAATTCTGTGATATATTTAATGACATTATGGAGGAGTTTAAGGGTAAACAAAATGTCCTAATAGTGGGGGACTTTAACTTAAATTGGTTAAATACCTAATAATATTTATAAAAAAGAAATTCAACAAACGTTATATGAGAATATGTGCACGCAAATTGTTAATGAATACACTAGAGTAACAAAAGATACTAAAACTATTATTGATTATGTTATAACTAATATTAAAGGGTGTGAGGCCCATGTCGATTATGATTTAAAAATAAGTGATCATGAAACATTGGTGATAAAAACAAAGTTAAAAACTATCTGTGATAATAATACCTGCGATACAAAAATATTTAAATACAATAAATACAGATTTATAGAGGCTTTACAAAACAGTGCAATAGTAGGATTAAATTATTTACTAAACAAAGATCAAATACATATTATATTCGAGGAACAAGTTAAAAAGACTGTAAACAATTTTTTAATAAATAAAAAAGTAAATACAAACTATAATAATAAATGGTTCAGTTTATCGCTAAAAAGATTAAAACAGAGTAAGATAAATAGTTATTTCTAAGCGGTATACTCTGGGGCCGATGAAGATTGGCATAGCTACACTACAGTGAGAAATCAATACAAAAGTGCAATAAAGAAATCAAAGTCTGACTATATTAAAAATAAAATATCCAGTGCAATAAATCAGAAATCTATGTGGAAAATATTAAAATCTCTTGTATTAAAAGAGGATAGGCCTAACATTAAAATGATTGAATATGACCAGAAGATGATTATTAATGACAAAGATATAGCTAATTGTTTTAATAACTATTTCATAAACAGCGTCAGTGAAATAAACAGTGCAATACCCAATGTCCCTTTTGTAAATGAATGTAATCGTGTAGACGTCAGTCTTAAATTTAAACTGCTAAGCAATTTAGAAGAGCTGTGGAAAGTGATTGACATGTTACCTAATAAAAGTGATTTTAATTATGTGAATAAAAGCCTGATAAAAGACTGTTTTATGTTATTTGGACCAGTACTCTTAGAAATAATTAACAATTCTCTTAGAAGTGGTGAATTTCCGAGTACTTGGAAAACGTCATTAGTGGTACCAGTGCAGAAAGTTAATAACTCTTTAAAATGTGAAGACTTCAGACCGATAAATATGTTACCAATCTTCGAAAAAATAATAGAAAAAGTAGTGCATATTCAGTTCGAACATTTCCTAGAAGTAAATAATATCATAATTGAAAACCAATCCGGATTCAGAAAAAAACATTCATGTGAATCTGCCCTGAACCTTGTGATATCGAAGTGGAAGGAGTCAATTCACGACAAGTATATAATTGCTGCTGTGTTCCTCGATCTTCAAAGAGCCTTCGAAACAGTCGATAAAAGTATATTGCTAAAAAAATTGGAAGCGTATGGAGTAAGGAACATAGAATTTAACTGGTTTAAATCATATCTTACTGGACGAAAACAACAGGTAAAATTTAACAACACTTTATCGGATCCAATTGATGCTAATTTAGGAGTGCCACAAGGTACTATACTAGGACCTTTACTGTTCTTACTGTATATTAATGATATGAATAAATCACTCAAAAACGGAAACCTTATACTATTTGCTGACGATGGACTATTATTTGTTATAGAAAAAAACGTTGACTTATGTAAAATTAAATTAGCTGAGGACATTCAAAATATTAAAAAATATCTTCAAATAAACAAATTGAAATTAAATGAAAAAAAAACTAAAGTTATGATTTTAAATGGTAAATTTAATGCGGATAAATTTGAAAACTTTGAAGTAGTTGAAGAAACAAAATACTTAGGTATCCAAATTGATAATAAACTAAGTTTTAAGTCACACTTTGACTATGTAATAAATAAAATTGCTAGTAAAATAGGATTCCTGAGAAGAATTAGAAAAAATGTATCTATATTAACTGCTATAAAAATATATAATGTAATAATTCGTCCATATTTTGAATATTGTCCCACCATTCTTTTGCTATGTCCTGATGGAATTAAAGATAAACTGCAAAAACTTCAAAATAAGGCTATGAGATGTATTCTTAAATGTAATAGATATACACACATTAATTATATGTTAGAAACATTGAAATGGCTAAGTGTAAACCAAAGAATTGTAATGCTAGTAATTGTTTATATATATAAAATTAAAAATAATATATTACCAAAATATTTAAAAAATAAATTGACTATAAGAGCAGATTCCCAGCCATATAGCTTAAGAAACAATAATAATTTCAATTTACAATTTTTTAGAAACCATAGAACACAGAATATGCTTTTTTATAAAGGTTTAAAAATGTTTAATGAACTACCTAATGATATTAAGTCAGTGAACAATTTGTTTAGATTTAAGTCACTAGTTATTAATTTTGTAAGATCTAACTATGAATAACTAGAAAAATTAAAACAATGTTAAAAATAGCGATAAGAAATAGCTAAATAAAAAGTAATCTATCTATCTATCTATGTGGTTTAAAAACGTAGACGTGCATCGACGATCACTCTAAGGTATTTATTTAAAAAACAGTGGGGAAACCGGAACATGCTTTTTATACTTTTTCGAACTTTTATGCTTGAAATAAGAACGAAATAGATACTTCCGTCGCTAGATAGTCATTATATGTACAGTTGAAACTATAATGTTATAGAGCAATTTAGCATATACTACCACTACCACCCATTGCGATGTCAACTACGCAGAATTTCATCATACACCTAAATCCGCCTAATCAAACTCTGGACGTCAACCCTTTCAAGACAGAGTCTTAACCTTAAGGCCATTTGTTGGTCCTGTAACTGCAAATGTCTCAGGACGCTTCCAGTTAACGGTGTTCGACCACTTACAAAATTTTCTGAGTAAATCCCACTGCAATTTGCAAACATTTGATGACTTATGTACCCTTGACTCCTCCTCCAAATATGTATATCCATTTCTTGATTTATTCGTGTGTGGAACATTTGGTAGGTTGTTAATGTAATAAATAACATTACATTCTTAATTTGTTTCAAAGTTTACTTTAATATAAAAATGTTTAAAGTACTTACATAATATGTATAACTACACTCATTTCTAATACTTAATAAAATATATGACTTAGCTACGAAAAATCCGAAAATAAGAATCTAACAAGATTTTCATCAACAACCCTAAGTAAAGATCACATGGCACAACAAATTCATTAATTAGCTCAGATCTACCCTTATGCTGAGGTAGATGCCAAAGTGTACTTTGATTATCTTCCGATTTGCGACGCGGGCCGATACCGCCTCGTGCTATTCGCATAGCTCGTGCTTATGCTCATATTTCGTCTTCGATACTTATAGCCTACGATTAGCTCCTTGACAGTCTTTCGATATTTGTCCGATAGCACACAATAGAGGAAGAAGTTCGATGCGGCATTTATGGCTGCCAAAAAATTGAAGACATTGCCAATGATGGTCTTCAAATTATTATCGATTTGGACCACCTCAGAAACAATCAGATATATCGCCCACGGTAGTTGGCAGACAATGAAGAGAATTACCACTGCGATCAGGGTAACTGTGATACGGTTTTCTTGTGACACTGTAGAGTTCTTGCGCTGAAAAAAATAATGTAATGAAGTCAAAAATTAAATATGAAGCCGTTTCAAAGGTCTTACAAATGTCGAACGCCGAACACTTGCGTTGGTCATTTCTCCACGACGAAGCTTGGATTTGCGCACCAAAATTATTAAAATAATATTGAACGTAGCCAGAATGCTCAGTGGGATGAAGACGAAAATTATCGACGTTAGGATGAAGAAGATGTTGGTGTACGTGTCGTTTAGGCCGAGACTGGAAAGTTCATGTTTGTAGTAGGTGATCTGAAAGTGGACAAACTTATATATTGTTCAGGTTTAGTATTTAACAAGTGTGTTACATTGTGACATTGATTTATAATGTGAATATAATCAGTATTGCTACTGTTGCTCGGCCATGTTTGATCCGTTGGTTGGTTGTCCAATCGGGCTTCATTTAAATTTTCATGTTTTGGAATGTTTACTAATTGTTCTGGAATGTAATAGAGAGTTATTTTTATTCGTTTAAATATATTTTATTAATGTTAAAAAAAGTTCAGTTTAACATGTCGGGCAAGAAAATGCATTAACTAACGTCTACACTGCATAGATAGCAACTTCTTATTTGAGTGTGAACCGAAGTGGTACACCATCTTTAACGACACGATGGCATTTGTTTTCAAAAAACGAATAACATTAATTGGTTTTGTATGGGAGGTACCAGAACTACTTGACCGACATAGACAATTTTTTAATACCAACTTGACAACGGTAAAATTAAGTCCAAAATATCATTTACCTAAGTCGATTCGTTTAGACGCTATCGTGCTTTCAACAGACAGGGAGACATATGGGTCAAATATTGGCTTTGTATGGGAGGTAATAGATCTACTTGATCGACATAGCCCATTTTCAATACCAACCTGGCGACGGTAAAACGAAGTCGTCTCACACAATTTCATTCGCCTAGGTCAATTCGTTTGGACTCTATCGTGCTTTCAACAGACAGACAGACCGACGAACATGGTTAAATCGATTCAGAATGCAGAACAATGGCGTTACAAACGTAATGACAAAGTGAATATACCTTCCTGTGGAGGGTATAATAAAATTGATCACGAAGAATAAAATATGTATGCATTTTTAGCATCTACCCAGTGACATTATTTAGTTTTGTAATGTCAGAGCGTAGGTTGCTCGACAGCTTTTTCCGTGGAAGTTCATATCAAGAGAAGGTACTACATTTTATAGCTCTTCGTACTACGAAGACGGAGTAATAACGAGCACGACAAACAAAATCATTGAATATGGTTTACTTTGTCGCTATGATTCTCATCTTGATTCTCGAAGCAGGATATTTGATTGTTTCAAGACATTTACATCACCTAAAAGGTTGAGTGCGAGTGGCATCTGAAGAAAAAGGGTGACCTATGAATTCATTACTATGGTACTATACACCGGCATCAAAAAAAAGCCGGTAGTTGTTGAGCTTTGTTAGCTACTTAAGAATGCCAGCGCTAAGATCTCCACATACTATAATTTGCTCGAAAGTAGCAGTGAACTTATGCACTGTTTAGGATAATGTTTCAGAAGAGTGAAGCGATTTTGGGTAAGAAGTACCACCAAAAGGCCCGTCACTTCACCATTAGTTCATTTTTGCCAGAAAATACTCCACTACAATACTCCTTCGGATTTCCGCAGTGTTTTTAACTAAAATTATACTCTAGGTTAGGCGATGTGAATATCCTTCAACACATACATGAAAAATATATCCAATATTCGCTGCTAAAGTATTGTAGGCAGCGTTCCCACTTCAAATTTAGGAAAGCGTAGTGCCGAGATGAAGAAAACGTAGTGTTTCGAGCTAAATCGTAGTGAAATATGAAAAACGACGCGCAATACACTGGACGGGGGTCGATTCTAGTTCTATGATACTGTGAAGTGAAAAGAGGTTTCACAAGTTCGCGCTGAATTTGATTCTCGATCTATGGAAAAATGAAAACAAATGTCAGAATTTTTTCATATGATAATTTTTTTATCACTTTTGTAAAGCAGTATGTGAAAAACATAGACAAGGCTCTATATGACTCACAAATATATTGTATTTGTTCGATTATCTGCAGAATAGCCTCGATGTGGTCAATGAAAAGTATTCTATCTTGAAAATAAATAAACATAGAAAATTGCAAATTAAAATAAATTATTTATCACTTCACAGCATCACAGAACGGGAATCGACCCCCTGTACCCAGCATTATTGCGCTAAAAAGTGAATGTGTTCAATATGATCCCCCTGTTCTGTTGTGAATACGTTTAGAGAACTTTTCAGGGGAAAACATTTTAGAAATCAGTATTACAACTTAATGAAGGAATTTTATACAATAAATATTTGGATACGGAGTCGAACGGAAAATCGTAGTGTTTCAAAACTTTTCGTAGTGACGTAATGATTTTGCCGAACTAAAGCAAAATCGTAGTGAAACATTATGATCGTAGTGAAAGTGGGAACGCTGATTGTAGGTCCGCCTTTTATAAGAGAAATATGTATTTACAAAAAAAATCTAGACATTCTGCAGCTTGATTTAATAAGAGCGGGTCACTTACATACCTTGGATATTTTCTAAATTCACAGTTCCTTGAATACGACTGAAGTTCATAGGTCCGATTTGACATGGTCTATCATGGGTGTCAAAAAATCGCTGCTCACTCCCTGCCTTGTGCTCAAAAGCTGTGGAAATTGTCGACAGAAGGCAGAATATTGCAACACCTAAGGAAATGTAATAATAAATTAAAACATCGAAACGAGTATATTCCTGTTTATGTCTATCCGTAACACTTTCCTGAAATAACTCTTTTTGCCAGCGACTCTGTACAAAAGGTTTGTCTCTTCAACGGATATCGTATCGCAATGAAACGTTCTATAGTGAAGCAAACTGCGATATATATTGAAATATAAGCTGTAAAGATATGAAGGAAATTCGAATTAGAATCAACACGTTAAGGTTTCGATTGTTTGAAATGTAATTGTCGAAAACTCACCACATCCATCCGTCAGCCAAATGACAAGACCATAAAACTTCCAATATATCTCATAGTGTAAATGAACAGTCTGGTAGTGCTGAAGCGACAGCAGGAACACCATCGTCAGATAAAAAATATCGGTTACAGCTAGAGCGGTTAAATATATGTTTGTTGTGCATCGCATACGTTTTCTAGAAACAAAATAATTTATCAATAAATTTATAAAAGTAACCTTCGATTGACTAAACGATGAATACCTATTGAATACCTATAATGCATTTTTCAAATGGACCTAAATTCCCAACCAAAAAAAAATGTTGCTCAAATGAGAGAATATTTTAGACCAAGCTCTTCTATATTGCGCACGTTCTCGCATAGGCGAGAGGGATGGGCGAAAATAAACAGACCAACTTGTTGAGTTATTTTATCTTCGTAATAAATTTCTGATTTAAACGTGCGTCGAGACCAAAATCTTCCAATACTTATCGATAGACTTTCGCTGGATTGGATTGATTCGATCACGTAACCTTAAAGCTTTGTGCCTTCTTGACTCGATTGCTAGGGCGATCGATATAAAAGTATCGAAGACTCCACCAACCAATGGTGCAGTGCCATGTTGAAAAGTCATACAATAACATCCTCCTATTGTGAAGTGTCTGTTTCTGTAAAGGCTATCCTCAAAGAAGGGTACTCTCCCCTCTTCTGTGGTCACTAAGTTATTGATAGTCTACTAGTCAATATACCATATACATAGTCTAGCCTAGAATGCCATCGTCGATGCTACCATTACTTGTAGTAAATGCGGAACGCATTGCTAAACATGTTTTAGAATGGTGTACTAAGGACGGACTAAGACTAGGTAGTCATGAACCCATAACCATACATAAAAGGCTACTACCTTGAAGTACTCTGCTCCAACGATGTCAAATAATCTGGGACTTATCTTAGATAAGAGACTTAACTCACACATCAAGTTCTCCACAAAATGTGCCACTAAAACCATTTGGGCCAAAAAGAATCTGTATACGGCAGAACTTGGGTCTATGTCTCAGAATAATACTTTCACAAATTTTTGGATCGAAAACTGAACAATAAACGTCAAATCAACTGCGTTGTACATATAACAAACAAATGCCCCATAAAAACTGGCGATTTTTATAAGTATTCGAGGGCTTCAAAAGTCTGAGGCTTTTTGACATAGACTCGTGACCTTAAAAAAAAAAAAGCAAAAAAAGAAGTATGGAATTTGACGTCAGCGTATGGAGCCAATGGCTACATACCGTCTACTATAGCGCTCTACATTCCGTGTACTAGCACAATTTTATGTAGCCACTGCGCTACATACGAAAAACGAAATGTGTACCATATGTGCTAGTATACGGCATGTAGCCATTGGGACCTTATGATGACCTAAAAATTGCGTCGGTGCCACAGATAGGTACGTATGTGCGGCTTTCTACATTGCTTCAACAGTTCTTCAGATCAAAATGGATGACAATCCAATCCATCCCAAGGACTCAATGCTCCTTTTAGGAGTCACAGTCAATTCAGGAACCACATGGCAGGATCATATATCCTATATCGCACGATCGGCTTCCGCTAAGTTGAGCTACCTATTTAGAGCAAAGAGATGCTTTAGCCCCAAGCAACTTCTCCTTCTGTACAAAGCACAGGTTGGACCAGGCCTGGAAAATTGCTCCTACATATGGAGCTCGGCCACAAAACATTCACTTAACATACTTGACAGCATACAGAGACGAGCAGTTCGACTTATTGTAAACAAGAAATAGAGAATCATGTATTGTTGAAGTGTGTTTTGTATCTGTTCACTTCACAAATGTAAAAGTAGAATTGACATTGGTCACTATTTGCAAAAATTATAGCATCGTTCTGACAAATTTGTTCTTACATTGTACAAGCGATACCAAATTTCAAATTCATATTAGACCATCAGCATCAACATAGTAAAGTTATTTTTCAGAAACGAACTATAATTCGTGTTTTTTGTGATTCCTCTTTTTCGTACTTCCGTTTTTAATTAGTAGATACCCATATACAAGCTTTCAAATAAATTACGGAACTAAGTTTTGATTTTGACAAAAAAATACTCGGCCCAGCGAGGTATCCGTCGGAACGGTGAATTCTCCGTAACGCATACTCCGTCGGAGACTTAAATTACATTCGAGGTATCCATCTTCAGAAAGAATGGCCGCATTCAAGAATCTAGTCAAGGTAAGTCGACTTGAATTGTCTGGATTCAAATTGACCTGAATGATTGTCGGTATGTCACTATTCTTGGCAGATGTGATTTTTTTTTTGTTTATAGACTTCAGAATTTGTAAACTAAATTATTGGATTCTGGGAGTAAAAGTTGTGAAATACAACTATTTACTTATTATCATTTAAAAGCAATGAAAAGAGAAGAAGAAGATTAATTCCTTTCCTTAAATAAAATCCTCAAGAAAACTCGCGCTTTCAAGGTTCGTAGGTATATATAATGTGATTTTGCCAAGAATACTTTGTTTTTCCCAGAAATTATGGTAGATACCATTACATCTGGGATATGAAACACGCACCTTTCCACTAGAAAACCATTGTCTCGATCGCAAAGCACATAGAAATAGACCGTCGTCGACTCCTCCCACATGACAGACTTTGCCTACAAGCTGCCCGCGGGCCCAGGATTTTTCATGTATTGGTGCTGTACAAAATCAAAGGAGCGCCATTAACGCACGCATACTTGAAAAATCCTAGGCCCATGGTATAGCATGGAAAATCATTGCGGCCATTGATTTTGACATTTCACACTTATTTACAGACAGGTAATTAATTCCGAGGAGAATCGGGTAGGTGCACGGAAGTCGGCGGTCTAGTTCTACGTCGTTTGTGGTCGCGATGAGCAAGAGTCTATCAAACATGCCGCACTATGTGTATGCAGCGCAAACATTTGTAAGACATTTGTATAAACTTTTTTTATGAAATATTCGCGAATTAAAACAAAACTTTTAATGCTCTACGTCAGGGCGAACCGAAACATCAAACGTCAAATTAGACAAATGTTGTAGTAGTAGTAAGTAAGTCGAAAAATTCTTGACCTTATTCGTCGGTGTTGCGAACATAAACGTCAGTTTTGCCCAATGAAAACTCAACAACATGTATTTTGAGAGCTGTCAGACTTACTAAACTAGATTTTTGATTGCGGACAATATTTAAAATGCGACAATATACGCATTGATTTCACATGATGTAGTTTCGTGGTACGTCCGGGGTCTTCCTATTTAGTGTTTTTTTTTTTCGTTTGTTTTTGCCCTGGAAACACAAATTGAAACAACAAATTCAACAAATTACTTTGATAAAATGTTTTTTTCTTTATTGCTGTCATTTATCAACACTTCACTGCAAATCGTAAACAAATTCCGCAATCAATTCCTGTCGGAGCACATCGGAAGAAAATTCGTATGAAACTGTCAAAAATATCAGTAAAAAAACGCACTTGATCGCACTGAAACGCAAAATTTTAGTGTGCGTTACATATTTGTCGGAACGAAGTTCCGAATAGCTGATCCGAAGTATACCTCGAAGCAAAAATTCTCAGATTCGTATGAAATCGGAGAATTTTCCGTTCCGACGGATTCCTCGCTAGGGCCGACTGATAATGTATGTAATGTAGGTATATTTCATAAAAAAAAGTATTATACATAATAGGCATGCCGCATTCGTCATGATGTATTCAATTTTATCAATGACGATTTTAAATTAATGAGAACGAAATAAATTAGAATAGCATAAAGTTTACATTGTTGTCTTGTTACTGAAATAAGGTCACATTAAAGGAGTACACAGCATTTAGTTTAACTTACCTAGTTAGCACAACTATGCTAACTGAATTTCCCAACAGTCCAATCACAAACACACACGGTACTAAGATACCTTGAACTATGTAACGTACATAAACAACATCCTCTGGGGTTACCATTTCCCATGGAATTTGTTATCCTTTTTTTATCATAGGAGAGAAAAATACTCTTGGGCACTTATAGAACCATTTAATGCGTCTGGCTGCGATCTTCCTCCCTGAAAAGAAACAGCGAAAAACATTTTCGTAAATACTTAAACTTTTCACTTCGTTGTTTGGATAATAAAATCAAATAACTTAACGTAACCGTAAAAAAATATTTTCAAGAAACAAACAATAATTGTTAACGGGAAAATATGTATGTGTCAGAACTCATTCTCACTTTGATGTAGGTATTGCAATAAATTTGAACTTGTAAAGGTTGACGGTATTTTTGTAGTCGTTAGGGTTCTTTCTGTTAACAAAAACCAGCAGATATGTTAGGGGTATTTATGCAACGTTGTAAACTCGTTGTAAACGTTGTAAACTTGGTACCACAAGATGGTAAACTTACTACGCGAATTCGTGTGAAAAACCGAGATGGTAAACTTACGACGAGGTCAATGTGACATTTCACACTTGAAATAAAGGCGCGAAATCAGGATAAATTGCTTTGCCTGCATTTATAATACTTTTGATGCTTTTAAAAATAGAAATTGCACATTATATTATTCCAAGTGTAGGATAAATTATCAATCCATCAAATTGTATTAAGAAAACAAGTTTTAAAAGAGTTTAAATTACGAAATTTCCAATTCCAAACAAAGGATGTTTTTAAAACTTGTTTTCTTAATACAATTTGATAGACTAACTAATTATTGTACACTTGGAATAGCAAAATGTGCAATTTTCTCCTTATATTTGCATCGGAAGTGATTTGTTCATATTTTATCAATTCATTCGTTCCCTCTCATGTGCAACTATTTCACTATTTGGGGCCTTCATTAAACGTGTGTCGTTAACTTACCATTATTACGCGAATGGTAAACTTACGACATTGCATGAATACCTACCCTTCCTATCTTGTTTGTTGTATATCATACAAACGTAGCGTAGAGGTTATAATTCTGTTTTATTTTTAAATTATTGAAATGCATTTAAAATTCGTATACAGTGAAACCTGCGTAAGTTGGACACCTGTGGTGCAGACATTTTTGGCCAACTTAGAGAGGTGGCCAACTTATAAGGGTAGGTACCTATTTTCTTTCAAAAAATGGCGCTTTTATCGATATTATTAATTTATTAAAAACAAACAAAAATCCACAAAAGAACAGTTTTTTTTTATACGAAAAGTATTAGTTCATAAAAATTTTGTTTTTTTTCCTGATTTTTCACGAAAGGTAGAGGAACACAGAAGTTATTCACAAACTGTAGAAATTCAGTCAAATCTATCCCAAGAAGATCTAACACGGACGAACATTTCGTTATTACCTCTAGCAATGGCCGCGTTCAAAACGCTTTTGCCTAGCTAGTCAACAGCCTCTGATTGGTTGATTTGCCTTCAAATTTAGGCAAGTTTCGTGTGTTGGGTAAGATTTTCTGCCTAAGTTCTGTGATAATTTGTCATCTGAATATTTAGGTGCATAAGCACATCGAACGCGGCCATTGTCTGTACATTTTGTTCTGTGCACTTGAAAAAGTGCGAACGCCAGGCCAACTTTTGCAGGTTATTTAGTACGAAAGTTAACTGAAATGTATAAATGTGTGGAAAAGTTTCAAGATAGACAGGTGGCCAACATAAGGAGGTATTTGGTGGAATATTTGTATGCACTTTTCTTGGTGCTACTATATACTGGCCAACTTCGGCAAGTGGCCAACTTGACAGGTTTTACTGTACATTAGGATTGGACGGAATTTTAGGAACTTCTGATATAATACATTATGTCTTAACAAATTTGTCACCATTCAGACAGATTTTATGCCAAACAAAAGGTAACCATTTTTATTATTTTGAATGACCAACCTTGTAATAGTTAGGGCAATGCAATCGATTCCTTATTCCTAAAAAAAGGCTTCTGCGGAAATTGACTCACTTAAGTTAACTACTGCTACCTAGTACCAATAAGCGAGGAAAGTTAGTCGCGGATACCCCATCAGACCCACAGACCCATTTAAATAATATTTATGACTGGGTAGCTCTTTGCCAAGCCACGAAACTATGCCCATTGCTGTATATTCACCATCCAAGAAACATCATCATGCTAGTAGCTACAACGAATGAAATCACCACTGGTGGCGCTGAGGGCTCAATCCTAGGAAACCACTTATGGCATATTTCCTACATATGATTTAATCCTGACAATAGACGTAGCTGATTGGCTATACCGAAGGCATTACAGAAGGGATCAGTGATGAAAATCGACTTTTCTCAATTGTACTGAAAACTGAAAAGAAATTGTACTGAATAGTACTCAAATTTCTTAAATGTATAAAACGAATCGAAAACATAAAAAATGAATATTTTATTAAACAAAAAAAAAACAGTATTAATAAGTATGTTATCATCGGCCTGCTTTGATACCCCCTTCAGCATTAAGTCTTGCAAAATGTTAAGCGTGTGAGTTTGTGTATATACATACGTACGTGAGTCTAATTATGGTTTTATGTGCAGGGAGGTACCTACCGGAAGAAAGAAGTCCTTTCACAAAATTTCATTCGCAGAGGTCGATTCGTTTGGTTGGACTATGGACTATTTTGTGTTTTTTTAACGAACAGACAGACCGACACCGACGGACGGATAGACGGACATGGCTAAAGAATTGCACCCTGATTCAGAATATTTATGACTTAAAGGATATAAGGGGACTTCGTCTTGACGTTTGAAATGTAAGTATATATTTACCTATACCTTCCAGTGAAGGGTGTAATAAAGGCGCATTTAATTGAATCTAAAGATAAGTACCTACGCAGCTCGAGCGAAACTAAATTTAGCTGCTCTTCAATTTTTCTTTTCAAACATGAACTAAAATCCTAGCTAAATTTTAACATAGAGTGCGCTGTGGATATAAGTCAGAAAACAGCTGTTCGTTGAAAATAACTTCCTTCAAAAATTCATCGAAGCGAAAAAGTGTTATATTTTCGTTGCACTTTCTTTTTTCCTTGTCTGATATTCCTTGATCTCAAATTTATCACTTTGAAAGGATTCCTCATCGAGGTATTCATTGAAAAACCTTATCCTTATTTACTTTTCCGCAACCCAAAAACACAACAGAAAAAAAACAACATGATCTGTCTAAATTTAGCTTGAAAAAAATGTACCGAACCATTAATGTGACAGATACATGACAGATACATGCAGTACAGTCTGAAAATGAAAATTTAATTTTTTAGCTGAAGCTTAGTACGCTGCTCGAGCTCAATTTGTTTTTATAGTTATGGCAGCCTTAATTTTTAATAAGATTTTAGATTCTAATAGTGTATACTTAAGCCTGCATTCGATTCTTTAGCTTGGGTCATATTTTTTTATAATAGCTATTTTGATAAGAAAACATTCTTTAAACGTTTGCGGAAGAATAAGAATGAATACAAAAAGCACCATAGACAATGCGGTGAAGGATTTGAAAACATGAACTTTGCATTCATTTTGCACAAGGCCCATTTCAGCCCAAACCAAAGAAATAGAAGTATGTAGGTACCTATTTCTATCGCAGTCAGATAAAGCTCGATATTTATTATTGATAATTTCAACACTTTTTTGTTTACCAGGAAAAAACAAATTGGACCATTGAATATACTTGATCGTCCAAATGGCAGTTTGTGAAAAACGTTGTAATGAGTTCAAAAAAATTTCTCCGAAATCAAATCTTTTTTTCCACATCTTCGAGGAATGCAAGAAGATTCAAAAGTCAATTTTTAACGAAGTATGTACGATGATGAGTTATGAATGCATTCAGAATTTGAAAAACAAAGCAGTGCGTTCAGCTTATTTTTGTTTAATCCTATGATTTAAAAGATATAAAAATAAAATTTCAAAAATTTAAATTAGTACAAATAGTACCGAAAATTGGAAAGTGGTACTTGCGTACTCAGGAAAGTCAAATTGTACTGAATTCAGTACAATAGTAAGCCTTTTTGCAACTGTGGAAGGGATCAATGTGCATGACAACGAAGATGCCCATCAAAGACAGCTGAGCCAAGTCATGATGCAAACCATGGATTTAGCCTAACAATAGAAAAAAACCGCACATAGGCCGGCAGTGTCTCAGTGGTTAGTGTGCTGGATTACTGTGCGAAGTGTCCCAGGATCGCGCCTCGGAAACTCACACAAATTACTTTTCAAGGTTTTTTTTTCACTGCGCGCCGCGCCACCTCTCGAACGTCTGACAAACATCCGAGTAACTATGCTGAAAAAGCTCAGTTTTCGTCGCAAAAAAAAATAATTGTGAGAATCTATTTCTAAGGTCCCTTATATGGACCTGTCGCACAAACTATTAATTCATTTATTTTTTTTATTCTATACACTATACCTAACCTATACTTGTTACCTAACAAGAAAAAACACAAGGATGGCCGCGTTGATTTAATCGTATGATGGAAAACAGCTAAGTTAAGCCGTATCTATACTCTACTTCGACATAGACCTCGAAAACGGCATAAACAGCTAACAGCCTCAGTAGGCTTAATAGCTATAGGCATTGGAATTGAATAGGCAGCTTCCGATTATGTCAGCACAGAACATTCGAAGGCTAAAAGTCGCGCTGGAAGCAAATACTTTATTCTCGGACAGTTTGACATAATTCATCCCGTCCAGTCCATCTGTATTACATTTCTGAGCTAAACTTAAGTTTTGTGTCCTAACATGGGAGGAGAAGCAGCAGCCATAACACAGAGGATACAAAGAATTTATCTATAGTATCTAAAACATAAATAAAGGAATCGTTTTAGGTCATAACTCAAACTCCTTAGGTAAAGAGTAGATATAAACAAAGCCCTAGAACTTACTATTTCACATTTTAGAACTTAATATATTTCACAACGCCAGATTATGCTCGCATGTGTACTGTGTAGTGAGTGTATGCCCGTGACTTCGAGTTGACCCATTCCTAAACAACGACGCCAATTACTTAATTCCCAAATCACTTTCATTAAGTAGGTTGATGTACTTGCTCCTATTTCTGTTTGTATATTGTATCGCCAAATGAATTTCGTCTTCTTGCCGCAGAATTGTTGTTTGTGATATATGTATCTTAGGGTGTAGTACATTAATCAATGGCACTCTATTATTCAATTTAACGGCAATTTAGCAACGAAATGTTGATTCTCTAAATAATATACAAGCAGTTATGTGCCATTCTGATTGACGCCTCTTACTCGTTTTTCTTTTTTTTTCAATGCTATTTTCTTGAGATAGCTGTAGGTGTTTCGACTTGGACATTAATTCGATCAAATAGCATAATCAATATGAATGTTAGTATTAGTACCGACCTGACAAAGCACAACCAAGTGCATACTTATTTTCTCAGGACAATCAGAATTGCTGATGAAATGAATGAATTAAATTACACAAGCTTAACGAAAGGTTATTAGATATTTCCTAATGATGGACCTTTTTCGAAATTATTTTTAAAATTTATATTCATTTTTGAACTTGGTCGTATTTGTTAATAGGTAAAAGAAAAGTTATTAATATTTTTTAAGTACTGCAGTAATACAGAAACTAAAAAAAAGTGGGCTGAATCTTTAGTGACTAACCTTAACTCCTATTCGGAGCTATTTCCGACGTCTACATTCTACAACATTACTAAATGAGATATAAGGCCTAAAAAAACCAAAGTTCAGTAAGAACGTCTGGCAGTAAATTGGCTCCTGTCTAAAGTTGATTTTTCAGGGAGCCGATTCTATCGGTACCTAGGCCTAGGCAATAATATTTCAAACACCACACGCCTCACTCACGCTGTTTGATTGTACTTTCCTCCTTGCAGAAGGGCCAAGGGCCATTATAAAACACAAGCGATTGTTATACCTAATATTATTGTCACTTTTACTACACTAAGTACTCCAGTCGAAAAATTCTTACCCAAATTCCCCGGCTACCGCAAAACAAAAACTGTTGCCGTGATCTTCTAGGCTAATAAAAACTCAGGTACATCACGTCAGCCAGCTATCAGATTTACTTAACTATAGAATTTTGAACCTCCCCAATATTTAGGCGGGCGGGTTCTATTAACAGTGTAAATAATGATTCACCTGTCCAAAATTATTTCGCATTTTAACACAATTTGCGTTCGGCCTTATTCTGATGCTAGTTCCAAAAACAAAGCGCACGCAAGTTTCCTATTTTACTTTGTTCAAGTTTGACTGTAGTGGGATATATGTAGTAGCTAATTTTGTGAAATGTTAAAATTTTTAAATTGAGTGCAGATATAAATATTTAATAAAATTGTTGGGTTTTTACTATAAACTGGAATTACTGTACTCACGAATTTCGTTAACTATTTTAAGCACATTTCGACTTTTTTACTGCAAAACGATCTACATGTAATAGCATGTTCCTAATATGAAAAAATGCTTTATTGACTTATTTTGTAATTAATTACAGTGAGGTAATTAAATATGAGCTGTGCTACTAATTGGATTTTTTACTCTTTAGTTTGAACAACTTTAAATAATAATGATACCTACTAACGAAGAATGTGTGTTATAGTGTGCAGTTGAAACCTATCAGGAGATGTGATTTCAACGTACGAAATATTGAAATGAGTAATTTTAAAAAAATATTAGATATAATTAATATATTTTTGGTCAGCTTATATTATCGCCTACAATGAACATTTTTGTCATATTATATATTTATTCCAATTTAAGTTCCATTCCATTTAAGTTCGAAAAATTGACGACACGCGAACGAAGTTGAGGGCACAGCTACATAATTATTATTATGACATTTTTCAATTTGGGCGTAATGGTTTTGGGCGATAAGACGCCACCTTGTTGGCCATGTACCTATCCAAGTTTGACCTTATTGTTTTTGGATAGGGCAGGGCATATTGGAAAAGGCTTGTAAGGCCGCTTGACTTTCCAAGAAAATTTGTATTTTGTTGCCTTTAAATCCATTTAAATGGCCCCAGATCTCAATGGCATGTATTTTCCCCTGCAAAAAAAGATAGACACATTACCATAGGTTTCATTACTTTGGTGTTGATAAAAACACAGACACCAGCATCTACTCCAGACTCCATTTTCGATCCGTAGTTATAGGTGTATCAAATCATACTTTTTTGCCGGAACACCGTTAAATTGATTTCCACGCCACCTACCAAGATTTTTACGTACCCGAATCACAGGACAAGTTTTGTGACAGATGAATGCTGATTTCATCACAGAAGTTTCTACTGAAATTATAAATTGGAAGTGCGCGCAAAATGTTCTAATTTAAATTTATTGTGTAGACATTAACAAATTTAATCTCAGAATGCCGCTACGAAATGTCTTAAGCTGCTAGTACACGATATGTAGCACGCCTCATATATATATGTGGCTCTGACGTCAACAGAGAGCGCACATAGAGAGATTGTACAATGTACACAGCATGTACGCCTTGGGACCATTCGCTGACGTCAAAATGACGTCAGTGCTACATAAATATGAGGCGTGCTACACTTTGTGTACTAGCACCTTTAGAATATAAAACAAGTGAAATATTTGTGAAAAACTAAGAGATATGAATAAAATCGTAGGTATCTTAAAAAATTGTAAACAAAGCACTCGAAGTTACCAATTATATCTACATCAATTTTTTTATTGTGTTATCTGTTGCCCTTTAGGATTTACAAATAATATAATATCTCGTGTTCGGATTTAATTTTCTCCATACGCAGTAAAGGATTGCGGCAGGTTTTTAGTTGGGAGTGCTTAGTCCAAAACAAGTAATTTTTTGTGTCCTTGTGAAAGAGGAGTTAACATTTTTTTATTTTTCAAGTGGGGGCTACAAATAAGATAATTATTTGGAAAGAGCTATTTCCGATCATTAAACTTTTCTGGTGATTCGGTGCATAGATATGCATATTTGGATTCCTGTACAGTGTGTATGTAATATGTAACTCCACAGAATTTCCCAGCTTTGTTCCCAGTTTTTAATTTAGTTTCTTCTGCCATCAGTCTTCCACTTTACCACAAAATCTATTCAATATATGAAAATGTTAACTTCAACATATTTAATTTCAATTATCACGTACCTACTTTTCACAAATTGTTTTTACGAGGGACAGGTACAATTACATTTCTTAGACCGCAACATGTTTAAAAGAATCAAAATTTATTTATTGACTTGTTTTCATAGCTGCTTTTTAGTATATATTTACTTTTAATTATTTCTTCTCTTAAATTCACCAATAAACTTGGTTTCAGTTTCTACTTTTTTAATTTTATATTTTTATTTTTCGAGACAGAAATTTTCATACTATTTGACGCCTAAATCCGCTAGACGCGGTATGACCGAGTGTCAATATAGGCTTAGATAAACACACAAACAAAAACGCCTTACTGTGACTTGGCATCATTCTGCTAGTTCACATTTGACTTTTCAGCTGTTTTATTTCTGTCTTTACAAAAAAAAAATTGCAGAGTCAATTAGTTTTTAAAATTAAAAGTGACGAGAACAAGTTAGCTAGGCATATTAAAATAGTTCACAAATGAGGAGAAATACATTTAGTTTTAGATGGTTTATTTATTGTTGGCAAGCTCTGTAGCAACAGCAAGTTTCAGCCGTAAGAGTGAATTGCAAGACGTAATGGATGTGCCTGCACTTTTAACGAATGATTCAGGAATCAGCGGCGAATCAGTGGCATTGCACAACTCCTTACTTGCACTATAGCATTTCAGCAGTCCCAGTCTGGTCCCAGTGTCTCTTCCTAAGTCCAAATTTTGAGTTGCAATTTTTCTTGTCCATATTTTGATTTCTGATGTTTGTTTTTCTTTTTTTTAGGGGAGACTGGGGTACCTTGGTCGGATGGGCTCAGCAGTTTCCAACTAGCCTGGGACACTTTTGAACGGCAGTATTTGTAATTGCTTTTGGCAGCTAATAAGCTAATAAAATAAATTAACTTAATTTTTTCAATATAAAAAACTAAACGACTTAACAGAAGCCAACTGAAATTCACAAATTACAAAATATTTTACAAATGACTAAAGAAGCTCTATAAAAACAAAAATGAGTTAGCTGTTCAGGAATTTCGGTGTTCTCGATGTTCCCGGAGCGTTGATGGGTGGTGTGGTGGTAACTTAGCTTATATTTCAATGCCAATTAAAGACCACTTGTTCAAACGTGTACCGTCGTGTTTTGTTCAAACCTGTCCCAATAGGTTAAGCGACAAAAAATGTGGTTTCAAATGAAATTGTACCTTAAAGATATATTTTAAACAAAAAGAAAAACTCGCCAATGTTTACACTCTTAAGGACCATTTACAAGAGAGCCACAAACTATTTAACCTACAAACGAATAGGTACCAATTCACAAGTTTTGACAGTCCGTTCACATGAACACTTTTCTAGGTAGCAACATTTCGCGAATTAAGGTTAAGCTCGAACGAATGTTGTATTCGCTAGTTTGGGGAATGCGAATTAAATGATGTGGATTGCGAATAAGCTTTGCTTTAGCAATGTTCAAATTTGCTTCACGATTAAAGGTGCCCCAGTCTTCCCTATTAATTTTGGTTGTGAAATTAACGTCATTTATGACACAATCGATAGCACTTTCGCTAACACTTAAAGCAATCGTAGATTGGTAGCACAGTTTTTATCTGGGCTAAAGCCCCGATGATTATCCGGGCTAACGATTCGTTTGGAAATTCGCTAAGCCTATATAGGATTGCAAAAAAAACACACCTAATGTAACTATCCGAAGTTCAGTACAATTTTGAATTTGCATCCGATGTGCATGATGTGTTTACGAGTTCACGGATATAGGTAGGTACCTACAGGCTACAATTCACACGATCACTAATATTGTAATCTCTTGAATATGTTTGTTTTTCTTTAATATTCAAAAAAATGTAATGTTTCAAAACTACATATAGCATGGTCATGGAGCAAAGTAAAAAGAATAATTAATTATTGTTGCAGCTTTGTATTTTTAGACGTATATCTATACAATTTCGTCCTCCTGTCAATATTTCGAATTAAACTCAGTCACACGCATACATGTAGATACTAGATACTTATCAATCATAAAATAATTTGTTAACATTAGCGCTTAATTTGAGTGAAAGGTATTTATGACTTTATACGCTTGTCATGTCTTACCAGCCGGCTAGCAATAAAGATTTTTACGAACTGTTTTAGAACATAAATATTTGTTCTTGAAATACATGTGTATTGCCGGTGTATCTTGTTTTTTATACATCTTATGTATACACTCCTTAATGTGGCCTACAAGGTCGCTGTTTTATTATTTAATTTTTTTTTTTGCTCTACGACACTGATATCAAATTTCTTAAAACAGTTTTCCTCAACTAGTGCATTAACACCAAGGTTTAATTTTTAAATCAAAAATATTGGAAATATGCATTTAAATTTATGGAAATTATATGGAAAATACCCTTCCACAAAAGGAGTTTAGAAAATCTCTTTTTATGCTTTCAGATTTTGGAAGTATTGTTCGAACTAACTAATTCCTATACACTTGTCATATTGAAACATGTGCTATTCTGTTAGAAGCGAATGTTGCGTGTGCAACATTAAATTGAAATAAAGATTGTAACTGGATCAGAAATCAAATTATAAATAGAAACATAAAAGGGTTACCCCATAATTCACGCCAATGTAATTTTGATAGAAATTACAGATTTTTAATTAGAAAGCTTACATTTTTTTATTGATTCATAGAGTATACAGATTGAGGTATGGAATATCATACATCGGATAAATAACTGATCGCAAAAACGGTCGACTTACATGATTACGAAATGACTCATGCATTGAATGAATTGTTTGTCTGGCTGTATGCCATATGACACCGTCTTGTTGAAATTATTTAGCCACTAAAAACTGTGTTGTCATGTTACGAAAACGAACACCAATAACTGTTACTGCCTGACCAGCCGCATTTTCGAAGAAGAATGGTCCGATAATGCCTCCAGCCCAAAATCTGCACCAAACAGTCACGCGTTGCGGATGCATTTGTTTCTCAACAATTAATCGTGTTTTTTTCTGAAACCCAAATGCAACAATTTTGACGATTAACGAAGCTATCAATATGAAAATGAGCTTCATCACTGAAGATGATTTTGTTCGAAAAATTAGCATCCACTTGTCGTTGTTCCAAAATCCATTCAAAACGAACTCTTTTTGCGTTGCATGGTCAATAGTAATCAGTTCTTGAGTTAATTGAACTTTGTAAGCATGAAGTTTCAAGTATTTCGTAAGAATTCTCTGTAGAGAGCTTTTCGAAATGCTCAATTCTTGACTACGGTGCCGAATTGATGTCCCTGGACTGTTAGTAATATACCTAATACTCTCGCGAACTGCTTCGATGTTTTCTGTTGAACGACTTATGAGAGGACACCCAGACTGTTTAAGGTCACTAATTAATTGGTCCAGTCAGTCTCCCCGAATTTTTCAATTATTCTCTTCACAGTTGATGGTTTTAAATCACTCTGATGGCCATATTTTGTTCGAAAATTGCGGAATGTGGCTAACAAACCTTTATTATTTTTCAAATATTGCTCAACAATGAAAATGCTTTTTTCGTTCGTATAGCGCTCCATTTTTACTAACCCCCAACTGTCAGCTGTCGCATTGTCATCTTCTTAGTTGGCATCACTGTAGGTACTATTAAATGGCGCAAAATTCAAATGACACCGTTTAGTATCATTACCATGCCACTGATTGCAGCCAGGTTCGAATAAGTTCGTCTGGCGAAGTAATCGATTCCAGACTACATCCCGAAATACCCCATAAAAATACCCCAATTAAGAATAAAAGTAAAACAAAGTCAGAGTTTTAAGAGGATTAACTAAAGTTGATGCAACAAAAGGTGCCCAAGAAACGCCACAGGAAACGACCCAAAATACAAATCCAAAGACTAGATATACCCAAAGAACGCCCAGAGAAAAGTAAACAAATCTGCCGGGAAGGTATATTCACCAAAGTATTGGAAATACGCCACTCAACTGTGGTCGGGTCAAGGTTGGGGCATAAGCAGTGCGGCTTTCGTCCGGGCAAAAGCACAACCGACAAATTATTCACCCTCAGAATGGTGACTTGATAAGGGTTGGGGCTATGTTACACCTGTCTCAGATTAAACTTCAGCGCACTCTCAATAGATTTATAGCGGTCTGCGTTGAAGCTGTGATGAAGGCAAACGTTAACAAATGGTCGTGATGGTCGTCTTTAGAATGTCTGTTCCACTCTGTTGCTGGAATCCCATTGAACAGGTGGACCAAGTTTGCCGAAAGTTCGCGAGAGAGGTGGCGCTAAAAAAAAAATCTTGAATAGTTTCCTATTTTAAAATCTTAATAAACAATAAACCTATACGTCACCACAGTGCTGCAGTTCTGCAGTGCGTAATATGATTTACCGAATGAAAACATTTTTTTCAAATCAAACAATGAATGCGAAAAATTTCGTCCTTGCACAATTTTATTATTACTTTATCTGCTCATTGGGCATAAATAAATTGTTTTTCAATTTTTACAACGCATGTGAGTTATTAAGTGATGTCCACACATCCCAGCAAATTCACCGTAAAATACTTGTGTAGGCCGCCAACGAAATCTGTATATTTTAAATTGCCGAAGCAGTAGTCACCTAAAATTGAAAACTAAAAATAAAACAATAATCGCTACCCGTGACATTGAGCAGGAAAAAAAATGATGCCCCATCCAAAGCGTAATGGCACTTTATGACGCTAAGAATCCGCAATTATGTGGCCAACACATAGAGAGATGATACTTTCGTGGTAAAATATTGGCCAACGCCAACTGACAGTTTATACGTTGACAGTTTGTTGTCGTAATTTTATTGTTGTTTTCTTAATTAATAGTACAGCAGTTTTGCACTAGGAAACTGTTGTAGATATATAAATATAAATAGATCGTTATGCATTCATCGATAAATTTAAATAACGACAGCGCCAGTGTCAAGACTGAAATATCTATGTCGAAGATAACATTTTTTTGTTTTTCAGATTTATTAAAGTCACTAAACTTGGTATTCGTTTTTGTACTTTATAAAGAATTGAAAGTTAATGTCTGTATTAAACATGATTGTATTTTTAACTCAAAAGTAAAAATCAATGTTTAAGTGCAGAAACAAATTTTAATAATAAAATATTCATAGCTATATGACGTTATGTTTGTTTTTACTTTATGTACGTCATAATGTCATATGGTATGTGTTCTGTTTTTCGGTCGTGCAATAATCAGACGATGCTTCCACTTCTAGGTACAGTTTATTACTTCCACAAAAGAGATTACAAAGAGTATACATAGGTTAATTATTACTTAAAGACAATGACGTTAGTCAGGTACTTATGTATTTAGAAAGCCTATACTTGATGGCTGAGTTGAGTATACATCAGTATGGACTATTTTGAGGATTGTCTTTTTGGCTAAGAAAAAACACAAATGGCCACGTAGGATAGGAACACTTATCGATATTCCACACATTCCATTGACAATGTTATATAGATTGGCATGATGTGTTCATTGCTAAGACTCATTATATGAATTCCATCAGGTGGTTACATTTACAATTAATTTTTATTTGATGTTTACTTTTACTTTTTCGTAAATATAAATACGTAGACCCTGACCTTTATTTTAGTAAACGGTCTCAGATGATTATGCTCACCTTCTAAATTTTTTCATGGACTTCATCTGTCTTCAATGAGTTCCATTTTCATGGATTTCTGTGGAGACCGAGTAAGTGAGTAGACGAGTTTTTCAAAAAATACCTACTCGAAAATTGGCATGGGGTTTACTATAATTATGCGATGCCGTTAAATATACAAATATGATCTGATCTCGGCCCTCATCACGATTTCAATCCGCCGATAATAAAAAAAAACTTAAAATAGTAACTATAGCTAAATACAATATTGCTACGTTAACAGTAACATGCAGCGATTGCAAAGTAAAATATGTATACACTTATACAGATGCAATGCATAGGTCAACTACTGTAAGCAACATGCTGCTTAAAGCTCATGTCATCCCAGACTGTATCGCTTTCAAAAAAAATGTGCACGACTGGGTCGCGCGAAACTTTCTCGTTTATTGTGAATCTCGCAGAATCTCAGAGTCATTTTAACAAATTTTACGTTTAAAATATTTCCACTTACGTACATCTTACGTAGGTTTAGTAACTGAACCCTTGTTAACTAAACACGTAATACATACTACATAGACATTATGTAAGTATTAACTACAACACTTTATTACTTACTTTCAAATTTCATCCCAACTGACATTTGAAGGAGGCAAGGAGTCGATGAATTTCGAATTCTCATTTTTGAATATTATTAAAAAAAAACAGTGTTCTCAATTGTCGGGATTTGGGTAGTAATTTTTGAGAAATATACATAAAACGGCAATATTCGAGTTTTCTGAGAAAAACTAAGTACGTGATCATGTTTAGAATGCTTATGTTGTCTTAAGTATGTATTTTGATTAAAATCGTTAGAGCGGTTTTTTGTAAAATTATGCTGACAAATTTTACAATTTGGATTCGAAAAGCACTGTTATTAAACTGTTTAGCTGAAAACTGAGTACGACGTATTCTTCAGGATATAAACATTACCTAGCAGTTACATTTTTAACCAAAGTTTCTAAAGTACCGTTTTTAGCGATTGGGGTGAAAATCGAAGCACGCATTCATGGTTCAAAAACACTGTTTTGCAACTGTTTAGCTCAAAACTGAGCAAATGGTACCTATTACCATGGATTTAAGCATTACCTGAAAGTAACATTTTTATCATAATCGAAAATGGCGTTTTTGAGATATGAGCAGTTTTCAAAGTACTATTATTAGGGATTTGGGTGGATATCAAAAGACGCAATCTTTTTAGAGAAAAACTGAGTTTACTATCAAGTTAAGAATGACAATAGTACCTTAAAAATACGTTTTTTTTTTAAATCGCTTTCACCGTTTTCGAGAAAAAGCCAATTTACAAAACTGCCGTTGCTGGACTTTTTAGCGAAAAACAGTCACGTGCAGTCACGTGAAGCATGTTTACATTAACTCAACTATCAATTTTGGTTCAAATCGTTAGAGCCGTTTTCGAAAAAATCTAAATTTAGACATATTTCGTCATATTTCGTACAATTTTTATATGGGAGATACCGTTAATATTAGGGGTAGCATAAAAAAAAACGTCCCTAGCGGGAAGCCCACAAACTTTAAATACGAAGTTTGAAGCAAATCCGCCCAAGCGTTTAGATTCCCCAGGGGTGGGACAGACAGACATACGGACGGACAGAATTGCGAGACCCACTTTTTTGAGTTCCCCTATCATCGTAATATCAGAATTGATCAAAATCTCGAGTTCGAAATTTTGTACGAAAACAATATCTTTCTCTTAGTCTTACTACGTATACGAGAAAGTTAAAAACTGGCTGACATAGTTACGCAGAAACTTACTTATTATTTATTAACATAAGTTAATTTATTATATTTTGCTAGGGTCAGAAATGAACTTCATTGAGTTGTATATTTTTTTTTTATTTTCTAAAACAAAAAATTAGAAATACGATTTCTTATTATTTCTTAATTTATTTGGTTTCTAAAAATTGTTTACACTACGAACTTTTGTTTTACAAAAGAAATGAGTTGGTAAAACTTTTATCTTATAGGTAACTTAACATTGTCGACTTTTTTAACTAGGGTTGTTGTATCACCAGTATACTCGTAATGCTCGTTGTAGCTACTCCTAAAGAATTGGGGTTTGATCAGTAGTTGTCCCACTGTTTTTTTTTTTTTTATTAAATAACGTATTCACTTAAATATTTTCAAAATCAATAACTCTGCAAGAGGTACCAGGCCGATGTAAATGACAAATAATAAAATATTGTGAACTTGCGATGTGTGAACTTGGAATACGATTATGTCCTTGAATCATTTAGGGCTGATATTATGTATATCCATTCCATCGTTACAAATGCAGAAGGCCGGCGCGGCGGCGCAGTGCTTGAATTATTCATATCGTTTTACTAATGTCCTATATTGTTGCATTTAGCTAGTCGTTACAAAATATGATGATTCGCTGTCGGTTTAATGACACTAATTTTTGCAATGCTAAGTGAGCCCATGTCTGTTCATTGTCCTTGATTTACGTGATTCTTATTTCAATATTAGGATGCGTGAATAGTTTTGATCGCATAATAAATAAATTACTATCAAGATCATAGTTAGCTGACTGTATATCGGAAACGTCTCGTTACGTGATTAGTTTGATATATACGTACTAGTATATTAGCAAATATTTTACATAATATGGGTGTTGCTATTCGCACGTTGTTCGGGACACGGGTACGTAACGAAATGTTTATATTGCGTCAAGTTGGGGTATGTGGCTCGCTACGCTCGTGGCGAAGACTCAAAAATCCAGTATAATCATTTTCGGACAATATGCCGTACGTTTAGGATCCAACTTTTATATTTATAAAGAGTTTTTTAATGAAAATAGGATTACGTTACGTTGATTACCTACGTAGTCGTGTCCCGACATTGGTAAACGTCAGTTCAGTATAAAATCTGTCAAAATGAACGTGTGATGCGAATAGTCACTCCGTTTACATATTGAATAAAGAACATGTTTTCAACAGCTCAACAAACCACCTGCCAGAAATTCGCAACCTAAACAGCTACTATCGCTTTTGAAAATACAAACATACAAATCCGCACTTTTGTGAATAAGCCCCAAGAAACACGCTCTGCCGTAGACGCTATCACAATGAATTGCCAAAGAAATCGCATCAACAGGAGATGGTAAGGCAGACACAAGAAATACTGAGCGATTGTCACATTAGATGTATACAAAAGCCTTTAATACTGCCTTCCGGAGAAACAGCTTAGACAAAAGTTTTTGAAGGACTATTTCGCAAGGGTTTTGGTGTACGATACTGAAGATACAGCCTCTGGGGATGAGGGTCTTACCTATATATAGAATACCCGTTTTTTTTATTGACATGGCCATACTAGTCAGTTGCCTGGTTAGTCCAAGGCCAACCACTGTGGCAAGTGTAAATCTTCGTTGAATATCTGCTGTGGTGTATTTGTCAGAGTTTATACCAAAGCCGAGGAAGACAAAGTCCCTAACCACATCAAAGCTGTAGCTTATGTGCTAATACATACGTGCAGATGTACCAATAGGCAGTGATAGCTCATTGCGTTCGACAAATTAAGTCAATGTCGTCAGCGTATGCAAGTAGTTGCACAGACTTTTGAAAAAGCCCCTGGCGTTGGCTTTCTCGAGTATGATGTTTAAAAAGTCACGTAACAGCGCATCACCTATCTGAATCCTTTTTTGACATCAAAGGTCTCGGTGAGATTGTTTTCGACCTTTATGTAACAGCGAGCGCTCTCCACCGTCATTCCGCCAAATCTGACAAGTTTAGCAGAAATGCCAAAACTATACATGGCTCTGTATAGCTCGTCTCTATAAATGCTGCAATAAGCGGCCTTAAAATCTATAAATAAAGGTTGTTCTTTTTAGAGGTATAGAACTTTTAAGTGGAATAAAACAAAGATCATTTTTTTAAATTGACATAAAATTTACTTTATTCGCCACGGCTGGCTCGGACGTAGTCTAATCTGGAGGTCCAATTTTCGATGACTATTTCCAACATTTGTGGCCGTATTTCGGCAATGACGCGGCGAATGTTGCCCTTCTTGTGGTCAATCGTTTCGGTCTTATCGGCATAGACTTGCAACTTCACATATCCCGGCAGAAAATAGTCAAGCGGCGTGAAATCGCTCGATCTTGGAGGCCAATTCGCAGGCCCGTAACGTAAAACTATGCGGTTACCAAACGTTTCCTTCAATAAATTAATTGTAGCACGAGCTGTGTGACATGTTGCGCCGTCTTTTTGAAACCACAGCTCACATGTGCACATCATGGGTCTTCAATTGATGAACGGAAAAGTCAGTTGACTTGACTATGTACTGCAACATTCTGGCCAGCATTGTTTTTTAAGAAGTATACGGACCAATTATTCCACCAACCCATAAAGCACACCAAACAGTCAGTTTTTGTGTATGTAACGGTGTCTCAACATACACTTGAGGATTATCATCACTCTAAAAGCGGCAGTTTTGTTTATTGACGTATCCATTCAACGTATTTCGTATACGTATTTCGAACAGAACCATGCTTTTCAAAATAAATTTGCACAATTTGGCAGCTTTGTTCAGGCGTCAGTCTATCTATAACCAAACCAATTTGACAGCTGACCGACTGAAGCTGAATGACCGCCAGTTAAAATAGTGTTGCCAACTTAAAATTCTATACCTCTTAACAAAGCACTCTTTAGATGGTAAGTATCGATTTGCACTTCTTTCAGACGTTCACACAATATTTAGGTATACTTTTCATTGACCAAATCTTGGATACGAGTTGAATTATGGTCTCAACCAAGTCATCTCCCGCTGCCTTAAAAAGCTCGGCAGATAAACCGTTCGTGTTCAACAATTTTGTTGGATTTGAGCTTGAATAATGCTATCCTCACTTCATTTTGGTCAGGTGGACGGAAGTTTTCCATCGTCCAGGGTAAATGGTTCATTCTGCCTGACAGTGGAATTTTTGTCGTCTTCGGCATTAAACAGTCTGCAGAAATGGTTTTCCATGTTCTCAGCACCGACTGTGTTGAAAATCTACAATATTTCGTTGTTCGTCTCTACGGGTCTAAGTTCGGGTCTTGTTCCTGTGTCTTGTTTGTTAACACTCCAAACATAGTTCCGGGATTAGCACCTCACTTTTTCGTCGGTCATACGCTTCTCAAGCTCTTTTTTCTTTCTCCGTAGAAGACGGTGTTCTTGTTTCCTTTTCCCTCGTAGAGTTCACGAGCTGCTCTCGCCTTCTCTGCTGCGCCGCTTCCTATAGGCAAGTTGTTTTGCTACATGTGGTTACTGGTACTCTTTATTAGACCTGCATAGAGCTTCTCGAGAGGTTGAGAAAGACGCGCTCGGCAAAGGTTCTGGCAGTTTATTGCGATTATAGTAGTTCCACGTTAAATCTCCTCACAATATTTCCTCGTTGTTGTGGTGTCTGAGATATCCGAATTCGTACCTTAGCTACAATAAGGTGGTGGTCGGTGGTCCTAGTCTATGTTGGCCGCACCGTATTTAGTCCGCTATAATTGTGGAACATAATGCACGATGACATGACTGAAGATCCTGATCTTGTTAAAATAAATTGGCTTTGATGACAACATAGCTACAACACAAAAACGCACAAAAGGATAGAAGATAGAGTGGTGTTTATCAGCCGCAGAAGTGTTGAGGAGACAATAACGAAGACTGTAAGTGACCATTCCGTGGTTTCCAAACCAAAACTAAAGTGTCTCAGTAATATCACATTCCCTTAGCTAACGTAAAGACTCCGCAATTATGCCCGCACCAATATACAAATTTAGTTCCAAGGAAATCTTTAACACTAATGTTGAAAAGGTCATCATAATAAGAAGGGGGAATCAGGATCAAATTCTGAATCGATTCAGCCATTTCCGTGTGCCTGTCTTTCTGTCTGTTGAAAACACGATAGTGTCCAAGCGAATCGACCTAGGCAGATGAAATTTTGTGAGAGGACTTATTTTTACCGTCGTCAGGTTGGTATTGAAAACGAGCTATATCGGTTGAGTAGTTCATACAAAACCAATATTAGACCCATGTATTGTGTACGTACTAACTCGCATGCCTAATATTTTGCATGGCCTGTATCTGTATATGTAGTGTAACTGTATGGTATCAAAGCATCGACCAGGCCGATGATAACTTTTAATTGTTTAGGCATAAAATAATGCAAATCATTTTTAGATTCTGGCAATTTCATATTCTATAATCTGGGAATCTTATGCGAAGGAGGCGACGATGGCTCGTAACATCTTCTATGCTATTTCAGATGGTGCATCTTGGTGCTAAGAGTAAGCAAATTTTAATTTCGTAATCTCCTCATCACAAAGCCCGCGCTCTGTACATCACGCAATAAACTATAAGAGTAGTCATAACTTCTATAGCGAGTGTCAATTATAAAAAAAAAAAAAACAATTATGTATTAATTTTCAACCGCTTATCAATCAAGTAGGTCGCGGGTGTAGGTTGCTCAAGTGGACCCTCCATAACTCTAAATTCTCCGCCATCGACTTCGACTCTACATCATCTGCCCCATACGGGCAGGAGAGATTATGGACTTGATCCAACCATCTCATCCTGGGTATACCTAGAGGACGCCTGCCTATGGTACGGATTCCATAGCACGTTTTGGGACGTTTACAGTAGTTCTTGGAAGAAGTAGTAGATATGCAATTTTTTTTTTAATTTTTTTTTTTGTAATCAAATCATGTTTATGTTACTCATTCCTCCAGTTACATAACTGAATAAGTATATACGAAAAACTGTCAGATAGGCGACGCCTGTAAGTAAGTCAGGTGTTTTTAAGGTATGGAGTGGGTGGCTCGCTTCGGTCGCTAACAGGATTTTAACCCATTTTTTCGCAGGGCTTAGCCGCTCACGCGCTCCGCTAAGGGTATGTCAACAACTGTCTGGCAGGCGCCTGGTGCTAAAGTTTAATTATATTTACTCTGGTGTATTTAACAGTAGGTACAATATTTTCAGTCAATAAAAATACATGCACTTTTCTGTGAAAATTGAAAACTTTAAAATTAAAAAAAAATAGAAAATAAAGTTTCCACAAAAAAAAATATATACAGTACATCTTACAGTACATCAATTTAAAAAAAAATAAAAAAAAAATTTGCTTAGAAACCTCATGCAAAATTGAAAACTTTAAAAATAAAAAAAAAATAGAAAAAAAGTTTCCGCCGAAAAATTCTTTTACATTATATCTTAGAATAAGTCAATTTATACAAAATAAATTTGCTTAGTGTTCATAATCGAAACCTGAGCCGAAAGTTGTGTATCATTCAAACGAAATTTAAATGACATTTTCATTGATGCTAAAATGTACATGAAGTAAGTTCAAGTTATGAGTAGAATTAACTTTAGTCTTGTGAAAATACTTATATGTATGTATACGAGCTTACCCGCAGACGTTGTCCTGCCCGAACGTTGGGTTGCTATTGTCGAAACACAGCGAATCCTAGAAACTGATCGCAGCGTCATCTACTGGATTCAATTGTGAATCTCAACCATCCAGCTACCCAATCAATCATACCGAATAAATTGCTTTAAAATCGGTCCAGCCGGTTTAGGAGGAGTTCAGTGGCAACACATGTTCAGAAGAATTTATATAAAGATACTAGCGTACCGTGCACACTTCGTAGTGCAAAATACAGTAGAAGTTCGGAAAAGTTGACTCTCAGAAAAGTTTACTATGCAGAAAAGTTGACCAAATTTGACCATACGTTACCTTAAAAAGTTGACTTTTGGTCAACTATATTTTGACTTTTGGTCAACTTTTTAGAGCGCGACTCTTTTTTTTTTACTTGCATTCGGTTTTTTATATATCAAATTTAAATAAACGATGTAAAATACATAACACAACAGCTACGCATTCAGAAGAAATGTATGTTTCCATGGCAGCTGCGTTCCAGTTACAGTTGATTTAAATTATTACTGACATTTTCTTACGTGTATTGTCCATTCGCACATTTAATTTTAATTGCTGTTCGGTAAATAACTAAATTTTGGCAAAAGAATGTCACAATGGAACAAAATACCTACTAATTTTCTACAGGGTATTGAAAAGTCCAGAAAAGTTGACTTTTCGGAAAAGTTGTCAAGGTCTGGGACATTTCGATCAACTTTTCCGAGCGTCCACTGTAGTTAAATAGAAAAACTGTTTGTATTGCTCAGTGGTTCTTAAACGACATTTTTTGTTTTTTTCAGAAATCGTATTGCCTAGGCAATATTATTGACTTTCATTATTTATATTTATTAATGTTACAAATTTTAAAAACTTTGGCTTCCAATTCCAAGACTATCGAAATGCTCCCGGCTTTGCCCGTGCACAGGAATTGTATTGCTTAGGTCTTAGGTAATAATGTTCTTTCGTAAAATGCGAGAAAAGTTAATAAATCGACTTGGTGGAATTTTCTTTCTACCTAAACCTGAAACACAGCAATACGAACAAAACAAAAAAAAAGAATAATGAAACTCGGCCCAGCGGTTATGGAGATATAACGTCATCGAGTTTCACTCCATAGAAGATGTTTTTTTGTATAGGAGGTATAAGATTTTGAATATGTTTTTTGTATGTGAATTGCCGCTCCCCTTTGACCAATCTTCACAGGACCACTTCAGGGATATAATGACTAAGATCTTCTGTAAGTTTGAGCTCAATCAATTTGGTGGTTTTCGAGATATACGATTGTGAAAGTTTTTTTGTATGGGCGGTGCCACGTCCCTTTGTCCAATTTTGACCAAACTTCGCAGAAATCGTATATGGACCAATTCCATGTGATGTGTGAAAATTTGGTTAAAATCGGTAAATGCGTTTAGGCGTGAATCGACGACAAACATTTTAGGGCTCAATTGTTATATATATAGATAGATAGATATGTAATGTACATAGATATAGATAACACTTCTGCTGTTGAAGTTGTTCCTGTTGCCAAAAGTGCTCCGTTGAAAAGTGTGTAGATAAAATGTCATTCAACTCGAAAGTACTCGTATGAAGAGCTTCAGTCGACGTACCTATTTGTTTCGTTTACTCGTAAAATATTGAAAATACAATTTTATGAACACCCATAACCAGTTTTATTGTTTAAGAAAATTGAACTTTTAGAATATTCAGACGCTACTTATGAATTGCACCCTAAAACAGATGCCAAAAACATTGTTTTCGATAAACCATTCAAAATAAACAAACTGCTGACATATTTAATGCATTCATAAAATTTATCTTCAGATAAGTTCTCCCACACCAAACGCCATGGCCCATTAACTACAATTTTTCATTTTATTGTTTTCGAATAAAATATTCCAAATATTAGTGCAATGATAAACCGTAGGAGCATTATTTCAAAGTGAATGCAATTTAGCTGTGGCACGTCAGCAATTTTTTCAGCGTATCTGCAAATCGATATTTCCTAGAATATTTCGGTCAGTTGGATTGTACGTACATATCATTTAGACAAATTTCTATCACATGGTGGTGGGTCGGATATTCCATATTACATACATATACTTAAATGCCAACATGTGTCGATGTACGAATATGTATACATTGGCAGGCAAATGTTTAAAAACATTGAATTGAGTTTATTTTCCTTTCGAATAAGGGAAGTGGAATCGTAATCCCACTTTCTAGACTGGGCCAATTCGAATTGACTTACAGATAGACTTCCGACAACTTTAAGTAGTGCTGGCTGTGTGCTCGTTTTTTTTTCCGTACTTTTTGAAGAATTCAGTTTATATGTATGTACTCGTGTATTATGGAACATTTGATTTGTTGTGGAATAATATTTAGTGGATTTTTGACACAAGTGATGGGTTGTTTGGTTACTTTTCTTTTCTTTTGAATTTAGTCTTATGTTTTTAAATAAATATAAAATTTGATTGAAGTGCTTGTTTGTTTTCTGTCCACTGTCCCTAATCTCCTTAGATCCCAATAGAAAGCGGTACCTAGGTACTTTATTTTCTTTTGATTTGTTAATATGTACATAAATGTACTACTGTTTTTTTTTTTTTTTTTTTTGAGGTTTCTTATGGGACTAGAATACTTACTGCAATTTTTAAATCAAAATTTAACTTTATACTTTACACTGTACCATGGTAAAGGGACATACAACATACTACCCTGACATTTATACAGTATCCAATTCAAATTCAAATCATTTCGGTGAATATTTTTGGTACACCGTGATTGCAAAGAAAATGAGCCGATATCGTGTTCTTGGGCACTGAGTGCCCCCATGTAATTTTAAAGCATTTTATGTGAAAATTGTTGTTCTGTAACAGCTTCCTTTTATATTCTGTGTTGTACAGTTGTACTACCTAGATAATGTATACAATCCTTAGTCCTTCTTAGTATAATTACACATTCATACCAAGTTAATGAAGACAAGTGCCTATTTGCGTGCAAAGCCAAGAATCAAGTGTTTTTTGTAATATGTATTGTTTTTAGACAAAGTAAATTTTTATATACATAACTAGCTGAACCCCCGCCAGCTTAGCCAGGCCTTTTTTTATTTTTTTTATTTTATTTATTCACGGGCGACAATGTTTTCATTTTTTTTTTTTTTTTTGTATTGGAGGTGCCACGCCCCTTTGGCCAATTTTCACCAATCTTCACAGGAGCACCATTGGCCCAATACCTAGGATTCTGTGGTTTTCGAGATATGTATACGATTTTGAATGTTTTTTTTTTGTATGGGAGGTTCCACGGCCCTTTGTCCGATTTTGAATTTCTTTAGCCTATCACTCAATCACCGCAATTACCGACATTTAAAAAAAAAATCAACAAAATCGGTTGAAAATTACGGGCGACAGAGGGAAACAGTTTTGTTCCACTTTGTTTTATTGTACATATATAGAGATTTGAAATGGGTATATTTTTATATCCTCCACAAAAAGGCGTAGATTACATTTGTAACGCCAATAACGAGTCACCGTACATTCTGAATCAGGATCAAATTCTGAAATCTAAATCAAATAAGTGACTGCAAAAAAAATTTTTTTAAAAATCTCTTCGCTAATATTTTTTATGATTTTTTGAATGGGATGATCTCAGAAAAATTTGGTATGAAAAGGAGGAAAAAGTGGTCAAAGCAATTTTCCAAAAATCATAAAAATTATTAGCGAAGAGATTTTTGAAAAATTGTTTTTGCAGTCAGTATTAGAATTATTTGCATCAAAATAATTATTTGAGGAAAAAAGTAGACTTTTACAAAAGTTCGAAATTTTCTAAGGGTACTTAATGAGTTAAGGAAAGTTTTGTATCATTCAAACGGAATTTAAATTACCTTTCCATTGATGCCAAAATTTACATGAAGTAAGTTCAAATTTATGAGTAGAACTAACTTTACTTTTGTGCAAATAATTATGCCGACGACTGTATTGTTCTACACCTCCCATAAAAAAAGACATTCAAAATCGTATATCTCGAAAACCACCAAATCGATTGAGCTCAAACTTACAGATATTCTTAGTTATTGGCCCTGGAGTGCTTCTTCCGTTTCTAACCAAACTTTCACACATCTTTGGTATAGGTCCCTTTATGGTTTCTGTGAAGTTTGGTCAAAATTGGACAAAGAGGCGTGGCACCGCCCATACAAAAAGACATTCAGCATTGTATACATTCGGCTAATCCGAATCAATTATTGCAAGGGTGTATTCGGATTATCAAAATATTCGTATTAATGAGTACAAGACGAGAGGGTTTTTATAGCTGCTTAAGACCAATGTTGGTGTTTTATGCTTCATCCATTAACAAAATTTGGTTTTATTTAAAATTATTGTGAAAATCAATGCAATGTTGGATATTGGTTATTTGTAATTCGGATTACAGCGTATAAAAATCGGTGTATGGTTCGGATTGTAGAATACAAAATGGGAAAAAATAAAAATAATGGATGTTCGGATTATCGCGATATTCGGATTAAAGGTTATTCGGATTAGCGAGACATTACTGTATCTCGAAAACCACCAAATCGATAGAGCTTACTTACAGATAATCTTAGGCATTGGTGGAGTGCTCCTGTAAAGACTGGTCAAAATCGACCAATTGGGCGTGGCACCTCCCATACATAACAATACTATTCCTGTGCACGGGCAAAGCCGGGCGGGTACAGCTAGTTATTTATGAAGTAAGTGTTAAATTCTTCGGTGGTTTGGTTATGGAAATTGTATTTCGTTTGGCATTACATTAATTGTTAAGACATATAAAGACGCCTTAGTATGGAAATTAAAACTGGCTCCCTATGCCGAAATAATTGCAACGTGCTGAATCGAGGTGAGGAATTCTGAAGAAATTTAGAGGGTATACCTTATATTATTAAGAGATGGTCCTGGCCTTCACGAATGTACGTGTGCAAAAGCGTACGGTAGCCTGTCACGACGCCAATATATTACATCTAGTCTTTGAAAGTGTTAGTGACAAAAGTATTACAGCAAAAAGATTATTGCTATCGATATTTATGTTTAAAAAAAATAAATAGTTGGCGCAACAGGCCTGTGGTCACCCTAGGCCTAGCTTTTCGCAACCATTCGTTTGTGAAAGTATTTATTTTTTTTGGACGTATAGGAGGGGAACTAAAATTTTATGATTGGCGCACATCAAAGAGCTCCAATTTTCATAAATGGAACTGAACCGGATCCACGGGTAATTTGACTTTGATGCACCCACTGGTCGTTTGCTGCTTAATAAAATTAAGACCTACGACTTAAGGAAATGACCTTAAGAATTTCCCACAAGAACAGGTCTAACGGCGTCAAGTCGCACGATCCCGGTGACCAGTTTACATCGACTCTGCAGTCTGCGTGAGATAACCATGCCCTCATATCGCTCATGCAGAATGCCAATTGTAACACAAAGTATATCGTTCACATCCATATCATCCAATTTGGCCCATACAAAATATGTACAGATCGATGATGCCCGCCGGCCAAAAATCATTTGCACGTGTTCTTTTAGTTTAAAATGCTACTGATGGGAATTCCTCTCTTTTCATTGACTGCAATTTTAGATGCATACCTACATATGCTTGAAAGTCTGGCCTTAAGATAAATATAATCGTATAGATACAAACATTTGGACCATATCACACCAAGCTTTTATCACACATTTTTTCGGCATTCTGTTCGATTGACATTATATATCATAAAATCTATAAATTACCGAACTAAATTTGACAAGATAGATGTGATAGTTTATTACATAGCTATGTATTAAAAAAAAATCATAAATCACCCACATTCTGTAAGTTAAGACGGATGTTTACAAGTACAAATTAAATGAATGGAAAGTGTTTAATACTTTTGTTCGTATTTCTTGTTTGGATAAATCTACTTACAATTTCAAAATCCATTAATAAAACAGCTATTACCAGATCTACATATAGTAGTGTAAAGTGGCTTGTGGTATTAGTTTCTACCAATATAGTTATAAACAAGTATCAAACGAGAATCAATTGCCATACTACAGTTTAAAAAGATTAAATATGTCTTTATTTATTTATTTATATACTCATTCTCATGTCATAATAATTAGTATGTGATGTTCGATGTTCCATAGATTCACAGTCAGATTTGGAATGAACACTTCTGCAGACTGTTAAACGGCGGAGACAGCCAACAACCCGCTGTCAGGCAGAATCATCTGTTCAGCTTGGGCAATGAAAGCCAAAATTTCCGTCCACCCGACCTACAAACTTAAGTCCAACAAAGCTGCTGGAGCGGGAGATGGCTTGGTAAGGAGCATGCGATGCACCAACTGATCTGTAAAATTTGGTCGGATGCCCGACGAATGGAACGTCAGCATCGTGTGTCCCATCCACAAGAAAGGAGATACTCTGACTACGACAACTACAGAGGAATAAGTCTCCTGAATGTCGCGTATAAGATCTTGTCGGCTGTATTGTGTGAACGCCTAATCTGATCTGATCGACCCATATCAGTGTGGTTTTAGACCAGGAAATTCAACTATCGACCAAATTTTCACACTCCGACAGATCTTGGAAAAAACCCAGGAATTTCAGATCGATACCCACCATCTATTTATCGACTTTAAACTCGCCTATAACGAATAGGGACGAATTATACAAAGCCATTTCAAGTTTTGGCATCCCCGCTAAACTCGTCCGTCTGTATAGGATGACGATGCAGAAATCTCGCTGCTCCGTCAAAGTCGGCAAGAAAACCACCGAGAAATTTGATGTCAAAAAAGGTTTAGGACAAGTCGACGCGCTATCATGTACTTTCTTTAACATCGTTTTCGAAGCAATTGTACGAAACTCACAAGGAAACACAAAAGGTAAAATTTTTCAAAAGTCCGTTCAACTACTTATGCCAATGCTGATGATATTGACATTGTTGGGAGAACGCTGGCTGTCAGTGGCGCATTTTCAAGCATCGAAACGGAGGCAGCGAAGATGGGTCTGGCTGTTAATGAGGACAAATCAAGTATATGCTTTCAACGAGAAAGGACTCTCAACATCGGCGACTCGGGCAAAACGTCACCATGAACAAATACAACTTCGAATTAGTTAAAGACTTTGTCTACCTGGGCTCCACTATCACTTCGCAAAATGACATCGGCGCAGAAATCAAGCGAAGAATCACTCTTGCCAATCGCTGTTTGTTCGGGCTAAGAAGGCATCTAAGAAGTAAAGCCCTCTCTAATAATAGAACCAAGGAGATATTATATAAGACCTTAATCATCCCGGCAGAAGCATGGACCCTGTTAAAAGCGGATGAAAACCTTATGGGATGCTTTGAGAGAAGGATTCTTCGAGTGATACTGGGTCCAGTTTGTGACGATGGAGTGTGGCTATACAGCGACGCTGACTTGGTCAAAAAGCTAAAAATGCAACGACTGAGATGGCTAGGATACGTGGAGCGTATGGACAACAATGCACCAGCCCGACGAGTCTTCGAATCTACCCCTGAGGGACAACCCAGCAGAGGAAGACCTCACCTTAGGTGTCGCGCACAATTGGACAACGACCTCAATCAACTTGGTGTGCGTAACTGGTGGCAGCTAGCGAGGGACCGAGCTGGCTGGAGGGGCTTGTTGGTTGAGGCCATGGCCCACCCCGGACTGTAAGCGCCACCAAAAGTAAGGTAAGATGTTCCATAGTAATTTCCTCAGTAGAAAACAATGTAATAGGTGCTGCATTAGTGCTGCATATTGTTTTTTTTTTTTAATTTGTACTTTGAAATAATGACATTTAATATCAGCGTTGTTGCGGTACCTACTTGCAATGCGTTTCTCAGTAAAAATTGGGACATGTAAAATAGTCGAAAATTTTTGCAGTGTAATAGTTCACGCGAATTTTAAGCCTTGAGTTTTGATTTCCCAAAAAAATTATACCCACGGGCCCCATTTCTTCTTTGACGTAGTAACAAAAAAGCATTAACATCCACAGTTATAGTTATTGCCATTCAAAACTTTTCACTATTACCTTATGAACTTCTCAAAAACTATGTCGGATTTACCTATGTAATGGGCTTTATTTCTATTTATAATTGGAATTAAAACCTACACGAAAAAGACATTAAAAGCCACAACTTTTATATAGCCACTTCAAAGAAGAAATAAAGTCCGTGGATATTATTTCTTTATATGACCAGTGGGCTTTAATTCCGCGGGAGTTATTAAACTACACCGGAAATGTTCTCAGCGTAAATTATAAAATCTCCGAAATTATTAGTACCTAATGGCAAATTTTGTTTTAAAACAGATTCTTACCGCAACTTGTAAAATGTTCTAAGAATATTCGCATACGAAAACGGAACTAAAAACAATGTTTCCATTCTCTAAAGTCCACACTATTTAAAAAAAATTAGCCGAGGATAATTATTTAGCGAAATTGATCAACGGTCCAATATAAAAATTATTTTTAAAATATGTTTCGAACATTTTGAAAAAAGTGGCGAAAACTGTAAGTAGTGCTGATAATATGCAGGTAGGTATGTTCTGACATTTATTTCAAAAACAAAAAATTAAACAGTTTGCGCTACAGATCGTTTGTGTGAATTTTTATTTACAGTCATTTTATACCGGCAGAAGCCTTCATCCTCATCGGCCACCCTATACAATAAAAATGTTACTGCTACTCTCTATAAGAATAAGCAATCAATTTTAAGAGAATATTTGCAAGCGCCAACCCCCATTGCCATTGAAAATACATGTTCAGTGCCAAGTTTGTTATCACATTATGACATTTATGTAAGTTTAATACGTCGCTGTAGAAATATTGCCATTAAAATAGAACAGGCATGTCGTTTGAAAAGCTTACATTCATAATGTTGATAAGTTTACAAATAATTGTTGCCAAAAATAGACACACGATGACACACCCATCTCAACGAGTGCGCGTGTCAATTAGTACTGGTAATTAGAATCCCAAAACAGTGCAACACATTAAAATGCTTGAAATTAATTCGAAATCAATTGAAATTAAAATAGCAAATAAAAATGAAGCAAAAATCAATTCGATCTCATCAATATGCTAGATTCGTTCATATGACCCCTGCATCCATCACACTCTTGGCATCTGACCAGCACTTTACTACATATACAATAATTAAATCGTCAGTGAGAAAATCCTCATAATTCTTGACCGAGCATGAGCGCCTTCTCTGAGCTCAAACTGACATAGTGAATTGTGAATGTGAATGCCTCGGCAAATCTACAAATGTCATATGTGCTGCTGTCTTGAAATACACTTCAATCCAATGGTCATCACATCATGATTTAAATGCTAATATTGTTGCTCTAAGAAAATACTACAAAATTTGTAAATATAATTATGTTTTGTATGTTTTTGCGCCAAATTGATATACAGATCCTCCTACAGTTCACAGACCCAACCCATACACAAATTATCAAGCTCGGCATCGACATCAAGCACACACCACACACACAAAATATGTCCTAAAGGTATAGTTTGAGTTGTATTTTTAGTCATTTGGTCAAAATTGTACGTGAAGGTAAAAGCTTTGCTGCCGCATTGAAGCGATGAGAAAACACAAATATTGAACAATAATTATTTACACCTAGTCGTTCGAATGGGGGTGATTTTTGTGCTGTGTATATAGTTTGCATTGTCAGATACCAAAGATAAGAATGCTAAAGGCCTTGATATATTCTATTTGAAAAATTTGTATAACTAATTAGGTAGCTCATAACGTGTGCTAGGCAGGCCACTTTAAAGCCCAATTAATACGATAATTTCAGTTTCAGTTTAAGTTGGGCTATCAGTTAAGCTTTCAGTTAAACTGATGTAAATGCAAAAATTGAAGCGTCTAACTGAAACTGAAACTGCGACTGAAACTGATGGAATTTCCATAAGTTTTCAGTTCAGTTGTCAGTTTTAGTTGATATATCTTACAACCTTCGGCTAATCACGAGTAAATTGAAAGCTCAACTGAATACTAGACTGAAAGCTTAACTGATAGCTCAACTCAAAATTTGACACTAAGCTCAATTCGTCTGGTTTTAGCTCTCGATCCTCCGCCATCGACTCCAAATCATCAAGGGCAATCCCCATACGGGTAGAGGAGAGATTATGAACGTGATCTAACCATCTCATCCTGGGTCTACCTATATGACGCCTGCCCGGCGTTGGTACGAATTCAATAGCATGTCGTGGGATCCTGGTCGGGGACATGCATTTAACATGACCAAACCACCGAAGAATGGACCGATCCGTCCGGAGAAGTAGCTGTTCGACATTGAGTTTCTCACGTATTCTCGTATTTCTAATGCGATATCTACGGGTCACACCAGCAATACAAACCTCATGATTCATGACATGACCAGCCCATAGTTAAGAGTTGGAACAAACACCGAATTAAAGACTGACACCTTAGCTTTAACACCGAGTTCAGTCCTCTTGATAACAGAATGACCAAGCTGTCTCAAAATTGACCCAACCTGACCAATCCTTCAAACTCTGCATTACTCCTCTTCCATCAATTCATATTAAAATAATTCCACTTTGCAATATCGTGATGATAATTTCGTTGTTAAATTTAGCTACGAGTCTATTATGCCATGCGTAGCGTACGTTGTACGGTTACGTGGACCACCAGAATTCAGGAATAACTAACCATAGTTATTATTAGGGCCCGGATTTTTATGCAAATGCATAAAAACTCATGCAAATGCATATTTGAGGTTATAAATGCATATAATGCATAATTTCATATTTTTAAGTTTTTGCTTGCATATTTGAATTTTTCTCAAGTTGTTCATACAAAATAGATTTAAATTTGAGATTGTAGCAAAACCTTTGGATAGTGAAATTTGACGATAAGATCACTGAATGTGCCCAATGAACTTGTCATAGGCATATTTAAATAAAATATTATTTCAGCATGCCAAAGGCGAAGCAGAGTAAAATTAGTCGTCTTAAGCAATACGTTTCAGAAAATACTCTTGCTTGAAAACTAATGGTAAGTTATTCACCCCTAATCCCGTTGGCGTTTGTCGTAAACGACTCGTATTTTTTTAACTTTTTTGAGACAAATGAATTGAAATGATGGTAAACAGATAGAAAAGGAAATAAAATTGTTAACAAAAGTTGAAAAAAAAAACTGCACATCGTTTTACAACGACACGAAACATGAGTCGTATACGACAAACGCCTACGGGAATAGGGGTGTCTGCAAAATTTGCGACAGACAGATTTCTTCTGAAAGGAAGTTTCAAGCGCAACAACATATAAAATGTATTCGACATAAACATAAACTCTTTCTCATGGATTCAATTGGGGGAAAGAAATTCGTTTCCCGAAGAATTGTGTAAGGCTATGGATTCCACCGATATTCTTTTGTGAAAATTAAAAAATGTATACAATTTAAAGCCTTAAGCGAGCACATTTTATGTTCCTTGTTATTCTGCAATAAATCAATTAAAACAAATCCAAATTTCTCGTTACTAATTTTTTTTCTTGCATTTTTTTTTAAATTGTTGCATATTTTGGGGTTTTTCGCTGCATGGTTATGCGCATAAAACCCGTTTTTTAACGCATAAAAATCCGGGCCCTGGTTATTATTAACTGCAGTAACCAAATGTAAGTGTGTACAAAAGGCCTTAAAATACAAGAGAGAAATGCAGAAAAAGAAACCTTAACTGAAATCGAATGAACGAATACTGATTAAACAAAATCGAATAACTTTGGATGTAAATTTCAGAATACACGCGTATATTAAGTAGATAGTATAGACGCTTTAAACCCTAGGTGCACGTGCAACTTAAAAACTTGAGCTAGTTTATTATATAGAAATTATGTTTCCTGAGATGCTGCTGTTAAAAATTGATCTACCAAATATAAAGTCAGTAAAAGAACTACCATTCATTTGAAAAATTCAATTTAATAAATTATTTTCGGATTCAAATTGTTCTTTTAGAATGTCTAAGAAAATCTTCATTGGACGAAATAAAAATTAAGCTCGTGGAAAGTACATGGTCGCCGTCAATTCCGACGATATAACTTGCTCGGACTATGCGATTCATTTTTGGCTGAGGGTAGCTACCAGAATAGTGTAGAAAAACATTTTAAAAGGACTACCATAGCGAGCCTACATTCAAAACATGCTTTAAAGTTATGCTAACAAACATTTTCTGTCTTCCCTTTCTATCTATTGATGGTGGTCTAGGCTTGGTTACCTATATCCCATCGGAACGATACGTTTGCCCGTAAAACAGAGCACGTAAATGCAAACACCAATATTTCGAAATTGGTCGTAAAATAAATGCCTGCAATACAGAAGACCGAAAATGAAGCTTTTAAAAAAGACAGATTTTTTACGAGCTTTTTTATTTTTTAGGGAATTTTTTTGTAAACAAAATTAGACATGTTGTTGGCGAATATCACTTTGCATACACTCAACGTCGCAATCATTCCCAATCCTTCAGTGACAACTGGCATTCAATTACGGTCTTTTGTTTCACTGGCTTTTTTCCGGTCATTTGATTTACGGGCTTTTGTAGTACTGGCTTTTGGATTGCAGGCAAAAGTACCCAACCCATATCTCATTCGATATCACTACCTACTTCACAAGGTTTTTTTTACCCATATATGAAACTAATGGGAATCGGTAGAATAATGAACCCTAAGTTAGAAACTGCAGTGGAAAAAAATAGGACGTTAAGTTTTTTTTAAAACTTAGTTCATAATATTTATATCCAAAAATTTATGGGTTGGGGTTGAAATACTGTATGGTCAAAATTATGTATGTACTACTGCGCTTCAAATTAATATTTTTTTATTTGCATCAATTTCGAATTTGCTTTTATTTTTATGTTTATTATGTTTATATTATTTCTTTGAGACATGTATTAAGCTTACTCTTAGACAAGGCGCGCACCGAAGTGGTAAGGCAGTGGCGTAGCTATGGCATAGGAGTGGTGTAGCGATGGAATGGGGGCAAAGTGGCATGAAAATGTTTTATGTGGCAAACAACGTATATTGCCACGAATTCATCAGCGCTTAAAATGTCGTACTTGTTAATTCTTGGTCGTTTTGCATGTTTTTAGTTTCCGGGTAAACAAAAATACACAGTTGTAATGCAAAAATCCACGTTGTCAGCAGCCCCTACAATATAATATGACTAGTTTAAACTAAACCACTTCCAATTCCTCGCCATCGCCACACCGCTGCGCTTCTATGCCACCTGCCACTTGGTCACCGCGCCACCGCACCGCCATGCCACTGCCAGCTGCCACTGTCTTCTCCGTCTTATGTTTTTGTTAAATTATACACCTAGCTGAATTTCATTTTTATTTTACATATTTTTTTCTCAATAATTTATTTAAAAATTATATCAAATCTTGCTTTTGTTATGCAAACTCTTTTTCAAAATATACAAGGTGGCGCAAAAGTAATCCTCCTATCAGAAAATGCTATAAATTTTGCGATTGGCCCCTAATGTCAGTTCTGTTTTGACATTTGTGTAGTAAACACATGCGAAATACACATTAATAAACAATGTTACGCTACACTGCTCCAGAACGCGGAATATTGGTGACTATTTATTTGGGCAATAATAATCGGTCGGTGACTTTGGCACAACGTGAATTTCGTCGCAGATTTCCTAGCCGTCCAACGCCTACTGGTGAAACACTGCGACGTTTAGCCGCTCACCTCGAAGAGACTGGCACAACACGAGATGCTGCCAGGCGTGGCAGACCCCGGAGTAGCCGTTCTGCAGAGAATATTGCTGCTGTAGCCGAAGATGTCATGGACATGAAGACGTCGCGGGCCAAACGGTTACTGTGAATGGTGAACGCTACAGAGCAATGATCAACGAGTTCTTTTTGCCGCAACTTGATGAATTGGGATTGGAAAACATGTGGTTCCAACAGGACGGTGCAACGGCACACACTGCACGTGCCACAACCGATATGCTGAAGAATGCATTTCCCGGGCGCCTAATCTCCCGTTTTGGAGATTTGCACTGGCCAGCAAGATCGCCTGATTTGACCGCTCCAGACTTCTTTTTGTGGGGCTTTTTGAAGTCGCGGGTTTATGTCAACAAGCCTCAGACTCTTGCATCAGCTCTTAAAGACAATATCCGTCAAGAATGTGAGGACCTATCGCCGGAAGTTTTGGCCAAAGTGATGGAAAATGCCATAAAAAGGGCTCAAATGACAATCAACTGTGGCGGCGGCCATTTACATGACATCATATTCTAGACTTGATGTAAACAAAATTAAAAGACCAAAAATACAAATAATCCACAAGAAGAATCAAAGTTTTTCATTTTTTTTTAAATTACAGCCAAAAAAAAGACGTGATAAAAATATGAGACATTATTCTTGTAGTAAGAGCTACCTACCCTCATACATATTCAGTATTGTATGAATTATCTTTGGGTAAAAGAAAACATTTTTTTTGTAAAGTAGTGTATTAGGGTCAACATTTAAGACTCTCCTTTTAAAATCCCTTTGCCAGTGAAATGTTTTTCTATCAATTCCACTAAATTGTTTCTGGTTTGTTTATTTCAAAACTTGAAGAAAAAAAATATAATTTAGGATTGTGGTGGAAGCTGGTATCCATGGACCAAATCGAAACGTCTCAATACCTATGGGAAAAAGCCAAAGTGTATTTCAGGCAGAGCTCCATGCCATTAAAGAATGCGCAAACCTTATATACAATTCAGATATTAAAGGCGCTAACATCCATATATTCACGGACCGTCAATCAGCTTTAAAAGCCCTTAGCTCGCACCCATTATTGATTCCAAATTAGTACTGCACTACTTCAATTGAATCCAAACACTAAGTACCAGGAACAAAACCAGATTATGGTGGGTGGTGGGTCCCCAGCCATAAGGGGATTGAAGGAAATGAAAAAGCTTATGGACTAGAAATAAAAGGTTAGGAAAACCCTTTCATTGGACCTGAACCCTTCTTTGCAATCCCAAAATCAGCTATAAGTTTGGCTATAAAAAGATGGAAACGCAAAAAATTTAAATCATATTAGCAGAATATTCAAGGCCTAAGACAGGCCAAAAAAGCTATTCAGCCTTTCAAAGCAGATGCCAATAGGATACTAAATCTACATAGGCACGATATTAAAAAGGAAGACCAAACATCAGTTTCAAAAATGAAGCTCTAGTTATATGTCTGGAACCAATATGCTCGATGTCGATAACAGCATAAACTTCTATAGCTAAAAAATGCAAAATAAAACGGCCTAAAGTCTCTGTAAACAATTGGTTTTTGGAATAAATTTCCTCAACTTGATAGAAGTGTTGTTATGTCACAGATCTTTGCATTCTTATTTGGCAGAGAACCCAATAACGTTACATTGGACGTGCATATTTTACACTTTGTCCAACACCTTTCATTTCAATATTTGAATAAGATATTCTTCAACTGATCGGTCTGTGACGATTATAATGAATCAAATGGAAATATGACATTTACATGAGGGATATCTTCCTGTACCTGCCTACCTTTCAGGCGTCTCCGTTCGTCAAATTAAAATTAGAAACGCCGCCGGTATAAAATATGTGAGAGGATAAATATCAATACAATACCTATAACTTTATGTATGGTCTTAATTTATTAATAAACTAATATCTTAAAAACAATAATACATTAAAACAAGGTTTTCTTTATTTTAATATTACTATTACCGAATAATATGGCCTTGTAATCCTCTTTCCGGCTGAGTTACAAATGAATTTTTATTCCGCTCTCCTCCTTTTGCTGCACAAAGTAAAATAAATTAAAATATTCACTCTCTCTCTTCGCGTGGATTTATTTTTAAAATTTGTCGTAGACAAAAACCGATTTTGTCACACTGATTTTGGATTTTTTTTTTTTTTTTTGAATAAAATCAAGAAAAATGAGAACTGCCCTCAAATCAGCTTACACTACTTTATAGAATCTCATTAAATAAATGAAAAAAAAAAAAACATTCTTATTTATTTGACAGATACTCGTACTTATACTTTTAATTCGATTTTCGTGTGATCTTTTGATTCAGTTTAAAAAAAATTGTGCACAGAATTAACAAGTTTCAAACGCACTTGAAATTTTTATTTGAAACACGGAGCAAATTTAAATCGTTAAGATATCCGCTATATTGCGATAGGCATTCGCTTATGTTTTTCGCAGCGCAAATTTCACCCTCAAGACGCTCGGACTACGACTAGTTAAGTTAGCACAAAAGAAACGATCGGGAGATGTTAATTGGTTTTGTTTGCGACGATCATCATCGTATCCACATCCACTAGATGAGTATCTCAAAGCTAGAGGAAGTAGGCAGAGATGAAGAAAAGTTGCACATAAGCTATTGTTTTTCGTGAGATGTGGGAGAAAGCTCTTTTGTTTTGCTAAAAATGCCAGATCGCTTCGCTGCTGTGGTTGTTCTTTGGCAGCTGCAGAATAATTTTTGGTGCTTGATTAGGGTTGTTTGATAAAAGCTTTGATATTTTACTGCGGACATGTTTGATTTTAGCGTTGCCAGACCACATAGCGTCAGTTGAGAGCTCCTAATGTATGGTGGTGATTTTTTGTTTGCTGGGAAAATAAGTGAGATAAGAAAATATATTTGCAAAACCGCTATTGAGAATATGGCAGTATAATATGTAGTTATTCGTCTTAAAAAAAGTTCAAGTAGCAGTAACTATATACTACTCACATCAGCACAGTCACACCCCAACTGAAGATGATCACACAGAGCTCCTAAATTTGATAGAAGATTACCTTCTTGTTGGGGGCGACTAACCTAAATGCCAAAGAGCCTCATTGATAAACGCTAACAACATAATCTGCTAGGTTCCACATTTCACTTTCACTCGAAATGAAATCGGAAATGAATTTTTGTGTTCTACATTTCATTGTTTTCGATTTCGATTTCAGAATTTTCTGAACTGAGACAAAGTGAAATTGTGATTTCGAAAAAATGTCGGAGTTTCCGAATCGTTCGAAATGCAGAACACTGAAAACGAATTCACTCGATTTGCAATTTCGATTTCACTCGATTTCTGGAACTTAGCTGAATGTACATTGTACATAGCTCTTTTTCATTGACATATTATTTATAATAATATGGACTCCGTCAGTTCATATAAATTTTGCCCATGAAAATGTCGCCAACGTAAACTAGCGCTCGTGGTTCGAAGCGAAAAATAAGTGAAACAAAGTGAAAACCATCTTGGGGATTTCTCCATAGAATGCTAGAGACCCCAATTGGGCGTGAGTGAATTTGCAAAGTAAAACGGTTGAAATTCAAATTGTTGCTTCATTGCTTAAGGTGCTAGTACACGATATGTAGCACGCCACATATATATGTGGTTCTGACGTCACCAGATAGTCTACACATATGACACACATTTCGTTTTTCGTTTGTAGCGCAGTGGCTACATAAAATTGTGCTAGTACACGGAATGTAGCACAGCGCTCAAGTATCGGTTGGCTGTTGGGTATTCGTTTATGATGATGCTATCCGCAGTTTTATTGCCGTGTGTGCAGTCTTGCACTAGAACTGTAGGTACTAATTGTTTTATTTCTTTGGGTGTATTTAAGTTATCCCGTCGCGTTCGCTACTATTATGGCCCACAAAAAAATAAATACCATGCTGCTCGTAGGTACAAAACACAACCACACAAACTGAAATGCTGAAATTACATTCAAAAATCCATACGAACCGTGCAGGAAGTAACTACTCGACATTACGTAGCGTATTGGCAGGGTAGTCCGGAATGCCGAAAAGCCACACACGAGTGCCTCATATCGTGCCTCATACGTATGAGTACCTTATGTGAGTGGCACAAAGAGGGCTAGTACACGGTATGTAGCCATTGGCTCCATACGCTGACGTCAAAATTACGTCAGAGGCGTACTACATATCGTGTACTAGCACCTTTCCAATAGATGTCTCTTCAAAAAAGTGAAAGTTTCTGATTTACTCCGGTCCGAACCGCGAGATCTAGTGGTTATGTTGGTACTATTCTTCTTATTATCAACGTGATCGAATCTAGATCATTTAGCTTATTAAAACACAAAGACTGTTGTTACAAGCTTTTCATAGGCTACGTCCTAATTGGACTGGCATCGCACGACCGAACGATAAACTTTGGTCGATCGCATCGCTTGTTGATAGCGCTACCAAAATGCGTGTCCTATTACCGGTCGCTTATAAGCGCTTTGTAAATACTACAAAGCGACTACCCTAATTCTTTAAGGCAACTTATTCCCACACGCCACACTACACCTGTTTTTAATCGGTTTTTTTTTACATTCTGCACGTTTATCCCATAGACAGTGTAAAATGGAATACAAAAAAAAATGATTTAAGAAATTAAGTTATAAAAAGCGATTAAAAACAGATGTAGTGTGGGAAAGAGTTGCCTTAATGAACTGGGGAAGTCGCGCGATTGTGTTTACGAAGCCTATGGTCGCTCTTATGAGCGACTGGTATTAGGGCACGCATCTTAGTAGCACTACCAACCAACAAAAGACAAAGCCATAGTGTGTCCCATAAAAGTCATGCCAAGAGAAACAGGGTTAGTTGAAAAAACAAGGTAAATTCCACCATAAATCTCTTCTTTTTTTTCCTTACTTATCCTAACAATTTAAACATTTATTTGTTAACTATCTTTTCTACTTATGTTATATTCTTCGGTATGAACATGAAGTATAGGTTGTGGACATTTTTGTTGTATTGTATCCACCCCTCTTGTTTAATTATAAATTTTTTCAGCCACTTCCATTATTCTAGAAATGATCGGTATACGATTTGAATTTTTTTAAAGGATAAACTCTTAAAGGAGATAGATCTTTGTATCGAGATCGATCTATTTGAGCTGTGTTTCTGAATTACGCTTGACACCCATGAACTCTTCCAAAAGCAAATAAATATATTACCCTTGTCCGTCTTGAGAGAAAAAATCTTTGTAAGATAGTTGAATATGTTTGCGTTTGAGAAGATGGATTCAAAGCCGGATACCTAGCCAAAAAACTTCGCTTTATATTCATGAACCAACCAATCTTCTGACAGGGTACGTTTTTCTACACCCTAAAATTGTTGCAGGCACTACTAGGTCTATTAGTACATTTTTAAACTATGTATTATGTTGAACAAGTTTGGTACGTATATTAAAAAAAAAAAATAAAAATAAAAATGTAAAGGCAGTTCGTGTTTGCATTGTAACGGTTCTTGTCAATAAGATATGTTTAGATTATAGGCGTTGAATTAGAGGGGTACATGTTTACTAAAACACTTATGCAGCATAAATTTAAATTTAATTTAAAGTAAACAACCTCTGGTTAGCTCGCGCCAAGTGAGCTAACCGAATTCTGACGTTTTAAATAATAAATTGTTTTGTATTTACCATATCATTTATGATTCATATTTTCACACTTTATGCATCACACTAATATTTTAATAACAATTTCTTGTGCATAAGATAGGTACTGATGATTTGATGAAGATAGGTAGGTAGGTACTTTACTCAAAGAAGTTACCAGACCGTTTCAAAGTTTGTTAATGCTTTTACAATGTGATGTGCTTTAAGTCACGAGTGATAAACCAGCTGATATCATCTTTTATGTGATTAAGCTGGTCAGTTTGGTTAGCTGTTTAGGCACATATGCTTTACACTTGAGTAGAGTAGGCACGCACGAGGGACTTTTCCATTAACCAAAGTACAGACGATTGTCAGATCTTACAAAAGGTCTGTTCCTTTAATACCCTATTCACACCAAGCCGAAAACTGGGTTTTCGCGAAAACAGTCAAAAACTTAATCGAAAACAGAAGTTTTCCCATACATATTGCAGTTTTCCATACATATTGCAATTTTCAAAACGAGTTGTTTGAGGTAGTTTTCCATGAAAACGCCACGAAAACAAGTACAACCAGCGAGCTCAGCAAAACTGCTGTCCAGGATGTGAAAGGCTGTGAGAGAGCATCAGTGCTGTCGTTCTTCTAGTTTTTTTGTTTCAGTTTGCAAATTATTCTGTTTTTCTATAATTTTAGAACAGCAGCACTACCTGCTACAACTAAAAGGTATTTTCAGATGATTTGATTTTGATTGTTGCTTAAGGGAGCGGCCCTTAAAACTTAACCACCCTTTACAAAAGTAAAGTTCAGTAGTTTTGACACATATTCGAATATGAAAAAATGGTAGATAAGTTTTGTTCGTTTTTTTTTTTGCAGTAGGTATATATTTTATAATTACAATGTATTTCCCGAGTAGGTAACTTCTAAACTGAAAATATGTTTCCTCATCATCCCAGTCCTGCTTTATGGCGCAGAATCATGGACGTTGTCAAAAGCGGATGAAGATCTCCTTGGGCGCTTCGAACGCAAAATTCTTCGAGTGATTTTCGGTCCCGTTTGCGTTGACGGGCTTTGGAGGAGGAGATCGACTTGGTCAGAAAAGTACGTATCAGTCGACTAAGATGGCTAGGACATGTAGAGCGAACGGACACCAACGCTCCGGCCCGAAGAGTCTTCGATTCCAACCCGGAGGGACAACGCAGTAGAGGAAGACCTCGCCTTAGGTGGCGCGCACAAGTATGGAAGGGGACCTCAACCAACTTGGAGTGCGCAACTGGAGGCAGTTAGCCAAAGATCGTGCTAACTGGAGAGGCGTGTTGGTTGAGGCTCAGGTCCACCCCGGACTGTAGCGCCATCTAAGTAAGTAAGTAAGTAGGCAACGAGTTATTCCTTATCCTATGGGTCTAGCTAGACCCAAGGTTTGTGAATAGAAGGCAATATATTCCGAGCACTCATTTTCGTTTCGTTCTGCGCATCTATCAAAAAAGCATGCTTTTCCATAGTGATGCGAATAGTCACAATTGTCAGCCATTTTAATCACATGCGCGCGCATATTATTTCTACATGATTAGGTATACGATTATTGTACAGTCACAATTGGCCGCCATTGCCAATATACCGGGATGCGCAATGTACCTATACCTTCTATTCACATACCTTGGCCTAGACCAGTAGTGCATTAAACTCGCGACCATCGGCTGAACGGTTAAATTGAGAAGCTTTTTCAGGCGAGTTATACTCTCGGATGTTTGTCAGACGTTCGCAAGAGGTGTGTTTTTCCGGGGATCGAACCTGGGATCCCTCTCACAGTAGTCTAGCACACTATCCACTTATGGAAATACAAAAAAAAATAAAAAATCAGCCATGAAAAGCAATCCGCCGCGCTATTGGGAATAAGGCTTTATATTGCCTGCCAGACGGCTTATTCAAAAAATAAACAAAATATTGCCCGTTTGCAGAACGCCCAATAGTATTTGACTTCCGCACTTTCACTTTTGTTTTGGCAGTTCGTTATTTATTTATTTATTTTTTTTTTTTTTTTAAATATAGCAGTTCAATTTACGCTAGATTGAAAAATTTCCCAGAAAAGGATATTCCACAAAATGTGCTAGATTTGTGGGCAGATTAATATTGCCCCTTTTTGTTTGCAAATTCCCTTTAGATTAAGTCCACAATCTCTCCTATACCCGTATGGGGATTGCCCTTGATGATTTAGAGTAGATGGCGGAGGATCGAGAGCTATGGAGGGTCCACTTGAGCAACCTTTACCCGCGACCCACTTAATGGACAAGCGGACCATTGAAAATGATGATGATGATGATGAAGTTTAGTCATTTGCCATTTAGCTATGACTTCCATCTTCCATGTTCAACGCATCAAACGAGATGAGAACATGCGTATGAGCCATTTTAACTTAAGTGAATTTAACTAGTTTTGCTTTTTTTTTTTGCGTCATTTGTGGGCAGATTAATATTGCCCCTTTTTGTTTGCAAATCCCCTTTTTTTACGACTTTTTCAAAATCTTCAAAGTCAGCCCTGAGCAGCATTTTGAAGTTCACAAGACGTGAGATAGTGGTAGATATATGCACCTGACATTAATTGCTCAATATGTAGTTCACACAGGCGATGGCTTCTTCATCGGTGGGATCAATTTTACTATTTTATACTTTATGTATTATGTATCCCCTTTATAAATAAAATAAATTAATACATAATATAGGTATAGGTTTAATTTAAATTCAATATTAAAGGCTTAAGTTCAAACATTTATATAGGTCGATCTAGGTATTTACAGGTTTGCCTTTCAATTGATGTTTGAGGGCTTGTCCGGTGGGGCCACGAATTTGTGATTCAAGGTTATTTGCATAAATATCGAAGGTCAATTCTTCCGATGCAATTTCTTTGTCAGATTTAGCCTTTTCCGTAGCCTCTTCGATTTCTTTTTTAATTACTTTTTCGATGGACTAAGGATACATTTTATAAAGTATATTTATTTGTAAACTATTTGAAATGTATGAAACCTTGAAATCCTCATCATCCAACAGCCCGAACTCGATGCACTTATTTCTGAATTGAGCAATGGGGTCCTGTTTCTCACGAACTGTTTGAACTTCTTCACGACTCCGGTAACTGATACCAGGATCGGACATGGAGTGCCCAGAATAACGATATGTAAACATCTCCATTACCAGTGGACCATAATTTGTAACATAATCTATGGCAAATTCCGTAGCACTGCGAACTGCCAAAACGTCCATACCATCAACCCAAATGCCGGGCAAAACATCTCCCCGCGTGTAATAGTCAGTGTTGGATGCCGCACGCTCTGCAGCAGTGCCCATACCTGAATAAGACATAGTTGAAAGGATACGGTGACACTTATATTAACCCCTTTACAAAATACCTACCATATCTATTGTTTTCACATATGAAAATAACTGGCAACTTCCAGAGGTAGGCAATATTATATGCCTCAAAAACTTGTCCCTGGTTAGAAGCACCATCGCCATACAAAGTCAGACATGTCCCACCAGTCTCCTTGTATTTACATGCGAAAGCAACACCAGTTCCCAATGGGACCTATATAGATCCGGGTCTCAAAGTTTCAACAGAAAAGTGTTCCTCTTAACTTACCTGTGCCCCAACGATACCATTGCCGCCATAGAAATTCGGCGCATACATGTGCATAGAGCCGCCTTTACCCCGAGCGCACCCAGTCTCTCGCCCAGTTAATTCAGCTAATACTCCATGTATCGACACACCCATCAAATATGCCCAGCCATGAGCACGATACGATGTAATCATACTATCGACTTCCCGCATTGCAGCCTTCATACCTGCCATCGGGACCGTTAACTAGTTTGGACAATGACCATAATTAAGAAGAACCAATTGGTACCTACCGACAGCACAACCCTCCTGACCACTGTACAAGTGGCAGAAACCACGAATGATCTTGTCTTTGTATAAATTTGCCGATGCGTTTTCGATGCGACGAATCGTTTGCATCTGTTCGTAGTACATTCCGGCTTGATCCTTTGTAAGGGTTACACTAGTTGAAGGCCCACATTCGAGTTTATGCAATTTATAGGGCTGAGAATGAAAATATTGTAGGTAATGACCTGAGTAAAGGCTAATGTCAGCTATGTACTATTAATTTAGGAATGTCAAAGTCAAAAAGCATAATAATTGTGTTTTGAGAAGAGGAACCCATATACAGAGGGGGGTTCCATTTTTTTTATAATGTATTCGGTAACTGTCCAAGTTAATTTTGGTACCTACCAAATACGGCTCTTATTCTTACCTGAACTTCGATGGTCGCTTCGGTTGCATACGTTTTAAATTTATTCCAAATTTTTGACGTCTGCAAGAGACTGGAAAATGTTAAACTTTTTCTTTGTGCCGATTTCAAACTTTTACTTACTTTATGAACAACTTGCAAAATTGTGGGTAGTTTATTTTTCATAAAACAATGCATTATTTTTAAATTATTAAACAAAATTTTGAACAATTTGTGTGTAGGACTTGTATGAAAAATTAAATTGAAGTTCTGTAAAAAATTAGATAGGTAGGTAGGTAGAACGTAGGTATCTGCTATCATTTATTTTGAATTATGTGGAGTTAGGTTACTATGTTTTTTTACCAAATCAAAAAAACGAGGGTTTCAGTGTTTTTTTTTTCATAATGTACAAACTTGTTTATCGTTTTCGTGGAGAATTATTTTATTATTAATCATAAAACGTGAAAAAAATAAAAGTTTTTATTTTTACTATCTAGTATGTATTATTTATTATGGTTTCCATTGGGCTTTTACCGTTACAATTTGTATTTACAAATGTCCCTTGCTTTGGTATTGTTGAAAGTATGTGTGAATCTCGCCCTCGAATCGAGATTCGCAAAAGTGATCTGAATCTTCTTATGTCGTTTTCCATAGATTAAGAAATTATTTTTATTCAATCAGTTTATATACAAATTGGCTTAACAACTAGACTTATAACTAAAATAGGTAATGTTGGCTCAACAAAAGGGGCTTGACGGATTTATAATAATAAGTTTACATAGTTTCTACAAAACAATATTAGTGACTACTTAATCTATTACATGAATAATTTTCTAAATGCATATTTAGTTTGTCATTGGCCGCGTTCCATTGACCGCTAGTCATCTAGCACATAATATTCCTGATGGAGGAACGCTGGCGCTAGAGATCTAGCGGCAGCGGCAAAGTGACATTAAAACCAATTTGAATTCGTATTATTTCATCTTCATGAGAGTCAAAAACGTATTTTGTGCCATCATGCCGCATAATTATTAATGCACTATAATTTAAATAAACAAATACATACCTACAATGTATATTAATTACATACAAGTTTGAATTCCCATTTTAAATTGGAAATATTTGACTTCTGCACTTTTACTTTGTTTTGACAGTTTCATTTCATTTTGTGCTAGATTGAAAAATTTCCCAGAAAAGGATATTTCACAAAATGTGCTAGAGCTTTAGCGCAAATGCTGAAATGTCAGTTTTTTTTATATGGAGTTTGGCATGCCGCTAGTCATCTAGCGGTCGGTGGAACGCGGCCATTGGCTAGGCTAACTAATTTTGCCGCATTATATATGTTGTATTACAGGGGCTTATCCCCTATAATGTCTGCTGTTTGTCTTCTCGTAGAATGGTGTAGGTATCTTCGTTGTGTATGATGTCTTCAAATCCTGGACCTGTGATAGCCCTTGCACTCAGATATGGATGTAGAGTTTCTAATTCTTGCTGAATGAGTTGCTGGATTTCCTGGTTGGGGTGATCATCTAAGTTCCACAGAAGTCTAGCGGAGAGCTCCATCATAAATTGTCGCGTTGGAATCATTCCTGCTCTTTCATATAGCATCGCTGTCGGATAATACTTAAGCGTTATCGGGTTACGCCAAAGCCCTGTGCAGATTCTGAGTATCTTCCTTTCGAAAAGCTCGATCTTCTTCATTATCGCTGGTGTGTCGTTTTCCATTAGGACCATCAGATTTTTATTTCAGATCTCAGATTTTTCGTGGCGAATCGAACACGATAGCAGATTGATCTGCTTTTGTGAATGTATTAGTGCGTTATTCGACAGTACATCAGCTGTGCAAATTTTTTTCGTTTGTCGATGAAAGCATACGAACTTAATGTGGGTCATATCGTCATATCGACGAAGAATCGAAATCCCCAGATATTTGTCTAGATATTGTCTATAGATATACATATTTTTTCCCATGATTGTCGAAGAATAGCGTTTAAAGCGTATTTTTATGTTATGATAGCCGTCGCGTCCTTTTGTCCGATCCTGCCAATCAGGATAATAATGTTCAGATGAAGAATTTTGAAAAAAAACTTTGTTGTAAGGGTGGTCCGTTTGTAAAATTTTGACCAAACTTTCACAGAAACACCTTTGGGGCAATAACAAATATTTTCTTAAAATTTGAGTTCAATCAGTTCGGTAGTTGTCTAGATATACGACTTTTTAAGATTTTTTGTATGGAAGGTGCCACGCTCTTTTGCCCATTTTTCACCAAATGTGAATCTAAACCATCATTAGACCCACTCAAAAATGTTCAATAAAACCGGTCCAACCGTTTAGAAGGAGTTCAAATGTTTATTATTTGTTTAAATATTTATTTAATAAATAAAAAGTTATATTTAAACAATTTTGTAGACATCATTCCACATTGTAGTGGATTCAACCGTTGGACTCAGTATTGGAATATTGTCGTACGTGCGCTTATTTTGTCGTACGTGTATGTATGTAGTGTAAACAACTCTTCATTTTCTTGGCGTATACGAGACAAATTGATTTTGAGAAAAAAAAAGCTTATAATAATTTAAAAACTAAAAGCGATTGACAAGTCAGGAGCACCTCAATTGAAAGAATATTGTCGATATAATATTCTATTAACAATATAAAAAACTGCTGCGGTTTATTTTCTTCTAATTTCAACGCAAACCATAATATGCGATTTCCCCAAAATCGTGCAAATGGCGTATACAACCAAACAATTCTCGGACGACGATTTGACGTGAGTATTTTGAAATGACTGTTAAACGCAAAATATACAGGAGTGACATATATTTGGTCGACACTGTAAAACTGGGCATTAGTGAGACCTTTTACGAATGCATGATACAACAAGACAAGATAGCGCATTGAAGTTTTCATTTTTGATTTGTTCTGCGCATGTACGTCATAGTTGCGGAGTGTACATTTTGAGTCTTGGTATTTACGTGTGTTTTATATGGAACGAGTTGTGTTGGTTCTTTAAATGTTTAAATAAAAAGGAAAATATAGAAGATATAGTTTCGGAATTCTGTGAATGTGCTTGGAAAAACATTTATCGTCCATAACATGTGTCTTTTTTTTGTTGTTCCTTTCAATTAAGTCGCAGAATTACTTATTTTCTGCTCAGCTCGACGCGTCATATTACCAAAATGTATGAAAAAACTTGTTTTTTGAATCGAATGTGAATAAAATGTTTAAGAAAAACAACTAGTTTCGTCAATTACTTTTGGTTTCTTGTGTTTTTTCGTTCACTGTTTGTCGATTAAGGAAGCTAATGCAAAAGTGCATTCGCGAGCGGAAGAATAGTGTTTTTGATACGGATACTGCAGTTAAATCAATTCAGTGGTTAATATAGTTTCACTATTGTCTTTCCTCATAGCTTCAGAGGGCTTCGGAAGACCAACCATGCTGCAGACTCTAAATCCAACCAAAGAAAGTGCTTGTCTAAGCATAAATGCAACTGCATTTATAATGCCAGTTTGCCTACCCTTTTCATGTTGAATAATATTTATTAAGTAATTTTTCACAAAATGCAGTCTATAAAGTCCTTATTTTTCTATTAATTGGGTCTTATCGTTTAAAGATAAAGATTCTTTGCCCTAAAAAATTGTTTTTTCTTAGAAAAGTTATGGAGCTGTTTCTAATGATTCTTTTTGTTTTTCATTAATTATATTTGCACTCAACTAAAGAGCAAATATCCCTTTTACAAAATGTACTATTATTTGTTCAATTAATAACAATAATAATTTAACAAAATCGCAAATTTGTACTTTCGCGCCAATAGTACATAGGTACATTATCTCCGCAGCTACTACGACATAATCTGTTGACAGATGAATACCGATGAACAGCAAAAATGAACGACATGCGCAATGCGATATCTTGTCTTGTTGTATCATGCCTTTTACGAATGGATATGCGTATTGCGTATATTGCTATAACTGTGTCAAAAAATGTAGAAAACGAAGTTCCACAACAAGTTCCAAGTTCTATCTTCTGTATTCTATTTTATTTAGTTCGTAGTGCTGAGAGAATTCCCGAGAATCGATTTGTTCTCATATTTCGCATTTTACGCTAGGTGGCGTTTGGGGTGTCTAGTCTACATCAAAAGGTTTATTTTCCCGTCTGGTGGCCAACTGTTGCAGGCAAAACGGAGTTATGCCAGGTCCAGCTATTATTATATAATATTTTTAATTACAGAATATTACAGAATTTAAATGAGAGGGATAATAACTACCTAAAACATTGATTTCATCAAATGACAGACCGGACTCATTTTCACCATTCAGATCTTGGTCTCCATTTGCTTTGCCGAAGCATTTATTTTATCCAGATCCTGTTAAGAAAAATAAAAGGAACTTTCACAGCCTCGCACATGCCTTCCCATAAAAGTCGTGTAGGGCAAGACAGATTGATTTTGTGAGTAGGGAGTTTCGGTATGTAAGAGAAGGGATTTTCGGTGTAATCTACACTTCTTTTCTTAACTAACCTAAAAATTTACCTGTCTCGCCCGACCGACTTTTATGGGAATTCAGCGTTTGGTTTGTATTTTGACGCATTTCCAAGCCTCTTTGACAATACAAGAGAGACATTTAACTCAGTAAATCAAAATCAATAAGCTACAAAAATCTTCGCAGAATTTTCCGTTAAATTTGTTATGCGGAAACATCACCTATATTTTTGCACTTAGAATTTTAGCGAAGCTTTGCCAGAATTTTCTTGAATGCGATAGGAACCCAGGAGCCAGATCACGTAAAATAAAAACGATTGAACGATATCTTTTTCACGCATGCTGTCTCTATCATATCTGTGCTAATAAACAGAGACTGTTGTTGTCGAAACGATGTCGTTCGATCGTTTGTATTTTACGTGATCTGGTCTAGGTCATGGTTCACCATATTTAGAACTTAAGCTCTTGGCATTGTAAAATATGATTGTCAGGGAAATTTGTCAATCTAGCTGGTGTATATCTACCTTATAAATTAATTTATTTGAGTGAAAAGAAACGGAAACCAAAATAATGTAATTTTTGTTCAGCTTACATTTTGTTCCTCCATTTGGGATATTAGGCGTGTTTTATTGAACATCTAACTCAGCAAAGTAAAGTAAAGAGTCTGCTTGACACATTCGAGACTCTATGTCATTGACATACTATACATAGATTGCTAGTAGCCAATTTTTCGTGGAAGCAAACATAAGCACTAGCTCTTTTGGTTCATGGAGGAGAGAAACGATAACACTCAAATGTCATCGAGCAATTCGTGCGATTTTGTTTGAGTGCTGAGTGTGCCATCTGTTATAGAACGTTCGAAATAATTTAAATAAGTCGTTTGCGCAGTTGCAATGTTTCTACAATGGATGGCACTGTATTCTATGTAAAAAATAGCAATGGCGCGCAGAGGTTTCATAACTTCGCCGCACTGAACCAAAAGGGCTAATGCTTATGTTTGCTTAATTTTTCCTCGAAGGTTTGTATGAAACTGACATTTCACTGAGATTTTTTTTTTTAGATTTTACTTTGCTGAGATAGATGTTCCATTATAAAACATGCCTATTATTATCAAACTTTACATGGTAGATGTTTTTGTGACGTTGTTAATTTCCCAATAGTTTACCAATTCCAAATACAATAGGTAGACCTACTAAAGTTAATAATTAGTGTCACATAAAAATAAAATGTCGACAGAAATATTTTCAAAATAGCAAGATTTTGTTTACAAATAAATTAGTCATGTGCTGAATGCACCAACCACTCATTAGTAGTGTGTCAGTTTGCCGTACAGCGGCGATTGCATCTTCTCTGATTAATTAGTATCGTATCTACGAACGCTGCATCGACATTCCAGTTTCGAAGCTTCCAGGAAAAAAAAACATTTTCGAAATAGAGCATCCTTAAAACAAAAGCTATAATTACAAAGCCTCTAGCAAGTACAGATTACAAAAACATATACCAAAATTAGCAAAATATCTGTGGCGAAGCTGTGAAAATATAAAATTATGTCATCCACGTGAATACAAGCAACTGCCTTGCCCAATGTCCGCAGCAATGCATGCCATCGCACTACGTCGCGTTTAATTTACATTTTTCTACGGTAGCAAACAAAAGTGAATTTAGGCTGTCAATTTGACAACAGCGCCTCAGTCTGCTTTCAATTCTATATCACACAAACGCATTTCTCACACGGAAAGCGTAATGAATTAATTAACACTCTTTAAAATTATACACAGTGAAATTAATATCAAAATTATTGTTAACAAATTTTCCGTTGAATTATCATCAGAAATAATAGATATTGAACTGAACATCATCGTTTTTTTTTAAGTGGGCTGTGCTTTTTTTTTTCTCTGCTGAGCTGTCAAACAAGAGCGACATGTCGAGTAAAATTTTCTTTTTAAATTTGCTTTCCATTTGTCGCTTAATAATTCGTTTCAAATAAACAAACAATTATTCCAAAGATTTAAAAACATTTTCTTCAACTAAATCAAACAAAAGAAATAGAAAATCATGCAATTCACCACCCAGTGAGATAAAAGAGGTCGCAGACAAAAAGTGACAGTTTTATTTGTCCAAGAAAAAAAAGCTACGGGCGTTTATTGCGAGTGTATCTTAGACGGGACAGTCGAATATTTATCTGTTGGCGTTACATTTTTTTCCTCGCTTTTGATTTTGAAAAACTACAGCCAGTCGGTCGGTGTTTTTTGAGTTTGTGTGTCATTGTGGGTGCATGCTGCTAAAATAAAAAGAAATTCTTCGCTCTAAAATTAGGAGCTGAGGGTTGAATACATTTAAAACACCGTGGGAATATAAATTAAATCTGTTAAACTGGAGAAACAAAACAGTAGGTCGAAATTGATCCGTGATAAAATGGTTTTAGCGGAACGAAATTCAGAGATCGTACGAAATGGTCGTCGATCGAGGGGGCCTAGTCCCAATGGACACGGAACGAATATTGTTGGTGCTGGTGGAACTCCTGAAACAAGTTCCGATGATGATAATTGTGAGTATTTTTTCGGACTTTTCCGAAATTTATTGAAAATGCGTTTTATTCTTTTAGCAATTAAAAGGAATGGAAAATCAAAGACGAAACAAAGTGAATATGAAGGTGAGCCATTTCTTAGACAATTTGTTGATTCAGAAGAAGTATTATTTTTTGATTAAACCACGATTTGATTGAATATTTGTATTAGAAATACTTATACATACCTACTGATGGATGATGATAAGAAAAGAAAAAGTACACAACAGTTAAAAAAGTTGTTGATTTCTCTTTACATTAACATTTACAACAAGAAGGAACTCAACTGTTTAATTATGGCACAAATTCTTTTAACCCTTACCAAAAAAGTATTCACAGTAATTTTCTCAAGATAATATTTATTTTCGTATTCAGTTACCTAAATTTACAAAATCATTGGTTTGATCATTTGTTTAAACAAGTTTGAGGTTAAAGTTGTATTCATTTCTAAGGGTGTGACTAATTCACAGCCACTTTTGCGTCGGTGCAGGCGAAACTGTACCTAGGAGCATTACTGAAAAAGTTTTTACTTTGGCAAGATTATTTTATAAATTAGGCAGATTAATAGTTTATGATATGTACTAACTTTGTCTATACCACAATAATTTGAATTGAACGTCGCCGTCTTTAGGATGGAATCCTGGAAATTTTAATTTATAGGTAGGTAGGTGGTTATGATGAGATGATCGCTCGTCGGAGACGAAGTCTTTCTCTCAAATGACACGCTTTGGTTGAGGTTTCCGTCCGCTTTCTATAAGGTCCATACTGCTGAGCCGTACATCAGAACCTGTATGATTAAGGTCTTGTACAATTATGTCCTTAGTTCTATCAGGGAGGTTTTTACTTCTTAGATTTGACAACGAGTTGTTTTTCGGTTTATTTCAGCGCCAATATCATTTTGCGAGGTAATTGTAGAGCCTGTAAACAAAGTCCTTTACTACATCTTATCAAATCATCTCGGCCATTCGATTTAGCAGCTTTGTTGGACTTAAATTTGTACATCGCTATCCTATCTTCACTTTGGTCAATAGAGAAATGTCTCATACAGCACTAGGCACCTATTTCCATTGAAATAAACTACAAAGGAAAAAGACTACACACTTGCCTTTGACGTGCATTTAAGTATCGTGGTATATAGCACAGTCTAACTAACGGTTTTTACTAAATAACATTTGTATCCTGACTTCTTTAGAACTGTTATTTCGAAGAGTTCAGTTCTTTGAGTGCCTCCTCCTAACTATCGATGTAGAAATCTATCGGATATAGTTTTCATCCAAATTCGTTCTGCTGCATTAAGAACAGCTAGAACTTTTGATTGAAACATAGTGCTTATACATACTAAAATCAACATTGATTTAGGTGTGGCAGGTTGCAGGTATAGGTTTCTCCTGTATTTCCAACCTACTAACCTAACCTACATAATGTACCCTATTTTTAGAATCTATCCTAGAATTTATATTATTTTTTGTATCTCCTTTCGTTTATTTTGGAATCATGGTAAGGAAGATGCTACTAGGCCTGAAAACATACGGTTTGGAGGATTGAATATCCCACCGTATTTTTTTCCGATTTATAAGATCAACTATTTTGATGTAGGTATCTAGGTACGCTCGGCTCTTTTGACAGCATTTTAGGCAATCACGAGCCACACCTGTATCTGGTATATATACGGACAAAATTTCCATGACGCCCTTTTGGCCTTTTTATGTAGCCCTACTCTGGACTACACAGCTTTGACATCGATATAATATTTTCCTTCCATCGAAAAATGTGTATCCCTTAAACACTCATCTATGAATAGACGTAGTTTGGGGCAGCAGCCTTGTTAGACTTAGTTTATATATTGGTATCCTTCATTTTAGGTGAGGAATCCAAACTTTTATCCTACAAATCGAATGGTTCGTTCTACTTGACTGCGGTAGTTTTATCCGTTTATCAGTGGTCTCAGAAGTAGTTTTTCCATATTCTCAACACCGACTGTGACTACCAAAATGTTTTGTTGCTCAACTCTACAGGTTTCTCTTTGAGTATTGTTGCATTGACACGTTCTTTTTACATTTTAGTAAAACTTCCGAACATTACTCCTGGATCCTGGTACGTTTTCGATCGCGCACTTCTCGTGCTCTGTCTTCTTCCCCTGAGAAGCTGATGTTCTTCTTCCCTTCTCATTTGTTCGTAAAGTTTACGGGCCTCATTTATCATACAACGGCGAGTTGTTTTGCTTCATCCGAACGAACGCACTATTCATTAAAGCAAGGCCATAAGATACATTAATTTAATCTTTCACAGTTTGCCCCTTTGGAACTTAAAAGTTAGAATTTGCTTTATGGTGTATTGGCTTTGGTGGTGCAAAAAGAAAACGATTCTCAGAAAATTATAGGTGCTGCAAATGATCTCAGATATCATAGCAATTTACATGTGTGCTCCGTACCACCCTATGGCACTTGATGATGTAAAATTCCCTTTGGTCGGCTACTACATTCCATATAATTTTGAAAAGGGATCAAGAGCAAATAAATGCGGGGGTGATACGACGCATAAAAATTTAAATTCTACTAAAAAACGTGTGGGCTACTTTTTGTAAGGCATAAACTTTCACATAAGAGTTTATGTAAAACTTACTATCAATAAGTCGTAAAAGCAAATGGCTCGTGGAGCTTTTCGAGCGAAAACTTTTAGGTTCTTCCTTTTAATTGGTTTCCCAGGGACGACGAGTCCTCATACCCCATTTAACCTAACCTAACCCCCCCAGAAAATATATCGCTCCTAATTTTTTTGTTATAAATTCGATGTTAACTACGCATCGCACCAACGTTTTACTCATGCATATCCAGATTGGCGCATTCAATACAAGATGTACCTTTTAAATTTCACAGAAAAAATTCGAGTCGGACGTGATTATCAGGCTACATGTCCACCCCTTATACCAGAACCAGAACGCAAACCCGAAGTATTAAATGATCGTGCACTGTTAGTGTGGTCGCCAACAAAGGAAATTCCTGACACAAAATGTAAGTCTTAAATGCTAGCCAACAACCTTCATTTGGAAGCTAACTTGTGATTATTCATACAGTGGAAGAGTACATAACAGTAGCTAAAGACAAATATGGTTACAATGGAGAACAAGCACTCGGTATGCTCTTTTGGCATAAACACGACCTAGAACGCGCCGTTATGGACTTGGCAAATTTTACTCCTTTCCCCGACGAATGGACTGTGGAGGATAAGGTTCTGTTTGAACAAGCTTTCCAGTTTCATGGTAAAAGTTTTCATCGCATACGACAAATGGTAAAACAAATTCATCTAATCGTTTTGACAATATTAAGCTTTGCTAATTTCTCTTTGCATTCCAGTTACCCGATAAATCTATCGCCAGTTTGGTTAAATACTACTACTCCTGGAAGAAGACACGCCATCGCCAAAGTGTGATGGATCGTCAAGAAAAGGCAAAAGCCAGCAAAGAAGGCTCCGACAACGGCAGCGACAATGGTAGCAATGAAGACTCTGATAATGAGGAAAAGGTAATTTTTTAGTTAAACAAATTTAAACTCGCAATTCATCGAATTATTATTCATCATCCCCTTCTAACTGAATAAAGGTTCATCATCACTTACTTATGCCTAGAAAATCTCAAACATCCGTAGAACAATATTACACCTATATTTAATTTATACACCATTTAATATACATATTATTTTATTTTTATTTTTACTAAGCTATTTCTGCGAAGACTGTTTAAACTTTATTAAATAAAAATGTATATTTTTGTCAAAAAACATGTTCATATTTGTTTGGGTTTTCGAGTCCATTTCATACACAAGGCAACAGTCGACAAAAGAAACAAGTTCTAAATGTATAACAGTTTTAGTTAAAGATCTTTTGGCTCTTTGATAAAGGATGAGAGAAACATGTTTGGACAGTGCTCTGATTAAAGTGAATCGTATAAAACTAATAATTTTTCCCAACCACGATGACGATGAACTTAGATAAAAAACAAAATTTTGAGAAATATACACACAGGTTACAATCGAGACATTTTTAGTACACTACACCTCACCGTGAAAAACCACCCACCATATTATTCATTGATTTGTCAAGTACCTCGTTCTCTATAATGCTCAGGTTAGACCAGCGTACGAATCGCGTTATCGCAATACGCGAGCGAATTTGTGTTAGCTTCGTGTGTAAAATTAATTAATTAATTATGTGAACGTATAGCTCGACCGAATATTACTCCCTATAATATATATAGTGCTCGCAACAGAAACAAGCAGTTCGACTTATACAGCTTACTCTTACATTAAATCTACAATCGCTGGCGCACAGAAGTTATGTCGTTGAATAATTCTATATACATACATACTGTATGTACACAAACATATACATACTGGCAGATGTTCATCTGCTTTATATTCAACGCAAAGGGTAAATTCCATTGCTGGTACGGTTTCTTAACCTGAGACACGCTGCAGTTATCTATCAGTCGGTGTGACTAGTTGATATTTACTTCCTCTGAGAAGACTACTGCTGATCCATCTGTGGAGTTGAGTATACGTTTAGCCAATTCTGTCTTGTCTGATATTCTTACTTAACTTTACTGGTGCTTCTTCCAGTTTCACATTTTGGTTGATTTATAGGAAATCTCTTTTCCGACTGGATTGAGGAAGTACTTAAGAACTCATAACTTTCTTGGATCTCACAGGTTGTAATAAACGGCAAATAGTTCTACCGCCACACTTACCTACCACCTATCGAATCAAATTAAAACTGAGAAATATCAGTGTTTTTACGAATAAAGTATCGTCCCATTTTGTAAAAGAATAGATCGCCGTTTTACTTATAGTCGGTGCTGTGTGAAAAGCTTTATCGCAGCCTTAAATCTCATATTTCTAAGCTAAAGCTAGGTTTGTTATGAGAAATAAATTAGAAACACATCTAATGGAAAGCGATTGATCTCAATACAAAATCTATCTCATTTCTCGTATGCAAAAACCAAATCGTAATGAAATAAAATGAAACTAGCAAAATGTTGAGACTTCAAATTAGTTGTAGTGCCGAGTGTTTTAATATTTAAATAACGTCACAAGGTGATGATGACTTTTTGCGATTCATCGAAAATCCAGTGCATATTTCAAAGTGGAATAGCGGATGAAAGTCACTGAAAAATCAAATTTTACAAAGAGTAATGGATACAATTTCCAAATACCGGAAATTGTACAATTTCATTAGTTTTTTGTCAATCTTCTTTTACATTCCGACTGAAAGTTAGAAAAACGTTTTTGTTTTTTGGATCAGGAATTAGATTTTTCGAAATAAAGCTACAACATACATTGGTTTTAATAAAATTTACGAAATTAACTTAACCCTTTTTCCGGTGGTACTGCTTTCATTTGATGAGCTTATTTTTATAACCTCTACAGCAAGGTATTATTCACTTTGCCATTACATTTGTAACGCCAAGAAGGAGTAGGACACTCCATAAGGTATATGGTATATATATTCTGAATCAGGATCACATTCTGAATTGATTTAACCATGTCCGTTGAAAACAAATCGACTCATTTGAATGAAATTTTGTGAGAGGACTTCTTTTTACACCGTCGTCAGGTTGGTATTAGAAATGATGGTCCACATCGGTCACCGGGTACAGTATATACAAGCTCACATGGCAAACATTTTGCATAACTTTTATGCAGTGGAGAGTATTAAAGCATCGGCCAGGCCGGTGATAACACTTTTACTTATTTCAATTGAAATTGTTTTTATCAAGTATATGAGACTTTTATTGCAAATGGTCTGTCTCAGAGATTAAGCTAGTTTTTTCGCACGCATTACCTTTTTTTTTTTTCAAGGTAGGGAAGTAAGGCTGTAACTGTGCAGATAGTCAACAGAGTTATACATATTTCCAAAATGGAATGCATCTTCTGTCATAAAAGGAACGTCTAAACTTTTTACCCCCGTAGTATGGGGTAATGACAAAATTTAGCCACATATTCCTGTAGACAGGAGCGTCCGTATTATTATATATCAGCATGAACATACGAGCATCCAAATATTTCAAATAATTATATGCATTGTGAAATTTTGCAGTTAGTAATACAAGTTGAAAAAAAACGAATTATTAGTTTCGCTATACGGTGTCCCTCCATCTGTCCGAATCCAATATTGCCCCTAGGTCTATCTCAAAAACGAATTGACATAGAACGCTAAAATTGACACACAACATATAGTAGGTGACTTACTAACTTACTTACTTAGATGGACGTCGATGTCGCTGTACAGCTCGTAGAGTTCGCTGTTAAATCTCCTCCTCCAATGCCCGTCAACGCAAACGGGACCGAAAATCACCGAAGAATTTTGCGTTCGAAGCGACCATCCGCCTTTGACAACGTTCATGATTTTGCGACACAAAGCAGGACTGCGATGATGAGGGTCTTATATAGAGACTCCTTGGTGTTTCTCGCCAAGGCCTTACTAATCAATTGCCTTCTTAGGCCAAAGTAACAGCGGTTGGCAAGTGTAATTCTTCGCTTGATTTCTGAAGTGATGTCATTTTTAGAATTAATAGCGGAGCCGAGGTAGACAAAGTCCCAAACTGCCTCAAAGTTATAGCTGTCTATCGTGACGTTCTGTTGTGTCGATGTTGTGTGTCCCTTCTTGTTGACAGCATATATTTTGTTTTGCCCTCATTCACCACTAAACCCATTTTTGCCGCCTCTGTACTGATACTTGCAAACGCACCAGTGACAGCTCGCTGTGTTCCGCCAATGATGTCGATGTCGTCAGCGTATGCAAGTACATAGTTGCACAGACTTTTGGAAAATTGTGCACAATTTAGTAGGTTAGGTTAGGTTAGAAAGGGGTATGAGAGAGAGGTATCAGGCCATTGCGATCCCTACGGGGAACCAATTGCAGTTACCTACAATGGAAAAACACCAAAACACTTGCCCTTGAGAAAGCCCCAATTTCCCTACAGAAGCCAAATAGCCCTTTAAAGTTGGTATTATCTATCTCCTCTAAATGTTGGAAGAATACCTGGCCAGAAATTTCCTTCTACTGCGACATATTGCCTTGCATTCACACAGTATATGTGTTATGTCCTCTTTGGCTTGCAGGTCATTGCAGAATCTACAAGTGTCCTAGTCTGCCAGCCCGAGCCTTTTGGCATGTTTTCTAAGAAGACAGTGCTGTGATTATATACCGATCAATGTCCTGAGCTGTTCCCAGCCTAGTTTGAGAATTTCCCTAGATATTTTACGGTCGAATTTCGGCCAAAGTGTCTTGGACACTACGTGCCTGCTTCCTTTGTTATTTTATTCCTAATAGCACCCTTTATGATGCAAGGAGGTATTTTAATATCCACCTCCTCTCTATCTAACAATTCCCTGCCTCTTCTCGCAAGCTCATCACTTGCTCATCAGCTTGCTTGTTTCCAGCTATACCGTAGTGTCCTGGTATACATTTAGTGTAACCTAGTTAAGCGGTAAATGCCTGCACCCTTGTGCTCTTGGTCGTCTCATTCATTAATGCGTGTTTTCGCTTGTGTGTTGTGTCACGCTTCCATCCATTTATACCTCAACTGCTATGTATCGGCTAAGAAATAATGATTTTTTTTTTTTTGTGAATGTTTAAAAAGAGTAAGATACAATATCTTATGAGTTTGTTTTAAGCTAGTTTTACAATAAATACAGCTTGTATTTAACCCATCTACAAAAAGTTATCGTACTCGTGCAAAACGCCCTTTTGAAGCTCGTTTGACATTGGCCTAGCCCTAGCCTATTTTTCGACGCATGAAGATAATATACAAAAGATAATTTAATGCAATATGTATGCTGGACAGCTTTTTATTTCTCATAAGACGATAGTTTTTTGGATGCCGCTCTTATTAACTTAGTCGATAACCTTGGAGGGTTTTGTGTAAATTGCCTAAGAAGAATAGGTATTTCTGTGTTCAATCGGTATCGTTTATAGATTCACGAAGTTAACCAATCGTAAAACTTGATAAACTTGAAAGCCGCACTTTTTCAAGTTTGAGAGCATCATGTGTCAACGTGTGTCACCAACATGGTTTATTAGGTCGAGTGTAAACAAATTTGTATTCTTACATCGTCTTATTTCGATCAGAATGATATTGTTTCTTTTATCTAAATGCGCATACTGCCACACAATTGTTTTTGCAAATCTTTGTTGTTGATATACACTTCTATGTTATATTTGGTGTCTATATTTTTCTTGATTAACATTTTTGTACAATTATTAAACATATTAGACGATGTTTATTATTTAGACTGATGGTATATTGTTACGAATTTTTATTGTATATATTATTATACTTGCTGTCATTACGTGGGTTTTATTTGCGTTCTCTTTT